>JAOTON010001479.1:0-36354 GCA_034440635.1 Lepas anatifera
GAGGCAGGGGCCTCTTCAGGACCTAATACTAATCGGAGGGGAGGCAGGGGGCCTCTTCAGGACCTATCGGGGACCTAGGTGGCTATTAGCCTCCGAAAGGGTCCTAACTGGGACCTACGTTATTTTTAAGGTAGTGTTTTATGGGCAGGTGCCGTGACACCTTTGCATAGACGCAGCCCTTGGAGGGTATATGTGGGACCTCACTGCTAATTGGCGAGGGTGAAAGACAGTCTACTGGCCGTACGTTTTAGGGGAAGTTTTGGCAATGAAGGTTGTCCGATAGGTCCAGTCAAAGCCCCTCACCCAAGAACCAGAGGTTCAACAAGTGAGGTCACCCAGGCTATTACTAACGCTCGGGTTTCAGGCCGAAGAGAGAAATGATAGTTGAGAAAGATGCGGGGCGGGACTGAGGAAAGGGGTACTAGGTGGCCGGAATCCTAGAAACCAACACCACCTAGTCCGATAGAGATAATATTTACAGGTCAGCTAATGAATTAGCGATAGGCAGGGCTGGTACTAGCTAACAGCTGCTCGAGCAGGTGGTCACAGGAACTCCAGCAGCCGCCAACAGCAGTCGCCATAGGCAGCCGGGCGTCCGGACGCCAGACAACCAGACCTGTCGGCAGAGCTCAGAACGTACCGGATTTCGCACTCTCCCTGTAACATATGATATCGCTCGAAGGCAGATTTCCGCTCTGCTCTATCTACCTACCCCTGGGGTAGGACGTGCCCACCTCGTGAACTAAATTTGCTCATATCTGAGCTACCATCGCCCATCCTTCTTTTGGGAGACTTTAATGCTCACCACACCGCTTGGGGGTGTGAAGCCATTAACTCTCGGGGTCGGCACCTCGATCATTTTATCCAGGGTGTGAGCCTTTGTATTTTAAACACCGGAGCACCAACACATCTTACTATTCCATCCGGTCGGGAATCGACATTGGATCTTAGCCTTTGCAGCCCAGAGCTAGCTGCTCTGTTTAGATGGGCTGTGTGCGGTGACCCCATGGGAAGTGACCATTTCCCTGTTTTAGTGACTTGTGATAACACATCTGTTTTAGGCACGAGACCGCAACGTTGGAAGATGAAAATGCTGATATGTCCTTATTTAGCTCCCCTCGTGGATGACTATTTGGAAACCTTTTCAAATCAAACACCGTTTAGAGACGAGCCAGTTTACAACTATCCTCCGAGACGCTGCTTATGCTTCTATACTCGCGCACATACCGGAAAACCCTCTGGCGACCACCGGTACCGTGGTGGAGCATGGAATGTCGTGACGCTGTCCGAGAACGGCGGCGCGCTTACAGATAGTTTCAAAGAAATTCCACTCAGCAAAACTTAAATATGTATCGGAAATCTCGAACCGCCTGCAGGCGCACAATAAAACAAGCAAAGAGAAAATGTTGGAGAGAATACGTAGGTAGATTGGAATCGATTTACGCCATTGTCCCAAGTGTTTGCTCAAATTCTGCCGTATCGAGGGCAGGTCGGTCTCCACACCACTACCAACTTTGCAGATTGGTGGTAGGAATATATTCAATCTGCATCAGAAGCAGCCGACTGTATAGGAAATGCGATTGCACAGCGCTGTAGTTCAGTTAGGGAGGATGTCTCATTTATGCGATATAAAGCCCTAACTGAACAGAAAAAGTATACATTTTGGAACCACCAGCACACTGTCATTCAATAAGCCCCTTCACCTTGCATGCCAGAGCTTGGTCGGCAGCCATTCGTGGGCTCCACCCAGTGGCCGAGGGACCAGATTTCATTCACAATGATATGTTTAAAGCACTATCGCAGAGCGCACTTAGGTGCTGCTGGCCTCATTCAATACTGATGTGGGAGTCCGGCGAATTTATACCGGCGTGGGGGAGGCTATATTGATACCAATCATTGAAAACTGCTAAATCTGGATTGGACCCTTTGCATCTCTTAGGCCGATCTCGCTTACCTCGTGCAGTGCGAGTTGTTCAACGAAATGGTTGAATGTAAGACTCGTTTGGTATTTGGAAAGCCAGGGCATGTATCATCGATAACCAGGTGTGGCTCTTCGTAGAGGCCGCAGTACGGTGTGGACCACTTGGGAGCACTTGACACCTCAGTGCGAATTGCATTTAAAGAGAGGCGTCACCTGGGAGCCGTCTTCTTTGACGCCATTGCACTTGCGATACAGCGTAGCGACATGGTATGTTGCATAAGTGTGGTATCAGAGGGTCAGATGGGGTTTCTTTATGAAAAAATTTTGACCCGGACTTGGACGTTCCCGTGTCAGAGTAGATTTGTTTACATACTCAAACACCTTTTATCAAGAAGAAGGCATTCCGCAGGGGAGCGTCTCTCGTATCTACCTCTTCGCTCTGGCGCATAAATGACGTCACACATTCACTCCCCACCTTCCATTCAGGCATCCATTTTCGTGGACGACATCGCAGTATGGGCAAAAGGAGCTCAACAACGCCGGCACTTTCCCGTCAGCTCCAGCTGGCCGTTAATTGTCTGGAACGCTGGAGTAGAAAAACGGGCTATAGTTTTCGATTGAAAAAAAACCGCGGGTGTCCATTTTTGTCGCAGGCGCAGAAGGCACTGTCCGGAATAAACGGTATCGTTGCGTGGCAAAACTATCCCCTTTTCAACCGACGGCAAAATTTCTCGGGGGTGACATTTTGATACATGGCTAACTTACAGCAATACGCAGCACATTATGGAAAATGTCCGTGACCAAGTGTTTCAAATCCTTAAATGTCTTAAAATTGCAACTCGTCTATCCGACGGAGCTGACAGGAAAACACTTCTCACTTTATATCGGTCCCTTGTCCGTTCCAAGGTATGGACTACGCCTGTTTCTGTCCACTACTCTGCATCGAAATCAGCCAAACGGTGTCTGGATACGATCCCATCATAGCGCACTCAGAGTAGCTTACAGGAGCATTTAGGACCACACCACGCGCCAGCCTGCTGGCAGGAGGCCACCTGAACCACCCCTCCTTTCAATGAGACGACGCATGCTGGGACAGCGCTATCCCGTACAAACTATTGCCCAGTCTCCGCCCCATCCCACGTACAACATGCCGTTTTCTCGCATGACATGCTGCGTTTGTTTGTGAACAGCGAAAAGGGGACTTCTCCTAGGTGTGCGTGTGCATCGCCTCTCGGGCGAATGTGGTATCCAACGCCGTATCATAAGTCGCAGCGAGCTCTCGGATATCCCACCATGGGAACCAATACCACCAAAGGCTGACAGGACTCTTGCTGGCAGGACCAAATGGGACCTGGCTCCTCTGGAACTTAAATATTTAGCCCTCGAATACATCGCAAAATATGCAGATTATGTCCAGTTTTTCACCGATGGATCAAAGACTGAGTTCGGCGTGGGATGTGCTTTGTGACCGACTCAGGTGACTAGAAATTTTCTCACTGTCACCTTTTTCATCTGCTCTTTACCTCCGGAACTTACCGCATTAGACAAAGCTCTCTGTTTCATGAAGCCAGTGACGACGCCAGAAATGTAATTTTCACCGACAGTCTTAGTGAGTGTCCAGGCTTTGAGTGCTTTTAATCCCAGCGACGTGCTCGTGTTAAAGAAAGATTGCTCTCACCTAGCCTCGACTCGCCGGACAGGGTAGGGATATAACCCTCTGTTGGGTGTTGAGTCATACGTCGGTATCCGACTGAAAAGCGGCTGATGCGGCGGCCCAGAGCTGCTCAGAGACCCTGTAAGAAAAAGACAGTCGATTCCCTGCTCGAGATCTTTTTCCCACATATATCTGTCCACCTTCGCAATGTATGGCAACTTGGATAGCAGGAGCTTAGACAAATAACAAGTCTCAGGGTAATAAAACCCAACATTGGTGAGTGGCTGTCTCTATGCGCTCCCCATCGCCGTGAGAGGTGCTCTCTGCCGTTTGCGAACTGGCCATTGTCTGGCCACTCACCGATATCTGCTATGTGGCGAGCCCAGGCCTTATTGTCGGCGATGCGCGACCCTCTTGTCGGTGCGGCTACGTCCTGGTGTCTTCGTCCGGAGTATGTATAATCTGAGGCTTTTCACATTTCGGGTCACGTCTTCTCAACCACTGTCTCATCTGATTGGCCCGGGACTCGGACATGATTGAGAAAAGTGCTAGATTATCTAAGAGCAGCCGATTTCGTGATTGTATTTGACCCGGGCTGAGGACTTGTGCTTTGATAGGGAGGACAATGTGAATGTGAGTTCTTTTTCTACGAACTTTGTGTTGGTTAAGCTTTTGGAAATCCCCCTTTTGTTACCACTCTCTGAGGACCTGATTGAATCGATGTGAACCTTCCTTTTTACTATTTTGTTTACAGACACAACTAACTGCAAGGAATAAGGGTAACAATGGCGGAGTGTTCAGCGGATGTATATTTTACGTTGTGTTTTACTGGCAGTGACATGGGTGCTATACGACCTTTAGGGTTGGCGCGCCCTTAAGCTTCTAAATCATCATCATTGACGGGGGAGTCCGAGCCACCTTCGGATTGACGAGGGGCGGGTACCCGCCCCCCTAAGATCTCAAGAACCACGGTAGGTAGGAAAACGGTAAACGGCGTTGGGTAGCCCATCCGCTTCTCCATCGAAAATATTTGAACCAGTTTTTTGTCAGGTCACATTTAATGTCACCAGAGGTCAAAACATGCCGTCACATGCCGTCATAGGGATAACATGCATAAATTAAGTTTTTCGGCCATTACATCTGAACAAGTAAAAGATAGAGCAAAACGAGCTTGAACTTCTATATGAATCCCTCGCAGCAAGCCGCATCGAATGATATATGATTTGACCTTGCTAGGTCAGATCAAGATTTGACCTGACCTGAGGTCAGGTCAGGGTCAAATATACATAAAATGCATATCATTAGAACTGCAAAGCCAAGGCGAGTCTAATGAAGCTAAAATAAACGCTCTATCACCATCTGTTACTGAATTATTCAGTAAAAACCATATTTCCATGTATTACCAATGGGAGAGTCATGCTTTCGTCACCTGACCTTAGGGTCATCGATATCAAAAATACCGGAACATATTTTAGAGAATTCCGGTGAGCCCATTGGATTTGATATGAGTTTCAATTGGATTAGTTCAACCTGCTCCGACTTAGGCTATCTTAAACTGTTTTTGAGGTCGGGTCACTTGACCTTGTACCTCGGTGACCTGACCTGAGATGACCTATCCTTAAAATTTTCACAGAAGTTGCAAAATGATGAGGGAAAAGGTATACCAAGTAACGGCGGCGCTGTGCGCCGCCGTTTTTCCGCTGTTTCGGAAAAACCCGAGGGGGGCGGGTACCCGCTGTCCCCGTCACTGCGCGTGTTAACCTATCTCGACTGTGAAAAAGGGTGGTATACATTTACTTCATTCCGTAGATGAATGCCTTTTACTCTCCAGAACGCTAAGTGAGGCAGACTGATGCCCTCTAATAAAGCAAGGTGTTGGGCAGAATGCACATTACTAACTTTTGAGTCTGCTTCGTCTTAGGTCATCTTAAGCGGGGTAAAACATATCCCTGTATAGCTGTTTTTTTTTTTGAATATTTATGTATGTCCACAGAAAACAAATAATTGGGAACAAATTTCGCTACGTCAAGTAAGGAGCACTCTAAAATTGTATATCAGTCCAGGGGCGTAGCCAAGGCGGCAGCAGGGACAGCCTCTCCCTGAGAGCCCTCTGAGCACAGGATTCTGTGACAAGCAGGGCTCTTTACCCATCGGGGCCCTTTTGGCGCTGTCGCTGGGGCCTTTCGGAGCGCCGCCCCCCTGAGTGAAATCCTGGCTACGCCCTTGGACTGCGGCCGTCAACTGCGAGGGGCCGCCACCACCCTCGCCACACGGCACGCCGCGGATATTCCCGGCTCAGCGGGAGGCGACACCGGTCACGTTCAGCGCGGCCGCCACGGAGCACACCCATGATATTTTGCAGACGATGCCGGTTGTAGTGTACGGCCCTGTGGACAGAGAGCAGCGAGTGCCATATTTGACCTGGGAAGCCAGCTGACTATGGTGGAAGACCAGCTGTCCCTGGAGTTAGGAATTGACCGCTCCACCCAGTCACATGAATCTAAAGCACGTGAACACCGCTAAAAACGTCAGGCTACACTCAGAAATACCTGCGGGACGGTCATGCCCGGAAGTTGGCCCCCGCTGCGCCCCTGGTCCTCACCCGCGAAAGCAGCATTTCCGCCTACCGTGCGGTCACCAGCGCAAACAAACAAGAGACCCACGCATTGTGATTGACGTAATAGCGCGGTCCGATGGTACCAGCTTGAACAATAATCTATTAGTGGTGCCGGGCCTGTTTGCCGACCTGCTAGGGGCTCGGATGTGGTTTCTGTGGCGTCTTATGGCGCTGATGGCGTGAACAGTGACCATATGCCACTGGGAGCGCATGAGAATCGGAAACAAGCCAGCTCTCCCGTTTTCTGTAGAGCGATCCGGAGGAGCGACAGACCGGCCGATCACCCCGAATCAGAACACCAACTTCCGATTGTTCCGGACCGTTTCATGTCAGACTCACGCTCAGTGCACATAAGAAGGAATAGGTACCGCTACCACGCACGTGGGCAGAAATGACTGACGGACAATGCCAACGTGAAATGCGGCGATCCTGAGCTCATAGCAGGGGATAGCTCATAGCACGCCCCCGGGGGTGTGAGCACTCGGCCGCAGTACAAGAGCCACGACCAGCGAGGATGGGGTGGTTCGCTGGGCACAGGTTAAAACCGCCACCGAACAGTACACCCGTCCCGCCTCTGCGAGGCTCTGTGTGCTGGAGAGTGACGTTTTGGCCTCGTGTGAGTCTCATATGAGTGTTGCTCTGACCGTTTCGACTATATCTGTAAATATCAGGTATGTATGTACCTTCGTATGAGTGATGGGGTGACAGATTGTACATAGGCAACGTGCGTTATAAATATCGTGCCCTGTCCGTGCAGGCAACAACCGTGCGTTCGATACTGTGTGGTGCTGGGTGAGTATGGTAGCGTACTCAGACAGCATCCAGACATCCAGCCCAGCCTTTCCCCTCCGCCCGTGTAGCCGTCTAGACGTACCACGGCCTCCCCGGTCTGCCAGCGGATGGCACAGTGGGGGGCCCGACCTCTGGCCAGACATCCGCCGCCGCCCCTTGCTATTTGTCTTGAGCCAGCGGCACTGAGGTCGCCCACGCCCAGTGTGCCGGAGTGGCGGCAGTTTTGTTCGTGTCGTCGAAGCGTCTTGTTCCGTTCGTTTATCTCGTGAATATAATTCTGGTCCTCCGGAAAACGGGAAAACGTTTGTACGTATCGTTCGTTTATCGCTGACACCACCAATGGGCCTTTTCTAACGATCTTGGTTTCCGAGATCTCGGGAGGGGGCACTATAGGACTTCCCACAGCGCGTGTTAAACAAATTTACTCCAGAGGATATCCTGACAGAGGGCAAACTGCACACCATTCTGTGACATTTTTATTTTAGCATGGTCTGTCAGCGCACACATTTTCCCACTTAGAGGGAACATTGAGAATTAGCGTGGAAGTTCAAGATCAGACCAGATGAAGCAGGGAAGGCCATTTTCAACCCAGCGATTGAAGCCGCGAACCCAACGAGAGGAAATCCAATTTGAAATTCAGCAGACAACTCGGCCACCCATCCCCGATATGCAACGGCTAAAAAGTGCCAGACATGAAAACTGGACGCGCCAACCGGCACTCTCTCGCAAGTCTCTCGTTCCTGACACAGATATACGTCCAAGGGGCAATGTTTTATATTCCCACTCCATTTTGCAGCAATTCAACATCATGGTAAGCTTCACGCATATATTATAAGCTTGGAATGTACGATTCTAGAAACTACACTACTGTAAAACTTTTTCGATTAAAAGAACTTCGGATGCAGTGTGGCTCAACGATATCAATCGTCGCATTTGTCGACAATGACCTCACGATACCTGTACTACTCGGAGAGCATGCAAAAACAAACTATACACGACTCCCAGCGACCTTTTCCTAGCCTAAGGACACCGAGAATATAACGCAGGCCTGCAGATGACTCACTGTTGACGAATTGCAAAATTCACGCTCGGCGCCACTCCGATTATAAGCGTGAGCGATCTTTTTCGCATGATACTATAATACTTTAGACAAACTTCACATAACTGGAAAGCACATCCAATACTTCGTCTTACACACCCAGTAAACACAAAAACCACATCAACATCGTTCCCGCCTATTGGTGAGAACTTTCAGTCAAATCGTCCTAGTCATTACGGTGCTCCACGTCAAAATGTTTGAACATACACGTTTTCGTCGAGAAATTAGACAGCTCTTTTCGTCTCCAGTATCGATCTCCTTCGTTATAAAAACTCAGCGTTTTAAAACACAGTGAAACTACAAACTTTCTTGAGGGTGATCTTTCAACATCAAACACAGCGTTTCCACGCCATTGCATTTGTGCACTCGTTACCTGGCAAACATGTCAAGCACAATTGAAAAACACAGCATCAATGCAAGGCTTGAGATGTCGCGTTCGTTCTAATATCTTTACTCGTAGGCGTTCCATTCCTTCACCAAGTACGCAATGCGAACTCGAAATCACATCACAACATAAACAACATTCCACGATGCCATATAAAAAGAGTCATGTATCGTAGCTGGAGAGCTATCCTTATCCCCCCTGATTCGACATTGTTGTCTGCTGAACAGTTATCAATAAGCAGCATCACATGTGAATTTCCACGTGAATGTGTAGGTGGAATGATCAAAGCTCTGGTTTAAGCGAGAATGGACATGCTTTACTTTCGGCTGAAATGATATTTTCTTTCATACACTGAAAACCGGTGGAGAACCCGTAGAGTTCTTGCACTTAACTTGCACCATATCAATAATCGGACAGCAAATTTTAAGACCTGTCAGGGTTCTCAACGAGACTGATAGGGGTTCTCATATCGAGACGTGATGCGCTTCTTTATGTTCTTCGGTGAAACGTATTTCATTTCTTTCAGGAGAACTCAAACAGTTCTCAGCTGTCTTAAGAATGTTCTGTGAGTACCCTTTCCGGTTTTTAGAGTTTTCTAGAAGAAGCCGTATCCATCTTTCAAGAAGTAATAGATTCTCGAAATTTTCACGCTGCGTCTACTCTAAGAACGACTACCTTTCTTCTTGAAGACGTGCTAAAATTCTTTCATATGGTGCTTAAAGGAGGAATGCCGCTAGCTTCACGTAAATTATCCGCTTATTCGTAGCACTTAGCAATTAGGTCTAAGGCCGGATGCCAAGTCCCATTTTTGATAAGCTCCACTGTTGTGGTGGAGCTAATCAGAAACATGACCTCGTGTTTGAGTCTCAGCCAAATTGTTAAGCACTTAGAAAAAGCGGATAATTCACACAGAACTGCAGCTGAAAATGGGCATACGTAACCGTGACTTCTCCAAAAGAATGGGATGCCAAAGAAGTGAAACTGGTGTGGTGAGGCATGGAAAATCACGTTTAAGTTAATACAATGCACTGGTGTTCAATCAAATATTTATAGACTCTTAAAGATTCACTTGGCGACAAAACAACACAATGCGTTTTCTTTATATTGTAACACAAACGGATCAAAATTGTTATGATGTGGCCTGCAAACAGTGAAGGCACATGACGTCAGTAGGAGGTCGAACGCCCCTATAAAGGGAGCATAACTAATGATCAGGCCCTTATGTCTGCAGATAAAGAAGATATCTGTTCACAAACGCACAGGGCTTTGCGTGAGGCCCACTCACGTCCAGCATCTCCTCTAAAAGCTGCTGATCTCTGAGGACTAGGCTGACCTCCTCGATTTTCAGCTTTGACGAACCACCAACCCAGCAGTCCCGAGCAGGCTTTGATGGCCACCACTTTTTCTGCCTCTGAAAAAAGAAATGAGTCTGCTCAAAACACGCGAAAAATGGACCAAAAACACCCAAACGTTTGAGTTAATGTTGCAGATCCAAGACTTCATTTGAAGGGGGTGGGGGCTTGGAGCCTGCCCCGCCAGCACCTCGGACAGCATCCAGCTATGCATTTACTATTGGGGTTCGGACATTTCTAAGGGGCAGGCCTCTTGGATCCGCCACTGGTCTGTTCTATTTGAGCATTAAGATGCCGGTTCATAAGCTATATTTTTCCAGCTTTATTTTAAAGATATATCAGAGGAATATGAGGGATGCATAGACCGATCTATGGGACAAAGATACTTTTAAAGACTTTTGCCACCACTTCGCCCAACCGATTATCGATGCCCCTGAGAGATCAATGACACTTTCTGAAAGGTCAATGGGGGCCCCCATAAATGTCGCTTCCTTCCCGGGAAGCTAAGAATAAGCGCTATCGCGATCGGATTTGGCGCCCAACGGATATATTTGTGCCGCCCTGGCATTGGCGTCCCCCTGTCTGGATGACGCCCTGAACATGTGTCTCTCCCTGATCGGCAATTCAAGATCTGCCTATGGACGGATGGACAAAACCAACCCTCCCCCTCCTTCCCAAACCTCGCCTCTCACAGGAAGACGGTAAAGTCAACCTAACTGCACATCGCCAGTGGATCCCGTGACCCTTCTTCAAAGCGCAAAGCGTTTTGTTTTTTTTTTGTTGTTCAGAAACACTAAGTTTTTGAATTTTTTCCAGGGCTGGCCCCATCCAAACGTTTTGCCAGGTCTGCCACAAAGTGTCAGTGGTACCACAGTTTTGTACAAATATGCAAATTTTCCATAGGCCAGTAGCCACATTTAGTTACCATACACGACAGTTGTTACCAATTAACAAAGTGCCGTCACACTTACCTTAACAAAACAGGCGCCAGATGCTCCACCTCAACTCCCGGAGCTTCCCACTGCAGATGAACCATCCGCTGTCGCGTTGTTGTGTTGCCATGGCGACGCAGCCCCGTAGCGTCACGCACGCGCACAATCAGCTGAGACCATTCCCGAGAAGTAGTTCGAGAACGCTATCCCTTCTTTGCGTTCTTTACGAAGAAACAAAATTGATCTATTTGAGTGCCGGTGCTCGCCTGTTCTCTTGCATGAGAACGGTCCCAATGGGTTCTCATCCGAAAGATACGTGGGGCTTCTTACACTTTCCCGCCAAAATGCAAAGAACTCAATGAGGTATTGGGATAGAACAGGAGACACCACTGGCTTCTAATGGGAGAAGTTTGTGGCAAAGTTCTCCTGAGCGGTTTTGAGTGTAAATGTCGAACACATACGCAAAAAGATGAAATCCATCCTGATGCATAAAACCAGCTCCATTATCTTTATCCATGGCACGAACGACACTAAACAGCACCTACGACAATTGTTGCACAAAAGAAAATCCGCACTTGGATCAGATCATGTCCATCTATATCAACTTTTTTACAAAATTGAAAGGTCAGGGCATTGAAAACACACTGCATCGCCATACACTCAAAACCGCTCAGGAGAACTTTGCCACAAACTTCTCCCATTAGAAGCCAGTGGTGTCTCCCCTGTTCTATCCCAATACCTCATTGATTCTTTGCATTTTTGGCGGAAAGTGTAAAGAAGCCCCACGTATCTTTCGGATGAGAACCCATTGGGACCGTTCTCATGCAAGAGAACAGGCGAGCACCGGCACTCAAATAGATCAATTTTAGTTTCTTCGTAAAGAACGCAAAGAAGGATAGCGTTCTCGAACTACTTCTCGGGAATGGTCTCAGCTGATTGTGCGCGTGCGTGACGCCTGCGGGGGCTGCGTCGCCATGGCAACAGCAACGACGCGACAGCGGATGGTTCATTTGCAGTGGGAAGCTCCGGGAGTTGAGAAGTGGAGCATCTGGCGCCTGTTTTGTTAAGGTGTGACGGCACTTTGTTAATTGGTAACAACTGTCGTGTATGGTAACTAAATGTGGCTACTGGCCTATGGAAAATTTGCATCTTTGTACAAAACTGTGGTACCACCGACACTTTGTGGCAGACCTGGCAAAACGTTTGGATGGGGCCAGCCCTGGAAAAATCTCAAAAACTTAGTGTTTCTGAACAACAAAAAAACAAAACGCTTTGCGCTTTGAAGAAGGGGTCACGGATCACTGGCGATGATGCAGTTAGGTTGACTTTATCGTCTTCCTGTGAGGAGGCGAGGTTTGGGAAGGAGGGGAGGGGTTGGTTTTGTCCATCCGTCCATAGGCAGATCTTGAATTGCCGATCAGGGAGAGACACATGTTCAGGGCGTCATCCAGACCTGGGGGACGCCAATGCCAGGGCGGCACAAATATATCCGTTGGGCGCCAAATCCGATCGCGATAGCGCTTATTCTGCTTCCCGGGAAGGAAGCGACATTTACAGGGCCCCCATTGACCTTTCAGAAAGTGTCATTGATCTCTCAGCGGGCATCGATAATCGGTTGGGCGAAGTGGTGGCAAAGTATTTAAAAAGTATCTTTGTCCCATAGATCGGTCTATGCATCCCTCATATTCCTCTGATATATCTTTAAAATAAAGCTGGTAAAATATAGCTTATGAACCGGCATCTTAATGCTCAAATAGAACAGACCAGTGGCGGATCCGAGAGGCTGCCCTTAGAAATGTCCGAACCCCAATAGTAAATGCATAGCTGGATGCTGTCCGAGGTGCTGGCGAGGCAGGCTCCAAGCCCTCAAATGAAGTCTTGGATCTGCCACATTAACTCAAACGTTTGGGTGTTTTTGGTCCATTTTTCGCGTGTTTTGAGCAGACTCATTTCCTTTTCCAGAGGCAAAACAAGTGGCGGCCATCAAAAGCCTGCTCGGGACTGCTGGGTTGGTGGTTCGTCAAAGCTGAAAATCGAGGAGGTCAGCCTAGTCCTCAGAGATTAGCAGCTTTTAGAGGAGATGCTGGACGTGAGTGGGCCTCACGCAAAGCCCTGTGCGTTTGTGAACAGATATCTTCTTTATCTGCAGAGCTAAGGGCCTGATCATTAGTTATGCTCCCTTTATAGGGGCGTTCGACCTCCCTACCGACGTCATGTGCCTTCACTGTTTGCAGGCCACATCATAACAATTTTGATCCGTTTGTGTTACAATATAAAGAAAACGCATTGTGTTGTTTTGTCGCCAAGTGAATCTTAAAGAGTCTATAAACATTTGATTGAACACCAGTGCATTGTATTAACTTTGGCGAGATTTTCCATGCCTCACCACACCAGTTTCACTTCTTTGGCATCCCATTCTTTTGGAGAAGTCACGGTTACGTTTGCCCATTTTCATCTGCAGTTCTGTGTGAATTATCCGCTTTTTCTAAGTGCTTAACAATTTGGCTGAGACTCAAACACGAGGTCATGTTTCTGATTAGCTCCACCACAACAGTGGAGCTTATCACAAAATGTGACTTGGCATCCGGCCCAGACCTAATTACTACGAATAAGCGGATAATTTACGTGAAGCTAGCGGCATTCCTCCTTTAAGCACCATATGAAAGAATTTTAGCACGTCTTCAAGAAGAAAGGTAGTCGTTCTCAGAGTAGACGCAGCGTGAAAATTTCGAGAATCTATTATTCTTGAAAGATGGATACGGCTTCTTCTAGAAAACTCTAAAAACCGGAAAGGGTACTCACAGAACATTCTTAAGACAGCTGAGAACTGTTTGAGTTCTCCTGAAAGAAATGAAATACGTTTCACCGTAGAACATAAAGAAGCGCATCACGTCTCGATATGAGAACCCCTATCAGTCTCGTTGAGAACCCTGACAGGTCTTAAAATTTGCTGTCCGATTATTGCACTGAAAACCGGTGGAGAACCCGTAGAGTTCTTGCACTTAACTTGCACCATATCAATAATCGGACAGCAAATTTTAAGACCTGTCAGGTTCTCAGCGAGACTGATAGGGGTTCTCATATCGAGACGTGATGCGCTTCTTTATGTTCTTCGGTGAAACGTATTTCATTTCTTTCAGGAGAACTGAAACAGTTCTCAGCTGTCTTAAGAATGTTCTGTGAGTACCCTTTCCGGTTTTTAGAGTTTTCTAGAAGAAGCCGTATCCATCTTTCAAGAAGTAATGGATTCTCGAAATTTTCACGCTGCGTCTACTCTGAGAACGACTACCTTTCTTCTTGAAGACGTGCTAAAATTCTTTCATATGGTGCTTAAAAGGAGGAATGCCGCTAGCTTCACGTAAATTATCCGCTTATTCGTAGCACTTAGCATTTAGGTCTAAGGCCGGATGCCAAGTCACATTTTTGATAAGCTCCACTGTTGTGGTGGAGCTAATCAGAAACATGACCTCGTGTTTGAGTCTCAGCCAAATTGTTAAGCACTTAGAAAAAGCGGATAATTCACACAGAACTGCAGCTGAAAATGGGCATACGTAACCGTGACTTCTCCAAAAGAATGGGATGCCAAAGAAGTGAAACTGGTGTGGTGAGGCATGGAAAATCACGCCAAAGTTAATACAATGCACTGGTGTTCAATAATATATTTATAGACTCTTAAAGATTCACTTGGCGACAAAACAACACAATGCGTTTTCTTTATATTGTAACACAAACGGATCAAAATTGTTATGATGTGGCCTGCAAACAGTGAAGGCACATGACGTCAGTAGGGAGGTCGAACGCCCCTATAAAGGGAGCATAACTAATGATCAGGCCCTTATGTCTGCAGATAAAGAAGATATCTGTTCACAAACGCACAGGGCTTTGCGTGAGGCCCACTCACGTCCAGCATCTCCTCTAAAGCTGCTGATCTCTGAGGACTAGGCTGACCTCCTCGATTTTCAGCTTTGACGAACCACCAAACCCAGCAGTCCCGAGCAGGCTTTTGATGGCCGCCACTTGTTCTGCCCTCTGAAAAAGGAAATGAGTCTGCTCAAAACACGCGAAAAATGGACCAAAAACACCCAAACATTTGAGTTAATGTGGCAGATCCAAGACTTCATTTGAGGGGGTGGGGGCTTGGAGCCTGCCCCTGCCAGCACCTCGGACAGCATCCAGCTATGCATTTACTATTGGGGTTCGGACATTTCTAAGGGGCAGGCCTCTTGGATCCGCCACTGGTCTGTTCTATTTGAGCATTAAGATGCCGGTTCATAAGCTATATTTTACCAGCTTTATTTTAAAGATATATCAGAGGAATGTGAGGGATGCATAGACCGATCTATGGGACAAAGATACTTTTAAAGACTTTTGCCACCACTTCGCCCAACCGATTATCGATGCCCCTGAGAGATCAATGACACTTTCTGAAAGGTCAATGGGGGCCCCCATAAATGTCGCTTCCTTCCCGGGAAGCAAGAATAAGCGCTATCGCGATCGGATTTGGCGCCCAACGGATATATTTGTGCCGCCCTGGCATTGGCGTCCCCCAGGTCTGGATGACGCCCTAAACATGTGTCTCTCCCCTGATCGGCAATTCAAGATCTGCCTATGGACGGATGGACAAAACCAACCCCTCCCCTCCTTCCCAAACCTCGCCTCTCACAGGAAGACGGTAAAGTCAACCTAACTGCACATCGCCAGTGGATCCCGTGACCCTTCTTCAAAGCGCAAAGCGTTTTGTTTTTTTGTTGTTCAGAAACACTAAGTTTTTGAATTTTTTTCCAGGGCTGGCCCCATCCAAACGTTTTGCCAGGTCTGCCACAAAGTGTCGGTGGTACCACAGTTTTGTACAAAGATGCAAATTTTCCATAGGCCAGTAGCCACATTTAGTTACCATACACGACAGTTGTTACCAATTAACAAAGTGCCGTCACACTTACCTTAACAAAACAGGCGCCAGATGCTCCACTTCTCAACTCCCGGAGCTTCCCACTGCAAATGAACCATCCGCTGTCGCGTCGTTGTGTTGCCATGGCGACGCAGCCCCGCAGCGTCACGCACGCGCACAATCAGCTGAGACCATTCCCGAGAAGTAGTTCGAGAACGCTATCCCTTCTTTGCGTTCTTTACGAAGAAACTAAAATTGATCTATTTGAGTGCCGGTGCTCGCCTGTTCTCTTGCATGAGAACGGTCCCAATGGGTTCTCATCCGAAAGATACGTGGGGCTTCTTACACTTTCCCGCCAAAATGCAAAGAACTCAATGAGGTATTGGGATAGAACAGGGAGACACCACTGGCTTCTAATGGGAGAAGTTTGTGGCAAAGTTCTCCTGAGCGGTTTTGAGTGTGATATGGTGCAAGTTAAGTGCAAGAACTCTACGGGTTCTCCACCGGTTTTCAGTGTAGAATACGAGTCCACAGTAGTATCGGAAGCAAAATATATTGCTTTATCGCGCACTACCCAAAATACATCACCATCGGCGGCGACATACAACACAGAATCTACACAACCATCTAAGAATCTGAGATCGCAAGCTTCAGAACCTGACATGCACGAGCACTTAACAGCCGGAAGCTCTCTAGCAAGAGCACTTCTTCAGCGGTCAAACGTTACTTCATGATACTGAGCATGGTTCGACTATTTGCACTACCTAAAGATGTATATGATTTTTTTCTTAATTCGGATTGGGCCTTGCGGTTTCATGTTTATAGCAGTGCAGGTGCAAAGAATGTGTTTCTGTATATGATTTTATGTCCGGATGTGATGCGGTTTGTCCGTCAACGTAAAAAGATCGATCCAGAAACAGGTTTAAGTGAACATTTTGTGGAATTCACTACAGTTGGCAAAAACATAACGCTTTTCTAATCGGCCAAAATCAAACTAAAAGCGGATGAAACATCGTTGCATTGGGGGTCGTAACCGGACTTGACGCCTTGATCCCCCTGAACGAATCGTGGTACAGGCATTGACCTTGAAGTCATCGGTACCCTGCCCTCCCTCGGTCGCCCCGAAGTATTTCTTATCTACCAGGTCTCCTTTATGCGCCCTAAAATACCCCATGGTGTGCCATTTGCGGCAGTAGCGGGGACGACGCGCAGCGGCGCTGAGGACGCTCCGTCATAGGGAAAACGGTCGATTTTTGGGGAAAGATCATCATGATGAGAAAATGACAAAATTTTGGGTATATCCAGCTAGCATGTTATAAGAAACAGTTCATCGTTATTTAGAAAGATCCCGTTTTATTATGTTATGTTAGCCGAACTGCCCGCCGATTGGATTCCCGTGAGACAATGCAGACTCCTTTTAACATGGGCCTGAAGCGGTATTTGGTGTCCCCATTTGCTTCTCGGTGGGAATTCAGCAAAATCATTCGAATGGTGTAATATATAGCGGCACCTTTTTCTTACCAGATTGTGAGACTAAAACATTTTGAGTACATGTTCACCACTATTTATTTCTGGCAGCCGCCTTTTTAAGCTGAAATCAGGCTAGTTTTGCGGCCGTCTTGGTGGTCACTTGAAGTGGTTTAATTTTGGCGTGACATTTTACACACCGCATCATGCATGACTCGAAAAAATTATGCATATGGTGCGCTTAGCCTCCTGTCTTTAGCTCGTAAAATGCTTAAAACTACCTGATTGCGTGGAATCCTGCTGAACGCCAGCAAATGTTTTAGCTGCGCTGAGGGACTTTAAATCCCGCAGAGTGAGAAATCGTGTGCGGGACTAATCATCTCCCCAGCTTCAAAAACGCTCACTAGATGTCCAACAGTGTTGACTTATGACACTGGCAGACTCCAGCTGCGTAATTCCGGGAGGGCACTGCGGACATCTATTGTCATGAAAGGGTGGGTAGCATTCCATCTCGCGCGGGTCGCTCAGGTGTTTGTTCACAGTTCCCCGAGCGGGACTGCCGGCTCGGCGACTATTTTTAACTGTGGACGGTTTCGTGGGGGCCGGGGCTGCTGGCAAACAGGTTTCAGAGCCACAATGCACTTACTTATTCAGAAGGCATGAGCAAAATTGAATATGTTTTATGATACTGCTTCCCGTTTAACTGGATTTTGGAGTCCGCACTGGGGTGAATAATTTATACGGATAATAATTATTCCCGTTATTTTTCAACCACTGAAGTTGAACAACAATATAGCATTCCTATAGCAGCCAATTCATTAGCAGGCGCCATGTACCGACCTGGAAATGTGTCATGATGCTGTATCCCCCAATTCAGCGGGCGTAGAAAACTTGACAGAATTCTGGAAAGTAGTCACTTATATATCATAGAAAGCATATTTCCAATGTCTAAAAGGGCTATTCATACTTGTGATATTGTCCAACCTTAAACAAGCCGGGGGGACTCTGAATATATTTTCACTTTGATCTTCCTGTGAATGATGTTTTTCTCTGTTCGGTCTTAGATGCTTTCCCCATGCATTGTACTTAGTATATCAAAATACGTTGGCATAACCGCGAAACTCCCTTAATCACAAAACCTGAGCACGCCTATAGCAACTTATCATATAAAAAAGGTTAGGTAGTTACGGGCTTTTTATAGCGCCTTCTTTGCAAGGCATTGGGAGTATAGTATTGCTACTTTTGTTCTTACCAGCTTTCTTCGAGCAGTCTATTCACATTCGAATTACATTTGAGCCGCACCCCCCCTCCATTTTAGTATTGAAGCCATTTCTCTCTTCGTTCGTTACCGGCTTCCGGCAACAACAACAGACCACGATGAGACCGGAAAAACTGTTAGAATAGAAGCCGTTTCTGACTACGTTCGTCACCGGCTTCTGACAACAACGATGACGACGAGACAAGACCGGAAAAACTATTAGAATAGAAGCCGATTCTCACTTCGTTCGTCACCGGCTTCTGACCACGACTAGACTCGCCGAGCGGCCAGTATGGAGCCGCTTGAGAAATCTCAATCCGCTTTGCTCCATGGATTTCATAATGCAGCTCTGATAATAAAGGGAATGTGGCACCTTTATAACCTGATTTTAACTGAGATAGCCAAGTTGTAAAGCAAGTCGGAAAACCCGGTGCTGTATATATCATTTGTCTTGGAACTCGATATTTCCATAGAAAAAGCTGAAACCTACCCGAAATGTACTTCTCATGTATTTCTCGCCAGGCGGCCATTGTTGTGAGCTTCTGGTGTGACAACATATGCTGACGTCACGATGAGCATCAGCCAATCGAAGCCCTTGAAGCGTTTCGAGTATGGTAGTGGTTACCAGATCATGACATCATCCACAGGCGGATATTTATTTCTTTTCCTAGAGGAGCATTTTGAAAATTAAACTCTCGAGGTTATTGTAATTTTTTTCAGAAAAATAATGAGTGATTTCATTATTTTCGGGCAAAAGTACGCCTAATTACACAAATTTCCAGGTTTCGACCAAGGTGCCACATTCCCTTTAAGGACAGTTTAATACTGTTTTGACGTTTCATTAAAGGGAATGTGACACCTTGGGCGAATCCCGGAATTTAGTGTAATTAGAGGTATTTGTAGTAAAAAAAATCATGAAAACGTCCAAGATTTATTTCAAAAATGTACAACAAACTCAATAGTTTTATTTTCTTACCTGCTCCTGAAGGGGAAAAACAAACCTCTGCCTGTGGATGACGTTATGATCTAGCAACTTCTTCCATATTCAATAAGGCTTCAAGGGTTTCAATTGGCTGACTACTCACCGTGACGTCATAATGTCGTCATGCCAACAACTGGGAACTCTGTCCGGCCCATTTAACATCTAAAAGCCTTGGGCCGACCGCTTGGGTACATTTCAGGTAGGTTTTTAGCTTTTCTCTGCGGAAATTTTTAGTTACAATACATGTGATATATTGAGTACCGGGTTTTCCGACATGCTTTATAACTTGGCTATCTCATTCAAAATTACGTTATAAAGGAGCCACATTCCCTTTAGGGAGGGGGTGGCTGCCCGGTACACTAAAACATATAATTCTGCAAATCCATGCTCTCAGAATGCATGTATGCAAGCATTTTACAGACTGTTTGGCAGGTATTATACCCAGGCTGCCTTGGAGAAACATATCCTAAGTCATGGCGCGTACTGAACCGGTTTACCCCCAATGGTGTATTTTAACCGAATGCATTGATATACAAATATTAGAAAACAATCAAAGAAATGATGCGGATGGTGCACTGGAATAGACGTCATGGCTTTGGTTCGTATTAAAAAAGTGTCATCGCATTTAATCATCAAAGGTATGCTCTTAATTGTTTTATATTAACGTCCATGTTATTGCATGCCAGCGTGCATGGTTGAAAAATTCCGTGAGAATATATCCAATAACAATATGGCACTTTTTCCATGAATACTATCACTTCACAATTATTCCACGATTATGAACAAATTTTTGTGGTGTAACAGAGCATGTAAATATGCTGATGCCTCTCTCGCTTCTATTGCTGGCACTTCCTTGAGCGAGGTGTCGTTAACGTAGTACCATCGATCTTCCGACTGGTTCTAGCAGAAGGCAGTGTAGTCGCCGGTCTTAGAATATTGTCAAAATAGTATGTTTAAATTACGAATCAGTGTAGTGAATATCATCATCTTAAAGATGATTAGCAAAACAATTACGTTTTTTTCATTCACAAGTCTTAAACAGAGTGCATATGTTAGGATAAAACATAGCTCCTCTTGAGACCCGAGCCCAAAGTATTTGATGTAAGTGCAAAACCTTTTTGATTTTTGGTGTTTTGGACACAAGGAACTCAATAATGAACAAAAATCAGAATTCCAAGATTTTTAAATATGATTTATTGGGCTTATAAAATCTTATATATAGCATCCTCGAAGGAGATTGTTCAGCAACCACAAATGCTAAAAACACCGGACGAAAACTGATAAATTTCCAATAATTTAAGCTTCCTGTTCATACACTTATCAAAACTAGGTTCTTCAGTAACATTCTTTGAACTACCGACCTTCCTCGGAGCAGCCGCGAAACCGTCCGGCGCCCGCGTCTATCGTCAAACA
This sequence comes from Lepas anatifera, assembly GCA_034440635.1. Taxonomy (NCBI): domain Eukaryota; kingdom Metazoa; phylum Arthropoda; class Thecostraca; family Lepadidae; genus Lepas; species Lepas anatifera. The sequence goes on from JAOTON010001479.1 coordinate 20,761, forward strand.
AAGAAAATTTGGACTCACTTACCCTTGGGTTTAGTTTATGGCTTTGACACCAGACGAAGGCTAAAATTTCAAGCTTTGTATACATAATGGCTTTAAAAGGCTACGACATTGGTAAGAGGTGGTAGAGCCATTCAAACCTGCGTATAGATACCTATACGTGGGGACTCAGGAGGTTTAACTCTGACAAAGTGTAAAAACTATATCCATGATGAGCTGCCGAGGATCCAACGTTCACTTGCCCAGTAACGGATCTAAAAAAAAGTTGAGGAGACTGGGTAGAATCGTGATTTTCTTTTTAGAAACGACCAAAATCAGACAGGGTGGATAAGATCTGGCTGTTGGCGAGAAAGGAGGGGAGGGGACTCGGCTAGGCTGATCTCGATTGGACATCACTCAAAACAAGACGCGAAATCCACAAACTGCAGTTCCTCCATAACCTCACCCGTAGACATTTGCGCAACTATATCCAAAGCGTTTTACATAATTGGAGGCAGAACAATACGGACAGATCACTCCGAAACGCGCACCAAAGAACTGAATTAATGCAAGGAACAACAGACTCCAAAATATATTTTCTGCCAGTCACAACTAAAATTTTCAACATCAGAACAAATCAGGATAAGCGCACCAAATCAACCCTTCGAAAAAACCAGTGGGGGAACATTTGCGAAGTAGGCAACCACCCAAGTATTCTGGATATGGCTCAAATTTCTAAGCTCCCTGTTGATGTCATTGATATTTAAGAGACGGCATGTCAAAACTGAACACCCAGGCAAATCAAGTTTTGCGATTGCGATTTGGGTGCCTATATTTTATGATTAGCCACCGCCTTTCAGCCCTGAGGCGCCCAACTGCAACATGGACCACCCTCGTCTACTTCTGGTCGCCCTCTTCAGCATGATTGTTCGCCCCTTCTCCACTATTGGCATATTGGGCCATAATGCCCGATTGGCCGCCTTTATGTACCCATACATGTTCTCACATTCACGGGCAACATGCCTGTACACAAACTTAGGATAACATGAATAGGTACACGTATGAAGTCTTAAAACGTACAGGGATGAGTGATGACAGCCCAGAATGATGCACGTCCCATCCATCCAGCCCCACAGAGCGGGCCGAAACGCGACGGCGCGCAGGTAGAACCGCGCGAGGCGAGCAGCGGGCGGAGCGAAGGGCGTCAGCGGCAGGCAGCACGGGAGAAGCAGCGGTGATCGCGGGGAGAAGTGTCTGCTATTTTACAGCCTCGTAGTGCCCCTCCTCAACATGGACCATTCTCATTTGCCTCCGGCCGCCCTCAATTTTGTGGTTGGGCGCCCTGTTTTGACGATTCCCCCTCCCTTTCAGCCCTAGGATGCCCCAATGCAACATGTATCGCACTCAACCCCTTTAAGCCACCCTTTTCTGCATGATTGCGCGCATGGGTGGATATCCCGGGGGTTAGGGATCAGGACCCCCTGATTTAGAAATTGAGAGAAACTGAGCGGGGAGGGGAGGGGTCAGCTCGGATCCTACCACTTTTGCCCTCACAAAATATTTTCCCGACCCATAAGTAATGATAGTTCTATTCGCAGCATTTTTATGATCGGCTTAGGCAAGATTTGACAATCTGTCCCTTTGCATCTTCTTTGAATAGGAGTGCTAGAGGCCAGGGGCGGCGCAACGGCTCTGTGTCAGGAAAAGTCCGGGTCCTCGAGCTGGTCTACGGTCCTTCAGCTGAACTAAGCAGCACCCTAAGTCGGTCTTTCACAGAGGGCACGAGATTTAGTGTGGAGTCATGCTCTTACCTTAACACCTTCGCTGGAGAAGGGTCTGGCGTCAACGTGCAGTGGAGGGGTGTCCTAAAGTGCCACCCTTAGGGGCACTTTAGGAGATGCTCAGGCACTTCCGAGATCTCGGAAACCAAGAGGGTTAGCTAATCACCCGTTGGGGGTGCGTGGGGGATGGCGATCAGCGTAATGGCTAAGATTTATTGACCTAAGTCAGTATCTTAACGGTCAAACGAGGTCGTAAAGGTCATTTATGGGCCGCGCTGGAGACCTATCGGAAAATTTTGTGAATGCACAGAAAAAGCCAGGAATACACTGAAAGTGGACTAAGGCCATAGAGGGAATGTCCCACATAATATCCTCCGAATGTTTGAGCTCAAGGCCATTCCAGGTCACTGACCTATGATTAACATGACATATTCTCAATAATTTACAATATAAATGGCATTGTAGCAGCTTTTTGGCGGGAAATGAAGGTTGGACCTTTAAAAGGCCTTTGACCTCAACCTGTGGCATTGCCACTAACAAAAACATTAACTATGAAGTGATAGCATATCATACGTTATACTGAGCAAAGACATCTGTCCAGAATACTTGGGCCAATGACTTTAATATGTGACCTTGAACTTCAAGCGCGGGGACCCTAACATATAACCTGATTATATGACGTTATTACGTCACCGCTCGGTCTGCAGTGCAGGCGAACAGGTGCTACCGCGAGATTGCGACGGTCTCAAAATATACATAAGTCTGATTTTCAAAGATCATATGTTTGTAAATTATTAAACAGTTTTCCAAATTCGTTCATCAGCCGACGCACTTATGAATTCTCTCAAATGTGGCCGAGTAACGTATTCTTGTAAAGAACGGTTCTCCGGCCACCTTGGAAAGATAGGTGAAGGCGCTTTAGGACCCTTCCACTGGGCGTTGTAAGACCCCTGAGTTGATTTGGCGCCCCTTGAGCTGATTCACGGCCCCGGAGCTGAGCTGGACCACTAAATTGGCGTGTGGAACCCCCGCGTTTGTATTGCCCCCTCCCCAGTGGGCTCCTTTAGCAGTTTTGGAATCTCGTGAAGTTAAGCTAGTCTGTGGTACCTGAAATAGACTAGGCTCTGGGCTGATGTGGGCCCCTGACCCTTGAACTGGGCTGGCCTTTGAACTGGTCTGGGTCCTTTACATGTTTGGGTCCCGTGCACTGATCTTGTGACCCCTGGGCTCAACTGGACCCCCTACGAGTTGGGAAATGGGCCTATACGCTCATTTTGAGCCCCTTATCTGGTCCGGGGCCCCTGAACTCATATGGAGTCTGCCAGGTGATCTTCGGACCCCTGAGCTGGTCTGCACCTCTGAGTTAAATTTGCGCCTTCTGAGATCCGTGTTTCGGAGGGGCCCATGGGTCGTTCTGGGGGCTGCTTATTAATACTCATGGGCTGAGCTGAGCCCCTGTGTTGGCACTGAGACCGGTGGGGTCTTTGGCGCCCTTTATCTTATCTGACCCTCCTGAATTGGTATGGGGCCTTCCTCAGATGGTTTGGGGACCCCTGAGCTGGCTTTTGGGCCCAATGAGATGGAGCTTCCTAGGGGCCCCTGAGAAAATTTGAAGCCCGGGGGGCTTATCGACGCACCAACTGTCAGGGTCATGTGGCAAATATGGGCCCCTGAGAGACTTGCACAGAAGTTTCTAGACTTGGGCTTGGAGCCCCCAGCCAGTATCGTCCCCTGAGTTTTTTTCTGGACCTTCTGAGCGGCTTTGGAGTCCATCAGTATGTCTGGGTCCCCGATTTTTTTCTTGCGAGTCATTTGAGTTTATATTGAGTCCCCACAGCCGATCTGGGGCACCTTTATATAACCAGGCCCCCAAACGGATTTCAAAACCCATGTGTTGGCACTGGGGCTCCCTGAGCTTGTCGCGGCCCGTTAACTGGTATCAGCTGACATCGGCCCTTGAGTTGGTTTTTTCAGGTAGCCCCTGGGCTGTTCAGGGGCCGTGAGCGGGTATTGTACTTAAACTTACTGGCTCGGCATTAGACCCACGCTGGTTTGAGACCCCCTAAGCTGGAAAGAACCCTTTATATGGAATTAGTGAGGCGGCTATGAGCTGGTATAGGGCCCATAAGAGGATTTACGTAGGAGGTCCTTGGCTTGGTCGTTGAGCCCCTTGCTGGATTGATGTCCTTTGAGCTGGCAAGGACCCCTGAGCTAGAATTGAACCCTTTAAACTGGTATCGGCATTCTAGCTTGTCCGGACCCTATTGCGCTGATCTAGGTCCCTTGGGATCGTCGCGGGGCCAGCTGGTCTGTCCCCTGAGTTTTTTTTTAGAGCCCGCTCAGCCGATTTGGACCCCCACAACAGGCCTAGTCCATAAACTGATCTGACGTACTTTTAGATGGTCAGGGTCCTCTCGCTGATCTTGAAATATCGGTGTTGGACTGGCGCTCCGAGCCGTTAGGGGCCCCTTATCTGGTCTGGAACCTCTTAACGGTATGAACCCTTTCAGCTGATGTTGGGCCCCCTGAGTTGGGTTTGGGCCTCCTAAATAGAGTTTTTCATGGGGCCCTAGGCTGATCCGGGATCCTGAGAGGGTATTTTACATGAATTTACTGACTGTCTTGCGGCACAAGCTGACCTGGGGTCACCTCAACTGGTAAGGGCCCCTGAAATGAATTAAATAAGAGGTTTTTAACTTGGCCATATGACCCATATCTGGAATAGTGTCTCTTGAGTTTACAAGCGCCCCTGGGTTGGTATCGGGTCCGTTTAACGCATGGACCCATTTAGCTTGTTTGCGGCCCTCTTGTGCTTATCTGAAGGCTCCGTGAGTTCATCGAGGCATCCGCTGGTCTGGCCCTCTTACGTTTGTTTGGGCCTCCCAAGCTGCTCTTACGTTTGTTTGGGCCCCATCGGCGTGCTGGGCCCCCTGAGTTAAAGCTGCAACTCAGGGGCCCAAACACGCTAAGGTCAGGACCCAGCACAACAGCAACGCCCCAGCAGGGTGCGGTCTGGGGCCAGGCACAACGCCCGGCCAAATTGATCTCCTCGCAGCCGGGACCCGGCTAGCGCCCTGCCGATGCCCAGCGAAGTCCTCTGCCGGGATTCCGCTATGCTCCCAATAAAAGACGAATTAATACGCCCACTCAGCCCCACTGAGACATCCAGCTGACACCCCACAAAATTGCCGGCTGGGCCCCAGCGGAATCCCAGCGAAATTCCTGGCTGAGAGTTTGGCCCTCTGAGCTTATTTAGGACACGTGTCGATGGTTAAGCTCCCCATGCGGATCTTGTAACCCTTGTGTTGGCCTGGGCCCCTGAATTTACGTTGGGTCTCCTGAGAGGGAGATTCGCAAAATTGATCTGAGATGTTCTGGGCCATGGAGAGGGTCTTGCATAGGAGCTTTTTGGCTTGACCTTGGGGCTAAAGCTGCTTTGGGACTCCTGAGCTGAAAAGACCTCTGAGGTAGAACCTCAACGGAAGCCCTGAGCTAGTCTAGGCTCCCAGAGAGGGATTATGTAAGAGGCTCGTACCTTGGTTCTATGGCCCCTGGCTGGATCGGTGTCCCTTGAAATGGCAAGAGCCTTGAGTTAGCATTGGGCCCGTTTAACTGGAATGGATCTAATTATAATTGTTGAGGTTTAACGACGCACCAACTGGCAGGGTCATACAGCGTCGCCAACTCTCACCCTGTTGGAAGGGATTTTGGGGATCAGATCGACTTATTCAGAGGCTCCGCCGGGACTTGAACCCGTGACCGGTGGCTTAGAAGACAAGGGTGCTATCCACTAAGCCACCGCATCCCCCGAATGGATCTAATTAGCTTGTCTGGGCCCATTGTGCTGATCTTAGGCCCCTGAGCTCCTCGGAGCCCTTGGCTCGTCTGGCACCCTGGATTGGTGCTGGGCCGATTGAGCTGGCCTGGGGCCCACTGAAATTTGATTTTGCAGAAGGTTTCTGACTTGATATCGGAGTCATTGTGCTAGCAAAGGGCCCCCTGAGAGACTAAACTGGGCGTCTATATCCAAAGTCAGCTGTCGCACAGAAATTGTGGCTTTAATTGGTGTGTTTACAGGAGGCCCGTTCATCGTTATTCGCTATCGTGATTTCAGTATTCGGAACAACGTGATGCGACCTGCGTGAAAGTGGGGGGGAATACTCAGTCCTTCCCCACTCTCAAAAGTGGGCGGACGCGTCTCCCCTTCCCCATGCGGAACTCATGATTTCATACAAGAAAAAGAATCAAGAAAGTGGCTAAGTGAAATGTATTCAATTTTTGAAACATTCAAGGAAGAAATTTTCGTGGTATAATTGTTTAATTCACTCTCAAGTAAGGTTTAGTGTTTTTTCTCTCTTATTCTTGTCCTGGAATTTTAGGGGATAAAACCATTGAATGAAAGAGAAGTGTGAAGAAGAGCGTATACATGTGTCAATTTTGTGGAAACAGCATACTCAACCTAGCTATCGACATGTTGTAGCATGTCTTAGAAGCTTGTGGTGTTTCGTTTATAGCATCCAAATATGTATATTGCAATAATCGTTTTGGGCTACTGCTGGCGTCATAAGATATCTCAGAAGGAGGATACGCCACGCTTGAGCCTTCAAAATTAGTTTGATCGAATGCACTGGTGTAATGTTGTCTGCTGCTAACACGTTTTCATGGAGGACCAGATTAAAAATCGTACGGCACGTTATGATCGCTTCCCATTCAAAGACCAAGTCAACAGCAAAGGTTTGGAATTGTACCTCATTTCGAGTTGACGAAGAACAATCTAATGAAATGCTAGAAGTTTGTTGAAATATGCATGTGGCCTTTACCTCCCGAGAAAGTTATGATAATATTAATAATAGTAATAATAATGCCATTTATGATCCACTCCGTGTAAAAAAATGCTGACATCATATAGTTCCATGCAGTATTTATAGGCATTGCCCGAATTTTAATATATATTTTTTACCAAAAAATCCACTCCTGCAGCGCCGATCAGACCAGAACCATGAAGAGATTCCAGTTTGAAGGTTTGAATTCCGGAGGTTTGAAGAGATCTCCACCCCGGACTGGGCGTACCTTCTCCACCACTGGCCGCTCTTGAGCAGTCCCGCCTCAACGTGGACCGCCCTTATTCACCTCCGAATGCTCTCACCTCCAACTTTGTGGTTTTGCATCCCTATTTCATGATTGACTGCCCATTTGGCCATTTCATTTTTCAATTTGGCTTATTGTTGTCAGGTTTCGTGATTTCTTCCGTTCTATGGTCCAAGTGAAGTCGTTCGGTGCCAGTTATATCAAAATTGGACACTATTTTTGTCTCCCTCATGGGACCTAAAGACATCGAGTTACCGTTAAAATAACTATACTGGAGACAACTGCAGCTGACACTAATGGTGAGGATCATTTCAAACGTGTTCTTTTAACCCCGCTATTTGCAAAATGTTCATAAAGGCATGATAGAAGCCATACAATGCCATTAACCAAGGGAACAAGGTCTCGGTAAGCTAGGATAAAGAGGGCAATTCTCGTTTATGATGCCTTGACCAGCCCTTTTTAGCTCACTTCTGAAAGTGCTTTAGGTGGTAAAATGCATAAAGAACAGATCTTGGCTGGACGCCATTGTAATATTGCATTTGCATGTGCTGATCGTGGAACAATTTTCGGAGTGTCACAACTGTTTTCATTCTGTGTGTATCCCGTCAGGTCACGCACCTTAGTGGTCGGGAAGTGCGGGCGCATGACGTTGTAGCCACTTGAGGAAGTGTACATTCTCTCCTAAACATGCTTTAAAGCTTCCTTGGAACCAAGGAGATTTAATTCTGTGATTTTCCACCTCCTGCAGAAGCCATTGAAACTGCTGTTCATATTTTTCTCTGCTGGTAAAATCTTTCAGTATATCAATCCTGTTCTACTATACCATTTACCACTTTAAAGTACTTGATAAGGGTGTGCAACATGTTGTACTGTTTGTCTGTGTCCCGTTCCTTAATCTCTTTTGCCAAGCAGTTCATGATGCATTTGAAGATGCAGGTAACATTAGAGATCAGGTGGCGGATCTGGAAGACTTGGATGGATGAAAGCGCATCCCAAGCCTTTGCTCTAGGCGCCATTGAGCCAGCTCTTGTCCCCTCCGAAGGAACGATTGAGCTGGGTGGGGGGGAGGGGGGCATACACACGTCAGGGCCTGTGAGACGGCGGACTGAGTGATGGATCGCCGAATGGTTGAGGAAGTTTGAGTTATCGTCACAAACTGAGTACAAATGTATCAGAACAAGTATAATGTCTTGTTACCTGGATCTCGACAGGGAAACTATTTGCGTCGCAACCACTCTTCGGCTGGGAGTCACTGTTTGTGAGCCGGCAAACGGCCGAAAGGGTTATACATTGTTCCCGGTCACCAGTGGGAAGTGTTTAACGTGGGACGCAACCTACGTAGACACCTTCACTTTCACAGTTGTTCAGTCCGCCCTAGAACCGGGAACGGCTGCGCGTGCGGCAGGGGAGAGGAAATGGCATCGCTACGCCAGCTTGACCTCCAGGTGCCGTTTCCAGCCGTTGGCAGTCGAAATAACGGATGTACTGGGGCCCGCCGCTTCAACCCTGTTGAGAGAGATGGGACGGCTCATCACAGCTGTCAGCGGCGATCACCGAGAGACGGCCTGACTGCGACAAGGAGTTTCCATCTCTGTTGTTCGAGGAAACTCCGCAGCAGCCCTTGCTACGGCCAGTCCCCGTTGTACACAGAAACATCACCAGACGCCATCAGCCCGGACCTCGGCATCTCCGCGCAAGACAGGCGAGACGGAGAATGCCCTGCTGCTCAACGGCGCTCAGGTGCAGGCACCGATCCTGGAGCTGGTGCTTGCAAGCAATCGCGACTAGCACAAGCACAGCCCGGCTCCGCTCTTTATCGGTCTGCCCAACTTAGGCAACTCGTGCTACCAGAACGCTACGCTGCAGTCGCTGCTGGGACTGTGGCCGTTCCTCAGCGAGATGGTGGCCCTGGGGCCGGCTCTGGACCCTGAACGATGTCGCACCCTGCGCGCCGTCACCTGCCTTATGGAGCTGCGCTAGAGCGCGTGCGGCACCTCCGTCTACAGCCACCTCAACTACCTGCGATGCGTGTTTGCTCGGATTGGCTCGGCGTTCCACAACACTGAGATGCAGGCTGCTCAGGCTACTGGCTATCATCAAGGAGGAGGAGAACGGAAGTCAACCGGTCTCCCCAAGCAGCCGGCCGACCACTGGCGCTAATCCAGTTAGATATAAATTCCTGTACTAGACTATGGAATGGTACACGTGCATGAAGTGCCAGGAGGCGGTGCTGAAGCAGCAGGAAAACATAGCTGATTCGTTAACGTGCCGCGGCGCCAAGGAAGCGGCGCAGCACCCACCTTGTAGGACGCGCTGCACCTCTCCATGTGGCCGACCGACGTGAGCTGCACTGCGAGAAGTGTCAGCACGACAAGTTCAACATCACCGCCCAGATCTCCAAATTACCCAGGACGCTGATTATACAGCTGAATCGTCACCTGTTTGTTGGAAAAGAGTCAAAGAAGATCTGCGCCAACGTAAAGATCTCCAAGTTCGTGACGCTGCAGGATTGTGCGGTGGACGACGCCGTCCGTCCCCCAGCTTGGGACGCTACCAGGTACGGCTCGCAGTGCCCGCCTGAGGAGTCGAAGTGGAAGGACTCGGCTGAGCCGGAGCGATCGGCGGCGCCGTGGGCGTTCGATCCTCCGCAGGTGTCTGACGCCGGTCTGGAGGAATTGGCGGAGCAGGACGGAGCCAAGGAGTGGCCCACGCGCGCTGTTGAAAACGAGGAATATCAGCTGCAGGAGGCCAACCGACGCTCGCTGCAGGAGGACGAGCCGGGCGACATCGCCGCCGATCCGGCACGGCGGTCCCAGCTCTGCGCGGAGGGCGACGACGACGACTTCGCCATCTGGGCATCGGATCGCTAACTGCTGTACTGCGCGGACCGCCTACGACCCTCACTCGACAGAATATCCAACTGGTGCGACCAGTGGAAGGTCCTACCCTCCCTCGTAAAATGCTCAGTGACTACCTTCTCCCTATGCCCCAGCGAAGCGAGGAACAAAGTCAAGATCAGGCTCCATCTCAGGGGACAGGAGATTCCCCAGATAACCCACCCCACCTTCCTTGGCCTCACCTCGGACGGCACACTTTAATTCACAGAGCACATCAAGAGACTGAAGAAATCGATGGCCCAAAGAAGAAACTGTCTGGCGGCGCTGTCTGAACGCAATTACGGAGCATGCAAGCGAGTCCTCCGTACGGCCTACACGGCTTACATCCGCGCCAAGGCGGTCTACGTAGCGGCAGTTTATATGAATCACGCAACCCCGCTCTTCAAGAGACCTACTAGAAGTCGAACAGCGCGCTTGCACCCGCATTATCACTAGATGCACCCGAGAGACAAGAAAGGGACCCTAGAAGCTAAAGCAGACCTGGAAATATCAATACGTGGAAACTAGCGGGCAGAGAAGGCCAAAGAATACGCCGCCTGCCAGATCCGACAAGAAGAGTCCAAGAAAACGACATCCCCAAGACTTACAGTACCAAGCAAGGGAAGCTTGGATTAAGAAGACAAGAGCAGACGGTCATTCGGGGGGCGAGGGCAAGGGCACAGGAAGACAGACAAGGACATGGAAATGACCACCAAGCCAACGTTCCGCAAGAAAGGCATCTGGATGGAAGAGAAGAGCGACCCACGTGGTCTCCCCGCAGAGACGCAGAGCCTGGTTCCGCCAGTATTGCTGCCCGATCCACCAGCCGCCTCCTTCAACCTGCACCTCCAGGAACCCGTCGGAAGGAAAGACCCCCAGATAAACGCCGAGAAGCAGCTGAGAGGGCCCTTGAAATATATCCATGTGGAGGCATGGACTGACGGATCGGCCTCCTTAGGTATTACCAGGAGGAGCCGGGATACTTATCCACCGACCCGGGGGTCCCGCCACCAAAACCACTAGAGCGGCGGGGAGTTTGTGCAGTAGCACTCGAGTGGAGGAAGTCGCCCTGGAGGAGGCCACTTCCTTTATATTATGCGACCCCAGGGCATCCATCCAACCTGTAGCAGACCAGACAAATTCCAAGACACTAAAAGTAGAAGCCCCCTGGCAACATACTAACTTGCTATCTTCTCTAGGACACAAAATTGTGTTTCAATGGATCCCGGGACACCCGGGCATTCCCGGGAACGAGGAGACAGACGAATTAGCCCACCGAGGAGCACGGGAGGATCAGCGGGACATCCCCATCGACTAAGAGTCGGCCCGAGCGGCGGTGGCGCGCGCCGCATCGTTTTTCAGGACCAGCAGAATCAGAGATGCCCACCAGCACACCCGAAGCCCACGCCGGGGACGGACTCACTATCTAGACGAGAGCAAACCATCCTGACCCAACTGAGAGTGGGGTCCTCAATCGCCACATACGGCACGCTTCACAGATTTGGTCGGGCGGATAGCGCCGCGTGTCCGGATTGCGGGGACCCGGACTCAGTAGAATACCTCCTCACAGACTGCCCGCTCTACCAGGGCACTCACCAGAGGAGGTGGGGCCCATTGCCCTACCTACACGCTATTTTCACACAAGAAGCCAAATGCATATGGTCGTTCCTTCTGGAGGTGGGGAGGGTCGTCCAGGACCCTCCCCGAAGAGCTGGCGGAAAAGAAGAAGGGCGACAACTCAGCGGCTGAGGGTCAAACAGTGAATCCACCGGCGCCCATAGCTACCGGCTGGTGTCCTAGTCAACCTAGTCTAGTCGGCCTCCACTACGGCGGCGCCACCCAGGCCGGACACTATGTGGCATACGTCTACAGCCTGGCATGCAGCGTCAGTTCCACTGTGACGACCGCAGCGTCACCTGCGTCTCAGAGCAGCACGTGCTGTGCAATGGGCCCCATCACGATGGCTAGATCTTTTACCTGCATACAGATATCTGCAGGCAGGTGGACAAAGTAGAGAATGGAATGACCTAACAAAGTTTTATCATCAGGTGTGGACCCGTTCCAACGCTATTGAAATGTTTTGTACGGTGTGTGCAATACGGGCACTTTCCAACTGCTTCTCCTAGTGCCTTTTTTGTAATAAGCAACTTGTCTTGAGTGTAGTGTCGTCTGTCTTCACGGAGAAGTATCGAGCACAATCCGGGCCACAGATGGTGACGGATGCTGTGGAAACGCCGCCCGCATTTAGATATTAATTTCTGCCCCCATCGAGCCATGATTTGTGTTGTCGGAAGGGTCTTAAGTGTCTTCCATAAAGTACATACCCTCAGGCAGTGTACCAAATCCCAGGTTTATGGGTGGAGAGCAACACCTAAGCAACCTGAAAGCAACCACAGTTACTTCTGCGCCGTTCTTCACAATCTTCCAGCCACTTTACTGTGGATTATTTCTCTTAAAACCAATTATCCCGATGAGTATGAAGTCTTTCAACCATGACAGGGAAAATATTTTGATGATATTTGTGTTAAGCTTAGAATAATCACAAACGTTTGAGTAAGGATTTACTTTACTTTTTCAACACTGTAACTAATGGCATTTCTACCTTTTTGCAGGGTGAATTTCACCCTATGCTTCCTAATGCAAAATCAGTTTTGGGATGCAATGCAAACCAGGTTGATGGACAATGTAAGCTTCAGCCTTATTGAATGCTAAGCATGTAAAAAAGTACGACCAACATTCAAAGACATTGGATGGGGAGGAGTGCAAGAAATCTTAAGATTACAAAAATTAGAATCACTCCACGTTCCCTAGTGTAAAATCAGTTAAATTATGCAACACAAACCTGGGTAATGTACAATGCAAGACTCAGCCTTACTGAACGTACAAACGTAAAAACGGACATTTAAAGACATTGCATGGAGGAGGAAAGTACAAAATCACAATATATGTGCTGATACTTTAGAGACACCTCATCTTATTGAGAACCCTGTCATATTCAGAACACTGACAATTGGCACTCGCCTGCATATGTACTACACAAATATTTTAGGTCCACCTTGCAAGACAATGTGTCACTGTAGACAGCATGTGCATAGGAACAGAGTGAACCAGGGAGTCCATGGCTCCCTAATCCTCAAAGTTGGTAACATTAGCCCTACGATGTTACAGGGAATAAACGACTTTGTTGTAATTCTAAAAGGAACAATTTATGGACAAAATCCTTGAAAATCACGAAAACAAGTTTTTTGTTCACCTCAATTTACTTAAAGCAAATATATGACCTATTGACTAACTATGCCGGGTTAACCCAAGCATCACATGTGATCATGAACCTGACAGCTTCTGGCAGCTTGCGACACATAGGGTTGCATGGCCACACTATTTGGTGGCAGCTTTCACATGACAAGCACTACCAGATAAAGTGTAGTTCATGGTAAAAAACAGGGTAGTCAGCTATTTGACTTTGAACTTTAAAATTATTGGCTTGAAAATGGTTTTATGATTGTGTTTTCACCCTTGCATTGACTATTTTAACCTTTCATTGACGTGCATTCATGACACCTTACATTGTTGAGGATGATGTGAATATATGGAACTGAATTGAGCTTGCAGAATTGCATACAAAGAGCTATGAGTGGAATTAAATATGCCAACTATGTTTTATCACCACGCTCTCCAAAGCTGCTATCTCAGTTAAAAACAACACATTTTAAAAGTTGGAAAATCCCTTTAACTGGAAAGAAATCACTTCAAAATACAACTTGGCCCTCCACTATTCGAGATATTCTTGCACATTGGCAGAAAGTAGGTACGCGTAGATATCCATGGCGGGTCAAGAGTTGAAAAAGATATAAGAAATATCATTAATTTTTGGTGACTACTAATTGGAGCCAGAAATTTTGTCAAGCTTAAGAGCATCCAACACCATACAATAAAGCAAAATTCAAGAAGTCAAAGCTAAACTCAATAATATATGAAGGCGACATGAGCATGGAATACATAGTAGTCGGCTAACTGATATTAAAACTGAGTAGAACGTTTCTGGCCATATTAATATTTTAAAGAAAAAATATATAGTTTGCCACACCACCATATTTAGGGGCATCTCCAGGCCAGTTTTCAGAAGGTTGCAGCTTTTAACAGTATCTTGTTAGGGCAGCCTCAGGGAATACCTATTGGTTTGGGGCAGCTTTTGCCCATCATTGGGGCAAGAAAGGAAACCTTGGGCCAGAAAGTGACACTTAGGGCAGCACTGACATAGAGGCGGACATAGCAGCACCAAAAGAATACATTTATAAAGGAAATTGTTGTTTTTAGTGGTCCTGCTACAGTATACAGGCAAGATATATTCCCCAGCGGAAAGAAAAACCTGCTCCCGCAACCAAATGTAGACCCTGATTGATACTTAACAATACCTTAGGTTACATTAGGTGTGCTGGTACAAGTCTTTATAAGGCAAGCCTTGTCGCCCATGTGCCTGCCTTACTCACAAAAACCTATGGCAAAAAGTAGGTGTGCGTACACATTAATGGCAGCTCAAGAGTTGAAAAGATACAAGAATAACATTAATTGTTTATGGCTACCAATTGGAGCCAAGTATTTTCTTGTTTAAGCTTAAGAGCATACAGCAGAAAATAATAAAGCAAAATTAAAAAAGTCAAAGCTATACCTACTCAATAATCTACGAAGCCGACATGAGCACGGAATATGTTTTAGTGGCCTAACTGATATCAAAACTGAATAGAATGTTGCTGTCCATATTAATACCTTTAAGGAGAAATGTATAGAGTTTGCCACACCACCACATTTAGGGACATTTCCAGGCCAGTTTCCAGAAGGCGGTAGCTTTTACCAAAATCTTGTTGGGGCAGCCTCAGGGAAGACCTATTGGTTTGGGGCAGCTTTTGTCCATCATTGGGGCAAGAAAGGAAACCTTGGGCAGAAAGTGACACTTAAGGCCGCACTGACACAGAGGCGAACATAGCAGCACCAAAAAGAACACATTTATAAATAAATTATTATTATTATTTTTAGTGGTCTTGCTACAGTATATAGGCAAAATATATGCCACAGCGGAAAGAAAAATCTGCCCCCGCAGCCAGATGCATGCTCTGATTGACACTTTGCATTACCTTAGGTTACCTTAGGTTGAGGTGTACTGGTACAGATCTTTATAAGGAAAGCCATGGCACCCATGTTCCTGCCTTGCACACAAAAAACACCTGCCAACATGATTCTTAACATCGAAGCATGACATTTTCATTCTGCTCCTACACCGCATCCAAAATTGCAGTAAACGCCTGAAAATAGATGTAATCAGATATTGATAAAAACCAAGATACCTTTGATAAGACTGACTCTATGCGTGTGTTTAACCACGGCCCTAAAAATGTCCAATGTAAGCGACTTGTACGAAGCTGGACATCCTCCAAGCGATCGAAAAAACCAACCAATCACTGATCAGCATAGCGAGAAAGCCGAATGCTGATTGGTCCATTTGGAGAAATGCCAAACGCAAGCTGCGAAAGAACCTTTAAAAGCAGGATGCTTCTTGACAAAATGTGGCATTATTCATGGGAAAAATTTGTGTACCAAGCACAATAGTGCTGCGACATGTTTGTAAAAAAGCGTCATGCTTGCTCCCAAAGGTATAAGCCACTAACTGCTGCCAAATATTGTAAGAAATTCTCTATCAAAGAAGAAAACTCGGCTTGTTCGAAGGAGACCAATGGCGGGCAAAGGCGAATTCGAATCTCATTGCGAAAACGTAGAATTCGGCAAGTCAGGATAAAAGGGTTTATCCTGACATGCTCCGATGTCAGAATAAACTCGGATCTGGACTTTTCGCATCAAATAACATAGGGTTAAATTTA
>JAOTON010001480.1:0-500000 GCA_034440635.1 Lepas anatifera
TTCTCCCTGCGCCAGAGCGGCACCTGCCGAGGCCGCAGGCCGAGGTTGTTGTTGTTGTCTGTTCTGAGCGCTGGTATCAGAGACCTAAAACTTTTGTGGATAGAAGGCACTTCCAAATGAATAAGCACCACGGTTGTCAATTTTCAAAATTTTCAAAATTTTGCCCAGAATTTTGCATTATGTGATTTTAACTTTTATTTTTCTATTTTTGCTAATTCATCTAGACTCTTCAAACTTGCACCCTTTTACATCAGGGAAATTTGTAGTTCACACAAAAATTTGGAAAGAAAAAGCTTTAAATTTAGGGCTCTAAATTAGCTTTTAAACTTTGCACCCTAAATTTGGCATAAAACTCATGGTCTAAACTACAGGCTCGAAATATGCTTAAGCTACAGCAGTTTAGGTTCTGAGTCAAATATCAACTTAAAGGCCGGTTTGTGCAGTACTGCACAAACATAAAAACAAAACAAAAACGGAAATTTAAGGGTCCTTTTTGGCCCATTCCGTGAAGGTCTGCATTTCCCAAAATATCATTCAAACCCTTATATCTTCCGATCTAACTGATAAAAATTAGTTCCCATTTCAGATAATAAGAGAGAATAGCCTTCTTTATTATATATTTAGAGATAAAAAACTTTCAGGCTGAAACTTTTTATTTTATAGGCAAAAAATAAAATATAAGTTTTTAAAATTTTTATTCTCAGCCCCCTGGTTTCCAGACCATGATAGCTACGGTATTGAACTTAACACGGCTGGATAGAAAACTTCGTTGCCGTCATTTTTCTCACTCATACCCCCCCACTTATCTCTTACGGCTTCCGCGCTATAAGCCGTAAAATGCATTTCAAAGTGGTAATTTTATCAGTTCATTTTTGCTTCACACCGGGGTTTAGGTGGTTAGAGTCATTGGAGGAAATGAAATTTTTGCATGCAGCTAGGTAAGAGACATATGTCGACATTCCATCTGCATATATATCAATGAAACACCAAGTTACCTTTACTAACATGCCGTTTCTCCACGCATCGTTGTAGCAAATCACCACGCGTCACCCCCTGCGTCCACGTCGCGGCAACGCCGGCGATCGGCGCGGCCGTTTCTGTTTATTTATGGTCTGGTAAAAAGTATCCAACACTACCCATAATGCATCACAAGTAATTAGAGTACCGTAAAAGTCTGAGTTTACAATAAGAGTATTATGTTTCTGTTTTTGGACCATGGGTGGATCCAGGGAATAAGTAGGCTAGGTGCCCCCCCCCCACCCCTTCTCCCCCATCCCCTCCCCAACCCCCCAATCGACCATCGGCGCCCTCTGAAATTGTAAAGACACGCCTCTCAAGGTCGATGACGCTCCCTGAAATGTTGCTTCCCATACGTGGATCTAGGATTGCCTATCGGGGGCGAGGTGGAAGGGGAAACTTCCTGGTGGACGCTATCTACACCAGGGACGCCACTTTTGGCCGGAAAAAACCTATCAAGTAGGCGCTAAAACCTATCAGTAGACCCCGATACCTGCATCTCGGGGAAAACGACATTTCAAGGGGTGCCATCGAACTTTCCAGGGGTTTCCGGGACAATTTCAGGGGGCGCTAAGATTCTATGAGGGGCACCTGTCCCCTTTCCCCTTGGATCCGCCTATGTCGTTTCGGGGCGGGCGGGGGGGGCACGGAGGTGGGGCGTTACTGGTGTGGGGGGTAAGGAGATCGAGCATAATCGGATCCAGGACATCAGCATGGGGGTAAGGGCTAAAGAGTTCGAGCATAGGCGGACCCAGGACATCAGTACAAGGGTGGGGCTAGGGAGTTAGAGCATAGGCGGATCCAGGACATCAGTACGAGGGTGGCGCTAGGGAGTTAGAGCATAGGCGGATCCAGGACATTAGTACGGGGATGGGGCTAAGCAGCTGAGCATTAGCGGAATCAGGACATCAGTACGGGGGTGAGACTCGGGAGTTCCAGCATAGGCGGATCCAGGACATCAGTAGGGGGTAGGGGCTACGGAGTTCGAGCATAGGCGGATCCAGGATATCAGTACGGGGATGGGGCTAAGGAGATCGAGCATAGGCGGATCTAGGACATCTGTACGGGAGGTGGAGATAAGGAGCTCGAGCATAGGCTGATCCAGGACATCAGTATAGGTGTGGGGCTAAGGAGCTCGAGCAGAGGCGGAATCAGGACATCAGTACGGGGTGAGACTCGGGAGTTCCAGCATAGGCGGATCCAGGACATCAGTAGGGGGGTAGGGGCTACGGAGTTCGAGCATAGGCGGATCCAGGATATTAGTACGGGGATGGGGCTAAGGAGATCGAGCAGAGGCGGATCTAGGACATCAGTACGGCGGTGGGGCTAAGAAGCTCGATCATAAGCGGATTCAGCTGATCAGTACGGGGGTGGGGCTCGGGAGCTCGAGCATAGGCGGATCTAGGACATCAGTACGGTGGTGGGGCTTGGGCGTTTCAGCATAGGCGGATCCAGGACATTAGTAGGGTGGTAGGGGCTAAAGAGTTCGAGTATAGGCGAATCCAGGGCAGTACGGAGGTGGGGCTACGGAGTTCGAGCATAGGCAGATCCAGGACATCAGTTCGGGGGTGGGGCTAAGGAGCTCGAGCATAGGCGGATCCAGGACATCAGTGCAGGGGTGTGGCTCCGGAGCTCGAGTAAAGGCGGATCCAGGACATCAGTGGGGGGGGTAGGGGCTACGGAGCTCGAGCATAGGCGGATCCAGGACATCAGTAAGAAGGTGGGGTAAGGAGCTCGAGCATAGGCGGATCCAGGACATCAGTAGGGGGTAGGGGCTAAGGAGTTCGAGCATAGGCGGATCCAGGACATCAGTACGGCGGTGGCGCTAATGGGCTTGAGTATAGGCGGATCAAGGACATCAGTACGAGGGTGGGCTAAGGAGATCGAGCATAGGCGAATCCAGGACATCAGCACGGAGGTGGGGCTAAGAAGCTCGAGCATAGGCGGATCCAGGACATCAGTACAGGGGGTGGGGCTAAGGAGTTCGAGCATAGGCGGAACCAGTACATCAGTACGGGGATGGGCCTAAGGAGCTCGATGATAGGCGGATCCAGGACATCAGTTTGGGGGGTGGGGCTAAGGAGCTCGAGCAAAGGCGGATCCAGGACATCAGTACGGGGGTGGTGTTAAGGAGCTCGAGCATAAGCGGATTCAGCTCATCAGTACGGGGGTGGGGCTCGGGAGCTCGAGCATAGGCGGATCCAGGACATCAGTACGGGGGTGGGGCTCGGGAGCTGGAGCATAGGCGGATCCAGGACATCAGTACGGGGGTGGGGCTAAGGACCTCGAGCATAGAAGGATCCAGGACAGTACGGAGGTGGGGCTACGGAGTTCGAGCATAGGCGGATCGAGAACAGAAATGCACAGGTGGATCCAAGATTGCCGATTGGGGGAGAGGGGGCAGCTTCCCGGAAGGAGGGGTGGCATCCGGACCAAGGGGCGCCACTTTTGGCCGGGAAAACCCATCAGCTGGCCGCCGATTTTCACATCCTGATGGGGGAAAGCAAAATTTCGGGGGTGAGCCATGGACATTTTAGGGGGTGCCAAGGGTCGATCGGGGGGAGGGGGGAAGTGCCACCTTCCCTGCCTGGATCTGCCTATACTGACATGTATCCCAAACGTACCCCAGCCAGACGGCCACAGTTGTCAGCTGTTGGCGCGCCCCTGAAATTGCAAAGACACGCCTCTTAATGCGATGACGCCCCCTGAAATTTCGCTTCCCATAGGCGGATCCAGGATTGCCAATCGGGGGCGAACGGGAAGGGTTACCTTCTTGGGGGCACCATTCGGACCAGTTCGCCACTTTTGGCTGGAAAAACCTTTAGGTAGGCGCAAAATCCTATCGGTGGACGCCGCTTTCTGCATCCTGGCGGATCACCGAGCTTTCCAGGGGGCTCTGTGACCATTTCAGGGGACGTTGAGGTTTGATGGGGGCACCTGTCCCCTTTGATCCGTCTATGTCGTTTCCATTCCCCCGAGGATGCCAAAAATTGGCGCTGATCGATAGGATTTATGGCTTCCTATCGGTTTTGCTAGTCAAAAATGACACTACCCTGGTCTGGATGGTGCCCCCCAAAGGTGCCTCCCTGACTGGCAAACCTGGATCCACATATGTTTTGGACTGTCAAAGAGGGTTGGAAAACACAAAAATTACCTACCTGTATAAAGGAGATCTGTGGTGTTCGTAGAGGTGTACAGAAGGAGTATCTCACTTCGGTTTTAGGACCATAGGCAGATCAAGGGGATGGGGCATAGGCGGATCCAGGATTGCCAATCGGGTGAGGGCGTCACCTTCCGGCGGGTGCGCAGTCCAGACCGGCCGGGGGGAGGCACCTTTCACGGGCAAAACCAGGAGGGGGAGAAACTCCTATCTGTGGAAGGCGATGTTTGCATCCTGGGGGAAGGGGATGGTGGATACAGAAATTTGAGGGGGAGTTACTGACCTTTCAGGTGTCGCCGTCGCCATTACAGGAAGCTCCGAGGATCGATCGGAGGGCGGGGGCACCTGCCCCCTTTGCCCGCGCCGAGGATCGATCGGAGGGCGGGGTCCCCTTCCCCTGGAATCCGCCTCTGGAAAGGGGGTAGGTGACCGCCTCCCATTCGACCCTCGGCGCCCCCTGAAATGGCTACGTCACGCCCCTGAAGATCGATTACGCTTCCTGAAATATCACTTCCCACTTCCCACCCCGCACCAGGATGTGAAAATCAGCGCCCATCGATATGATGTTGCACCCACCTTATAGGCTTTGCTGGCCAAAAGTGGCGCCCCCTTGGCCCGGACTGCACCCCTGGGGAAAGTGGCCCCCCCCCACCCGAGTAGCAGTTCATGATCCGCCTGTGCTTCCACCCTGTTTGCTAGTGGCGGCGCTTGTGCTGTTCGTTTTGGCTATTAATTTTTAGCATGATCCTCACCAGCCTCATCCTTATAAAGAAACCGAAAAAATGCTGTGCTAGTGCCAGTCTCCATTTGGTCACACGCATCAAAGAACTAGTGGGAAAAGGCCGAGGACTCATCGCCAAGTCTAGGGGAATCTGGAGATTTTAAAGCTAAATGTGGAGGATTATCACGATGGCTATCTGGCAGCACTGGGGCCGCGCGCGGGGGGAATCCCTCCTCTGTTTAGTGTTTGCATCGCACTGGTAAGTTGTGGGTGACGTCCTGGTGGTATTTCAGTTTCCTAGTGCTAATGTGTCGTATTTAGAATCTTCATGCTATGCTATGGTAAGGAGAAAAGTTTTCTGAGCTTTTAGAAGTTATTTAAGTACAAAGGCACTGTTATCTAATATAGACAGACTTTGTTTGACACTGCTTAAGTTGGAGGGTAGCAGACGCCATTGGGAGATTGGGACAGCTGTTGTATAGTGTCTGGCGAAATTATCAGTATACCTAATTTTTGGTCAAAACATAAGGTATATATTCGATGAAAGGGAATTCAAAAGTGTTACTTCAATCTTAAGAGCCAAAATGGTTGATAATAGAGGTGGAAGTTTCGGACAATTTTTTCAGGCCGGGGCCCGGTCTGATGTTGTTTTCAGGAGCCCGTCGCAAGGCTGACATTTGGAAAATCACCTCAATAAGGGGCAGGGTTGGTGTCAAAAAGTTTGACGAAAAGAATGATAAAGAAGTTCAAAGAATGATAAAGTAAATATGAAGTTTTTGAACCTGTTGATAATCAGTTTTTAACAACTGAATCCAAATCTAACATTTCTTTAGCTCTTACCACATCAAAGAATGGAAACTGATCATGGGCGGAGATCAGGGGTGGGGGGGGTCAGGAGCCCTCTTGGATATAGGTTGTCTAATAGGCTTTGTATAGGGCTTGTGTGCCAGCGTTAACCGGTATAACAAGGCCAGACGTCTTAGCACTGCCAGATAGGGACATTGGGCTCTTCCTGGGGAAAACAAATTCCCGAAATCCCAAAATTTCGTCAGATTCCTACGGTATCCCCATGAAAGAGGAACGCTCAAGGGATTTTTGTCACAGGCGGTTGGAGGAGAGGAACAGGAAGCTGTTGCGGTGTACTTCATAGCAAGGAATTTTTGTGGCAAAGGCACATCCAGGGGAGTGGATTTCGGCCCTGGGCGGATTCAGGGGAGGGAAGGAGACGGGACCCTGTGTAGGCGGATTTAGGAGCGTGGAACTGTTGCGGCACTTTACAGCATAGGCGGATCCAGGATTGCCGATCGGGGGGGCACCTTCCCGGGGGGCGCCACTTATGACCGGCAAAACCTATCAGGTGGACGCCAAATCCTGTCGGTGGGCGCCGACTTTGGTATCCTGGGGGGGTGGGAAGCGACATTTCAGGGGGGCGCCATCGACCTTTCAGGGGGCGTCGAGGGTCGATGGGGGGTACGTGCCCCCTTGGCCCACCCCCTGGATCCGCCTATGCTTTACAGGGCAAGAGATTCTTGGCATAGGCACATCCAAGGAAGGGCACATAGGTAATGGGCGGATCCAGGGGGAAGTAGATGGGACCCTGTATAAAAAAGTCTGCTTTGCGTAGGCGGATTCAGGAGGGGGAAAGTTGCAGCGCTCTACAGAGCAAGGGATTATTGGCATAGGCACGTCCAGGGAAAGGGATTTAGGCAACTGGTAAGTAGACGGGACCCTGTGAAACAAAGCATATTTGGCTTACGCGGATACAGGGGAGGGAAAGGAGATGATACTATAATAAATTATACTTGTCATAGGCAGATTCAGGAGGGGGAAACTGTTGTGCTGCACTACAGAGCAAGGCATTCTTAGCTCAAGCGCGTCCAGGGAAGGGGATTTAACACGCGCATTGACGGGGGCGGGTACCCGCCCCCCTCGGGTTTTTCGGAGACAGCAGAAAAACGGCGGCGCGTAGCGCCGCCGTACTTGGTATACCTTTTCCCTCATCATTTTTACAACTTCTGTGAAAATTTTAAGGTTAGGTCATCTCAGGTCAGGTCACCATTACAGGTCAAGTGACCCGACCTAAAAAAAGTTTAAGATAGCATAAGTCGGAGCAGGGGAACTTATCCGATTGAAACTCATATCACATAATGGCCCCACCGAGTTCTCTAAAATATGTTCCGGTATTTTTGATATCGATGACCTAAGGTCAGGTACGA
The DNA here is from genome assembly GCA_034440635.1 of Lepas anatifera. Classification (NCBI taxonomy): domain Eukaryota; kingdom Metazoa; phylum Arthropoda; class Thecostraca; family Lepadidae; genus Lepas; species Lepas anatifera. The sequence continues at coordinate 7,115 of JAOTON010001480.1, forward strand.
GGCATGACCTCTCCTTTGGAAATACATTGGAAAAATTGTTTTTACGGAATAACTCAGTAACGGATGGTGATAGAGCATTTATTTTAGCTGCATTAGACTCGCCTGGGCTTTGCGGTTCTAATGATATGCATTTTATATAATTTGACCCTGACCTGATCTCAGGTCAGGTCAAATCCTTGATTTGACCTAGCAAGGTCAAATTATATATCATTCGATTCGGCTTGCTAAGAGGATTCATATAGTTTAAGTCGTTTTGCTCTATCTTTACTTGTTCAGATGTAATGGCCGAAAAACTGAATTTACATGTTATCCCTATGACGGGCATGTTTTGACCTCTCGTGACCTTAAATGTGACCTGACAAAAAAATGGTGCAAATGTTTTCGATGGAGAAGTGGATGGGCAGCCCAACGCCGTTTACCGTTTTTCGCTACCTACCGTGGTTCTCGAGATCTTAGGGGGGCGGGTACCCGCCCCCGTCAATGCGAAGGTGGCTCAGACCCCCGTCAATGGGCGTGTTAAGCCATGCGCGGATTCAGGGAACGGGAAGAAGACAGGACCCTGCATAACTTGATTCAGGGAGGGAACTGTTGTGGTGCACTACTTAGCAAGGGATTCTTTACATGGGCACATCCAGCCGAAATTTGCACGAAGCCGAAAACCCTACTGTCATATTAAAAGCACTAACACAATTCCTACTTTACAGATGAGATACTGGAGGCCAAATGCAACAATCCAATGCCATTTTAACATCTATTGGACTGGACTGGATAGGCTGCAGATCTTTTCAGAAGTGAGCCATATACCACAGAAATCATTTTCTTTGTTTTCATTTGTTGTTCATTCCTGGCCAACGGTTTACCGTCGGAAATCACTGACAAATAAAAAATAAAAACATAAAAACAAAAAATACAAAACATACAAAACTAGAAAAAGAAAAATACAACAAATAAGCAGCATTTTTGTTGTCCAGAGTCTTGGTTGCTTCTGTTGGCCAAAGAAACAAGGAAACGATTCATTATCATGGTGGATCTCGAAACATATCGGCTGCGAATAGGCCTGAATGGACATCATCGTACTGCCCTTGATACTCATGACGCAGCAATGAAATCTTTCCTGAGGTTAATCGGCGATGGGTCAGTACATCTAATGCGAGGCGGAGGTGGAAGGCACCACCCAGTACACAGGAATCAGGCAGTAAATGTTGTATGTGGAAATCACCGATTCACGTTAGAAAAAAATTCAGGTGCTGGTTGGTGCGGATATATCAGTATCGCGCAAGCGCTAGGACTGGACCAGTACATAGTGATGCGCAATATAGCGGATTTTATTGCCATCAACCCGAGGCTTTACAGTATGATGAGGTTCGAGGACACGCCTGAGTCCCATACTGTATATGCAGACGAGTTACGCCAATTGTCAATTGAGAGACCGTCTTTTCTGAACCGAAAGCACTGGGTTTCGAACCTGCATCAGGTATGTGTGCCGCATATATATGGTGTTGAAGTGTTTGTGTATTGCTTAGAAGGCGTGAGATGGAAGTGGGTCCCCTCTTTCTTGAAGCCTGGAATTATGGGTGGGCCAATTGGTAGTATTTACATACTTCATTGCAGCGACCACTATGAATGGCTACGTGAAACGGCGCGGACTGTCGTGCCAATAATGCCAGAAAGGTTTGATTTTTTACAAGCTATTCAGGTGAATCTTTTGGATTCGTTTCCCCTGCGGATAGCTAGAGCAGTAAGCCACGCAGTGCCCAGCTCACGTCCAAGTGATCCAGAACAGCGCAGAGTTCAGAAACAGGCATCCGATGACAGTGCTTGTATTGTTATCTCCTTAGAGAATCAAATGAATGGTTCGGATAATTATGAAAAGAGGGATTCGGAATCACTGTCTGACCTGGGTAAAGATAGAGTGCCCAGTGACAGTGTAAACGTTTCGATGATTCCGGCTAAAATGTCAGTTACCAAACCAAAGCGGCGGAAAAAAAGGCCCCTAACGAAACGAAAGGTCCGGCAGGCGTCAAAGAAAGATGCTGTAGCCACTAACTCAGCTCAAGGCGCGAGTAGTCAGGCTAAAACTGGAACAGAGAGCATTAGGCCGCGCCGAGATGTAAAAAAATAGTTCAGTCTCAATCTCAGAGTTCACCAGCGTCCTCTGTTGATATTCTGTCCGGAATTCTGGGATCAAAGGGTAACAAGGAGATCGAAGCCTTCACGCCCTCTCATCTAGCAAGCTCTGATGATGTGTCGAGTAGTGCATCTTGGGTTAAGAGCCATGAAACAGAAACCGTTTCCTGGGATTTTGAGCGTATGCGTCAAAGTCGAGAGACCAATATGTCTCAACGTCGCAGGGAAAAAATGCGTGACCTTGAATTAAAACGTGCCAAACGAAAACAGGCAGGAATTGTTGATGCTGAGAGGACAGCTGCTGCTAAAAGACGGGCTGAAAATCCTGAACTTCGGGAGGCTGAAAGGCGAGCCACTGCTTCCAAAAGAGCTAACAACCCTGAGCTTCGGGAGGCTGAAAGGCGGGCCACTGCTTCCAAAAGAGCCAACAACCCTGAGCTTCGGGAGGCTGAAAGGCGGGCCACTGCTTCCAAAAGAGCTAACAACCCTGAGCTTCGGGAGGCTGAAAGGCGGGCCACTGCTTCCAAACGAATTATTCCCGCTTTCCGTGCCAGTGAAAGAGCGTTAGACGCGAAATCAAAACGTCTAAAGCGTGTTGATCCCGAAGTAAAGTTGAAAGAGAAAACGCAAAGCCAGCTGAGGCGTGCAGATCCGAAAGTAAAGTTGAAAGAGAAGACGCAAAGCCAGCTGAGGCGTGCAGATCCGAAAGTAAAGTTGAAAGAGAAGACGCAAAGCCAGCTGAGGCGTGCAGATCCGAAAGTAAAGTTGAAAGAGAAGACGCAAAGCCAGCTGAGGCGTGCGTCCATTCGGGAAAGGGCTCGTCAAAGGCAGCTGTTCCGTGATAAATACAGACGGCCTGAGTTCAGAGAACGTTTTCTTTATCTTAAGAGACTCGTTGAGCGGCGTAGACGCATGGACCCCACATTTGCCTCAGGGAAAGATGCTGGCCGAAAGCGTAGCGCTGTTATTGGTGCTAGTCAAATGGTGAGGGAAAATCTGCTGCGACTAAAAAAAGAGCTTATCACTACTCTGATGCCATGCATCAGCTGTCAGCGCATGATGTTTCCTGCTCAGAGAGTTTTCCTCCCGGGCCGTGTCGCCACGCCGTATGTCGATTCGGGTGGTAATTTTTGTCATACATGTGCCAGGCAGATCAAGAAAGGAAAGACACCCTCGTGGTATTACAAAAACTTTTACAATGGAGAGGGTATATTCCCCCGGAAGAAGCCACACGTGTCTGACTTAAATTGGATGGAATCGAGACTTCTGGCGGTATGCCATCCTTTTCTTAGATTACAGATGCCGTTCTCAAAGCGCCCTGTACCTTTGGGAACTGGCCGGGATCGTGGAGGATATCGTCTGGTGGGTAGCGTCGTTCTGGTTCCGCACAAAGTGGCAAACACTTGGAGTCGGATTTTACCTCGCGTTGCAAAAGATCTGAGCGTTACAACGTTGGACTTGAAAACGCGCGTTATATTGAACAGGCGATTAGCGGACGACCGAGCTTACGAGGAAGGCACCATCGACATTGCCAAAATGAAATTGGCTGTGAATGAGCTGCGTTCAACACCAGCGTATGAGGGCGTAATATTTGATGAAGAGCGCTTGACTAACTTGAAAGATTTCGAACCCCCGTGCGAAACCGCCTTTCCTGATGACCTAATTTGGCCGGATGATGACGTGAGTGATAGTGAATTGCCCTCTGGTAATCACGTCAATGCTGGTGACAGAGCTGGCACGAAATATACCCTTGTGGTGAAACATTCAGAACAGCATCAGACAGCTGATAGCCACGGGCGTCACCATGGGTTTGGGCTTCAGGGTCATGAAAGCCTTAAGCTGGCCCCCCACCGAGAATGGAAAGCCTGTACCAATATCAAACATATCTGCCTTCTATGAATGTTTCCCTGATATTTTTCAAGGTCAAAATCAGCTAATTACGAAGGGTGATCAAAAGTTCGATCTGTCTACGATTGCAAAGCTTATGGTAATGTCAAAAGATGCCAGACTTGCCAGAAAATATGAGGCCTTGTTCATGCTGTACCGTATTAAGCAGTACATTCTGCTCGAGGGCAAGCTTTGGTTTTACCTGTCGAAAACCAAGTCTGGCGCTCCTTTGACAGCTGGTCTCTGCAGGGCTGGAATACCAGCTCTGCAAAATGCTGAGGTTGTAACGTCCTTTCTAGAAGCTTCTCGCAATTCTCCTCAGTACTGGTCAGCCAAAAAAGCGGAGGTATTTGCATTCATTCGCCAGCTGGGGCGTCCTACTTTTTTTATTACTTTTTCACCCGTTGAAATATTTTGGACACCCTTGTACGTGCTTTTGAAACAGGTGAAAAGTGAAAAGCATATGGAGCAATCTGATGAGGAGTTTGCAAAGTTGATTGCCGAAGCCGAAAACAACATCCGAATTTCTGTTTCTCAAAGAGAGATGAAATCCGAAATACGAGGGATGATTCAGAGGGATCCCATCACCACCTGTCGATACCTTTTTACAGGTATCGGAAGGTTTTGGCCTTCATGAAGTCGAACAGTTCTGTCATCGGAAATGTATCAGACTATTTTGTAAGGGTGGAATACCAACAACGTGGTATGCCTCATTTTCATGGGTTATTTTTTACAGACAATGACCCAGTAGAAAGCATTGACTGGCAGAAACTGAGCGAACTTGAAAAAGAGGCTGCGATTACTCGTTTCGTTGATAAAGTATCGACATGCCACTTGCCTCCGGGAAAACCGGATGGACTGGAGGAAGTGAGACTGTTCCAGTTTCATAAATGCTATACAAACCTATGCCACACGAAAGAAGTAAGAGGACCCGGCCGAAAGCTAGTTTGCCGATTTGGTTTTCCGAGGCCGCCGATGAAAAAGACCATGATTCTTTCTCCATTTGGCGAAAATGAGTTTGGGGAGACTAAAAAGACTTGGCTGGAGAAATGTTACAACAGAGTCTTTTGGCGCTTGATGGCCTACCAAAGGATGACAAATTATGCGAAGTTGAAACCACTTTCGATGAGTTTTTGAGGAAGTTAGATTTGAACGAGAATGACTATATCAACTGCTTGCGTGTGCCTCTCAGGAGAAAGAAAGTTTACTTACAGCGTCGGCTTTGCGAGGCAAGGGTTAACAATTACTCGGCAGATCTGTTAAAGGCTTGGTTCTCCAATATGGACATATCATATTGTGAAGACGTATATGCAGTGGCTCGTTACCTGACAGATTACCTTACAAAGTCTGCCCGTGGTGTCTCATCGCTCATGCGACAGCTGATGCGCGAGCTCGATAAGAATCCGCAGCTTACCGCCCTACAAAAAATGAACCAAATACGAGCCAAGTTCATGGGGAGCACTGAGGTTCCGCTTGAGGAGTGTGCAGTGGACTTGTGTCAGCTGCCATATGTGATTTCCAGCCGTGGAACCACGAGAATTAGCACTTACCAAGAATCCGACCGGGTCTATATACGCAAAACTTTCGCTGAATTGCAGAAACTCGATGATCAGTCAACAGATGTTTTGCAACCCAGTCTCATTGCAAAGTATACCAAGAGACCAAAGGCTCTGGAGAGTATATGTCTCGCAGAGTATGTGGCGTCTTATCACAATGCGCGTCAGAAAGAGAGTGAACCTCGGGTGAATAATCGCCTACTTGGCAATATTGATGCACCTTGCGACGATGATGTTGCCGGACATGATGATGAAAATCTGATAGATACCCTAGAAAAAGGCATACAAAAACGGCGTAGGCACCGTGTTCTTTTGTACAACCTATGCAAAGAGTCAGTAGATGCAGAAAAATATTTTCGACAGCACCTATTGTTGTTCAAACATTTCCGCAACGAGAAGGATGAAACTGACTCTCCACCCCTAGTGGGATCTAATAAGGACATTTCTGCGCGACGATCGCAGTTTCTGAAGTTCTATGACGAAATCCTGGAGAATAGAAAAATGTTTCATCATGGTTTGACGTCACTCAGTGACATGGGTGTGACCATGTCACAGCTTATTGAGGAGGAACATATGATTGACAATAGCAATGAAAAAAATGATTGCGAGACAGACATGCAAGTAAATCCTGATAACCGCCTACCGAAAGAGACAGATGATAACAAGCCCGATATGGACGTTCCTGGGCCAGGCTGCGGTGATGTGAATGATGTTGAAAATGGGACAAATCCTGTTGTAGTCTATAAGATACCTAGTCTGGTGACCGATTCCGAGTATACAGAGCTGATCCTGTCGCTTAATGAGTTGCAGCGTAAGTTTGTCTTCGACCTGGCTCATCGGATCATTGATCGAGAGGACCAGGTTTTAGCGTATCTTGCCGGAATGGCTGGAACTGGGAAGTCTCGGTTAATATTTGCATTGCAGCAGTGTATCGGTCGTTTTAAGTATCGATCCGAGGACGTTATTGTAGTCCTGCCAACAGCTTTCACAGGGATTGCCGCGGTGAATCTAGTTGGGGGAGTGACACTTCACAGTGCGTTCTCACTTCCCCTGCAGACTAGCCCCGGGGAAGCCTTGAAACCGCTGAATTACACCTACAGTAAGAGCTTGGCCGACAAGTACGCTTATTTGGTTTTGCTGATAATCGACGAAATATCCATGGTGTCTTCGACTATCCTGCAGAACATTGACACCAGGCTGCGATTGCTAAAAGGCGTAGATCGACCTTTTGGTGGCATATCAGTGCTTTGTGTTGGAGATTTCAACCAACTGAAGCCCGTGCTTGCCCCACCAGTCTACCATTTAAGCGATGACCCGTATGCCAGGCTCTTTAACAACCTATGGCTACATTTTGTTGTTTTCGAGCTGACACAGTGCATGAGGGTGAAGCCTGATGAGAGAGCCTTTGCAAGTGCTCTGGTAAAGTTGGGAAGACGGGAACTGGACTCAAAAAGTCTAGCATTGTTTAAGCAATGTGTTGTGAGCCCTCAGCGGCCGGTTCCGCTCGACTGTGTGCATTTGTATAGCTCTAATGCAGAAGTGGATAAACATAATGCGAATAGAATCGATCAGGCTCGCACTAAGTCGCCCTGTTGGGAAAGTATTGCCGTAGACCACTTCAAAGACAAACGCAAAGCTGCTTTGGACGCTGCTAAAGCATCAGACCTGGCAAAGGCCGTGGAAAGAATGCCGCTTGTTAAAACTGGAAATCTTGCCAGGAAATTGGTGCTGGTAAAAGGACTAAAGTACATGGTCACAAAGAATATTTCAGTAACGGACCGGCTCGCCAATGGATCTGTGGGCGAGTGTTTTCACGCATGGAAAAAATTGACGGTACGACGATAGCCTATCTGAAGTTCAAAGATCCCATGGTGGGTGGGAGCAAATATAAAGGCAGATCAGTAGACCCTGGAAATAACAAAATTACAGGCTTAGAACTGTGTGTTGTCGTGGAAGCAACCGAAAAGTCTTTCCAGGTTTCAAATGGTATATCATGCATGCGCCGTCAGTTGCCACTGGTGCCAGCAACGGCGATTACTATTCATAAATCCCAAGGCCAAACTGTTGACGCACCACTTTGTTTTCATGTTGGTAAAAGTCCGATGCCTTTGGCAAGTTACTATGTGGCTTTAAGCAGGGTTACCAGCCAGAAGAATCTTTTTATCGACGTGTCACAGACAGGTTGTTTTCGTCCCCCGATGGGTCAGAGAAAAAAAGAGGCAGATTCTTTAGTGGAGAAAATGGCTGTGAATAGACCGTATTTGTTCAGCTTAGAATACATCGAGGATGACGATGACAGTGTGATTCTGCGCATCGGCTATCAAAACTGTAACTCCGTAGCAAAATACTCTGAATATATAAATGGTGACCGGAGTTTTCAGAGTTGTGACGTGCTTTGTTTCGTCGAGAGCAGGGCCAAACTGCGCAGCGATTCGCCTCTGAGACAGTTTATGGTTGCTGCCCATGTTCCATCCTCAGGTTCGATTACACTCGGATCTCGGATATATGTAACGAACGCTCTGCTCCAGGAGAGCAACAGTAAAACAATTTTTGAAAAGAGAATCCCGGCTAAAGGGAGACCTGTTCTTGAAATTAACGCTGTTAGGTTGTGCCGGAACGAGAAAAGGATTGTCATTATCAGTATTTACAGATATAACAAAGCAACCGACCATCGCGTCTGTACAGCGTTGCAAAGCATTCTTTGCAGAGACGGACTGGGTGACGTATCCGTGGATGACGCTATAATTGTGGTTGGTGATTTCAACACTGGTTCGGAATCTAATTTCTCGGCATTTGACAAACTTTTCAACGATACACTGGGTGCTAAACGAATTATCGATAACGATTTAGTGAACACCACGCATGGCGGCACGTCCATCGATACAGTATACTGTACAAGCAAAAGCTCAATTTCTGTTGAAGCTATGGTGTTCTGGAGTCCGTTCAATACCCAGTATCACTGGCCCATAATGGTCAAGGTAAAACTGATCGCATGATTGTGAGCTAGATGAGAATTTGGAAAAAATTTCTTTGAAACAGTGCGTTAAAGCTGAGAAACTCATCAAAGGCAGCCGAAAAATATGCTTGCCACTTGCTTACAATGCGACGTTAAAATCAATGAGATTTTTAAATGAAACTGGATCGATTTCTATTTGAACCTGAGCTCATCCTTTGGTGCCGAGATGAAACAGAATTCAATGGGCTCTAGTTTGGACCTTGGTGGCAAGTACGGTGAATTGGATGGTATCACATGGCTTGCTGTGGAATAAGGCACTCTGATGTGAATATTCTGCAGCTTAATGCTTGCAGCTTACTAACAACGGCCAGATAATTCAGTCAATGCCCGATGTTCAAGCTGCCAATAATGGTTGGAGCCCTGTGACTCTCAGGGGGATTGCAAGAGACAGCAGAGCTCTTGAAAAAGGCAGCGAAGCCAATAGTACGGCCCTTTTGAGGTTTGTGTCTGCAAGGAAGGACATGAACTACAATGCAAAGACCCGTCAGCTGATGCTGGCGAGAGAAAACAAATCGGCAGACAGAAAAGCATTGTAGCTTTTATTTGGCTGTCAGTATGGGCTTGGCGTGAAATGGCTGGATTCTGATACGTGAAAAGAGACTGACGCTCAGTTGTATGACTATTTGTGTTCCTATCTGTTGTGGATCATCCACAATAAAAGGTTTTATTTTATACCTGCAAGATGTCTTTCCAGTGGCGAGTACGGTACCCAAGCTGCTGAGAGTGGGTTGGAAAATATAAGCCTCCCCCTATCCAACCCACCAATGAAGGCATTAAGGCCTCAGGAACGGAGACCTTCGAGATACACCACGAGAAGGTGTGCCAACTATGGTGTGACCTCAGCGAAAGGGGAGCTCGCTACAAGTAGAGAGGTCGCACGACTCCCCAATATGATGTGACCTCGGTGGAAGGGGAGCCCACCCCTAGTTGAGAGGTCACATAGCTCGCTTGAAAGAAAGCAGAGCCAGGTCTCCGTTCAACATCACTGAGTGATGTTATATCAGCGCGCTGGAAGCTCGTCACTAGAAAGATATGTTTCTATAAATATTTATAAGTAGTTTTACCACCCTCTAGGCCTAAAGATCAGGAACACATTTGGCATGCACATGCCTAAGGTTAGGAATCGATGCTGAGCAAAGCTCAGCGCAAAACATTACAATATTGCTCTTATTTTTAGTTTGATTAAGTGGTTTGCATTGCCACAGGCAAAATTTATGGGGCGCGCTACCAGTTCCCGTCCCCGCCGGGCGCCCTGGGCAACGGGATGAGAGATGGAAACAAGGTTTCCTTCGTCATATCAGTTAGATGGTTGATTTTGTGTTTTGAATCATCCCGGCAGAGAAACTGGAATTTTCTACCTATTATTTTGGCAGCTAAATTAGACACTTATCTATTATGTTTTCCCCACGTGGAAACACCACGGAGCGTATCCACACCTGGTGCTGGACCGCAGACATACTTAACATCCGTTACAAAATGACCTGTTTTGAGTCTTTTAACTTGATGATAAGGTGAGACCGACTAAAGATATGAGCACGATTATTGTGTGTCCCACGTGGGAACACCACGGTGCGGACTGACACCGGGTGCGGAAACACTTTTATGATGAGGTGAGGGTGTCAAAGGATCGAAAGGCCATCTGCCCGTACTATTGGACGGAGAACGTGAAGTGAGTGACGACACTGCGAAGGCAAATTTACTCAACCGAACCTTTGCTAGCAAATTCACAGCACCAGAGGTAGAGGCATACCCGTTCACCCCCGCCTACAGTATCCCACACCTAAATCGTTTTGTGATCTCGGAGGCTGGTGTACGAGCTGCTCTCCGTGACCTGCAGAAACACAAGGCATGCGGCCCCGACAACATCAGCGCCCGCGTCATCAAAGAATGCTCAGAACAGTTGGTAGTCCCATTACGCATACTCTTTGACCAGTCAGTGTGTCAGGGTGTGTTCCCGAGCAGGTGGGCTGAGGCCAACATTGTCCCGATACACAAAAAAGGTTAAAAAATGTCCTTCAAATTATCGTGCGGTTTCATTGCTCCCGCTGCTTGGTAAGTTGCTGGAGAGGTGTGTATGTGACGCATTACTTCTTCATGTTCGACCTGTCCTGACCGACAAACAGCACGGCTTTCTCCCACGTCGCTCTTGTGACACAAATTTAGCTTGCCTTCTAAAAACGGCGTGGGAATCAATCGCTTCTGGCAACCAAACTGACGTCATATACACCGACTGCTCCGCGGCGTTTCGGAGCGTAAACCACAAACTTCTGGTCTATAAACTCAGAAATTCGTACCAAATTACCGGTGACGCCCTGAACTGGCTTTCCTCATATTTGACTGTTATGAGAGATACTAAAATCGCAAGTGCTGCCCAGAGAACTATTACTTATCCACATACACGAGGGAACAGAGGGGAGAGGGCAATCCGTCATTTACATTAGAGATTCTTAACTAGGGGCGGATCCAGAAATTATTCAAGGAAGGGGCGAAACCTGACTGGGGGGCGGTGTCTTCGGAGGGGGCCCAGAATGGCTTTTGGGGGCCCAACCAGCAAGGTATAAGTTTCCATAAGAAACGTACATACACAAAAAACATGCTGAGCAAAAAGAGCGTTAAACATCGTTCTCAGGGCTAAAACTCCGAGAACTGAAAACGCCCACAAAACTATGAACTGGCCCTGAAACCCTGAGGTGGGCTCAACATTCGATTGGATCTCCACCAATCCAGGACTGGCCAAATTTGGGCTAGGATCACTTATCGGGGCCATCTCAGATCACATACAATATTCTGGGGCCTGCTGGAGTTTAACACGCAAATTGACGGGGGTCTAAGCCACCTTCGCCTTGATCTCGAGAACATCGCTAGGTAGCGAAAAACGGTAAACGGCGTTGGATAGCCCATCCACTTCTCCAACGAAAATATTTGGACCATTTTTTCGTCAGGTCACATGTAACCTCACTAGAGGTCAAAACATGCCGTCATAGGGATAACATGTAAACTAAGTTTTTCGGTCATTACATCTGAACACCTAAAGATAGAACAAAACTATTTGAATTATATGAATGCTCGCAGCAAGCAAAATCGAATGATATATAATATGACCTTGCTAGGTCAAATAAAGGATTTGACCTGACCTGAGATCAGGTCAAGGCCAAATTGGGTAAAATGCATATCGTTAGAACCGCAATGATAAGGCAAGTCTAATGAAGTTAAAATAAATATTCTCTCTATTCATTACTGAGCTATTCAGTTAAAACCATTTTCCCATGTATTTCCAAAAGAAAGGTCATGGTTCGTACCTGACCTTAGGTCATCGATATGAAAAATACGGGAACATATTTTAGAGAACTCGGTGGGGCAATTGTATGATATGAGTTTCAATGGGATAAGTTCGCCCTGTTCCGTCTTATGATATCTTAAACTTTGAAGTAAGGTGACTTGACCTGCACTGGTGACCTGACCTGAGATGACCTAACCTTTAAATTTTGACAAAAGTTGTAAAAATGATGAGAGAAAAGGAATGCCAAGTACGGCGGTGCTGCGCGCCGCCGTTTTTATGCTAGCTTCGAAAACCAAGGGGGCGGGTACCCGCCCCTCGTCAATGCGCGTGTTAAGATATTATACCTTCTACTTCCAAGCAGGGACGAATGTTGTAGCCACGGAGGGCTGAGACCAAAGGAGTCCCGGAAGCAAGACAGGAGGCCGACTGTAGCCACAATATGTTTGAGATTATCGTGAGGGCCCCGGTCGCGGACACAAAGGTCGCAAGTGAACCACAGGGGCCCTGGAATCATTTCAGGAGGCCTGGATGGCCACAGGAGGCCTGGGTGAACTGCAAGGGGCCCGAGTGGAATACAGGAAAAGAATCTGCAGCTGCCGAGAACGGGTCCGGCTCCGTCATCAGTGGGCCCGGTCGCAGACTGCGGCGGCTCCGGCAGAATGCGTTTCTTTCCAGCGCTTCAGGTCGCCCAAGGGGGGAGCCATCGGCCCAAGGGGGAGCCATCGGCTCAAGGAGGGAGCCATTGGCCCAAGGGGCGGGGACGGTGGAGCGATCGCCCCCTCCCTCATTAGTGGACGCCGGGGGCATTCCGGCCATTGCCCCCCCAAAGCGCTGGAGGGGGCCAAACTATATTTTGGCCCCCAAACACCGGATCAATTTTTAGAAAAAATGTGCTTACACCAGGCCTCTAGAGAAAAAATATTCGCTCCCCCCCCAGGAGAGCGATCATGCACTTGGAGAGGTAGCTTGTGCTAGGTCTGTCGAGCACCCAAATTACACGTCCCCCTCCCCAGGAGGAGAGGCAGACATGGGTTTGGCGCCCCAAAACTCGGATCTGCGACCGCTCCTGCCCCCCTTGTTTCCGCCCCTGATCTTAACCATTAACCCTTTAGCGGTGAGTTGAAAGAATGACTTAAGGCATCTTGCCTCCCTCCCCCTCCTAATATTCTGGAGGTTTTTACGCCTGCATTTATCAATCAATTTTCTTAAAAAAGTAATCAAAGCGGGAGCGAGAGGCGGTTGTGCTCGATTTCCGCTCCATCACAGCACTAACATTTAATTTTCGTGCCGGCAACACTCAAGACACTTCTTCAGCATGCATTAAGAACGTGGAATTAGGAGGGGCCTTATATGAAATTTAGAGGATGTTTTCCGGAGCATAAATTTAAATATTTTTAGGTTTTACCTTTATTTGAGTGCCAATTTCAAGAGCAAAATGCCGTCTTCAATGATTGTGCGTACTTGAAAACGGAAACTAGATGTGCAATATGGTTAGTTCCTTTGTGGCTGCACGAAAATAATTTAATATTATTGCGCCATCTCAATGCCCACTGGAAACAACACTTCGCACCGGAAGCTCCGTTCAGTTGGCGCGAAACAGCGTGAAAAGAAGGTGAGTACCACTGGGCGTGGGCGGCTGATTTAGTATTACTTTCAGAGGGGTGGGGGGGGAGTATTGGAATGTAGAATACATTTGTTGTGAAGAAAGATCATGCGCGGTATGTTTTTATTTTCATAACTTAGTTAAGAGCTGAGAGCGTGAGATAAAACATGCCACTGGATTAAACATTTGAGGAAGCTTTTACTGTTATTGCCGTCGTCTATTTTTCGACGGTGGCGGGAAATCGAGCGCAGGCGTTGCCGGATCCAGGGGAAGGGGCAGTGGCCCCACCAAAGCCTGAAATAATCCATTGAACCCCCAGGACCGATTATCGCCGTTTTTTTAATTTGAAGGATATTGCTTCAAGGGAATGTGGCACCTTCATAACGTGATTATAACTGAAATAGCCAAGTTGTAAAGCAAGTCGGAAAACCCGATACTCCATATATGATTTTTCTTGGAACTCGATATTACCGTAGAAAAAGCTAAAACCTACCTGACACCTACCCCTCATCAACCCCTCGCTGGGCGGCCATTGTGAGCTGCTGGTGTGATGACATATGCTGACGTCACGATGAGCATCAGCCGATCGAAGCCCTTGAAGCATTTCAAGTGTGGTAGTGGCTGCCAGATCATGACATCATCCCAGTGGGGGAAACTGTGGTCAGCGTTCCCAAGAATAGCTACGTTCCCAATAATGGGAATATTGACCCATATTTGGGAACGCTTGTTCCATAAGTGGAAACGCACGTTCCCAAGGATGGGAACGCCCGGAACAATGTTTTCAGAAAACACAACAAGAGCTTAGAAAAGATAAGGGGAATCTTTCTACCTGGTCAATCTTAACTCTTCTTAAAATTTAAGGGGGAGTTCTACTTTGAATTAGAAAGTCTGTCTTTGAACGCTCCCTCAAGTATTCCTCTAAACTGCGCGATCCAGCCCCAACGGTAAAGAACGATGAAAAGATTGCTCTGAAACTGTGAAGCCAGACAGGTATTATTTTTTAGATAATTTTCGGGGAAAGTCAATGTAAAATAGTAGTATAAAAACAAAATTCCAAAATTGTAGACTGCAAAAGTATTTTTCTTAGCGTCACACCGTTGCTGCTCACCATGTGCTGACGAATGAGGAAATAGAGGAAAACCGTGCCTTTCGTCTGTTTAGGAAGTAAGTAGTGCTTAAAAGTGGTATTTTCGCAGTTTCTAAGCTTTTTTATATTTATTTGTATCAGAAAGTTTTTAGATCCCGTAGTTTTTGTCCCCAAGATTGTTTGAATTATTCTGTAGTGTTTTGACGAATTATGGTGCGCCGATGCATCAACTCGATATTTTCTACTGGGGTGCTTCATTCATAGGCAGTTCCATCAGGCGGGGAAAGAGGGGCACGTTCCCCCGCTCGACCCTCGGCGCCCCCCCATCAAACTTTGGCGCCCCCCCATCGACCCTCGGCGGCCCCCTGATCGACCCTTGGCGCAGCCCCCCTTGACCCTCGGCGCAACCCCCCCCATTGACCCTTGGCGCCCCTTGAAATGGTCACGGCGCCCCCTGATATGTTGCTTCCCACCGCCGCCCCCCCAGGATGCAAAAATCCGATAAGATTTTGCACCCACCTAATATGTGTTGCCTAGGGTCTCAAGCTCCTCCCTCAAGATATCAAGGTGCATGCAGTAACAACATACGCGGAGACTGTTCGAAGGCAATGGCGGGAGATGCTTGAGCACCTAGCCCCCCCCCAATAAGTCCTGGATGTGAGAATTGGCCACTCTGTGATAGACTTTGGCACCCCTTGCTCGGATGACGCCCCCCTTCGAAAATAAACTTGGATCCGCCTATGCCTCCTTCTACTCCTTTGAGCCTGCTGCTTGCAGGGGTAGGCCTTTAACCTTGGGCGGCTATCAAAGGCGGATCCAGGATTGCCGATCGGGGTACACCTTCCCGGAGGCGCCATTCTTTACCGGAAAACCCTATCGGATGGGCGCGAAATCCTATTGGTGGGAGCCGATTTTCGCATCCTGGGGGAGCGGGGGGTGGGAAGCGACATTTCAGGGGGCGCCGAGGGTCGATCGAGGGGGGGCACGAACTCACTTTGCCCCCTGGATTCGCCTATGGGGCAAGTGCCCACTTCGCCCCCCCGCCCCTGGATCTGCCTTTGGCCACCATTCATATTTCGTCCGGAAAACTGGGATATTGAAATAATTCGGTGGGTGAACGCCTTTATTCGTTTCAAGCTGTCTGAAATTCCAATTTGAATCTACGATGGAATATGCGTTTCCAAATATTGGTCATTGTTCCCATTGTTGGGAACAAGGGCTCCGCCACGGAATTTTCGCAGGGGGGGGACGGACCCGGGCTGGTGCTGACCGGGGGAGGCGAATTTTTAGTATATTCGGTACTTGACAGCACTAATAACCATTGACCCAAAATTTTGGGGGACGTCCCCCTGGTCGTCCAACAGGGGGGACGCGTCCCCCCGTCCCCTCCGCTTTCGGCGCCCATGGTTGGGAACGTAGCCATTCTTGGGAACGCTGACCAGAGTTGCCCCCACTGATCCACAGGCAGATATTTATTTATTTTCTTAGAGGAGTATTTTTAAAAACAAGATATTGAGCTTATTGAACATTTTTCAGGGAAATCATGAGTGGTTCCATTATTTTTTACTAACAGTACGCCTAATTTCACTAAATTCCAGGATTCGACCGAAGTGCCACATTACCTTTAAAACTATTGAGTTGATAGTTTTTCCAGGGGCGTAGTTGTGGCTTGCTGTTTCGGGAGGTTCTATGCAGAAACCCGAGTACTATCGTTTACGGTTCGTATTCGTTCTGCAAAGCCGTCTGTTAAGATATTGAGGGTAGTGGCGGATCCAGAAATTCATTTCGGGGGTTTAGGGGCCTCGAGCCTCACCTGCCAGTACCCCAGGCAGCCCCTCGCCTATGGATCAGCTATAGAGGCTGGGAAATTTCGATGGGGGAATTGAGCCCCCTAGCCCTTTCAAATGTTATCATTTTGCACTAGAGTAAATACACAGCTTCTAGAGTAGCCGGGATACCCTCGTCTTCTAGGCCACTGGTCCCGGATTCAAATCCCGGCGAAGCCTCTAAATAAGTTGATCTGATCCCCAAAATCCCTTCCAACAGGGTGAGAGTTGGCGATCCCGTATGACCCCATTGGCGGACGCAGGGAGGGGGGGCATTCCGGCCATCGCCCCCAAAGCGCGGAGGGGGCTCAACTATTTTTTGTCCCCCAAATGGTCGATTTTTTGTCGAAAAATGTGTTTACACTAGTTCTAATAATAACTGTTGGGGTTTAACGACGCACCAACTGCCAGGGTCATACGGCGTCGCCAACTTTCACCCTGTTGAAAGGGATTTTGGGGATCAGATCGACTTATTCAGAGGCTCCGCCGGGACTTGAACCCGGGACCGGTGGCTTAGAAGACAAGGGTGCTATCCACTAAGCCACCTCATCCCCTACACTAGTTCTGTGGAACTGAGTTGCTAAGATGTTCCCTGGCATCTCCCTCGAATCCGGAAATGTAAAAAACACTGAAGATTATATATTCGCGCACAGCCCTTCATCAGAATCAGAATCCTATACTAGGACTGAGAATTATTGATATTTACTCCACGATTCTGATGAAGGGCTGTGCCCGAATATATAATCTTCAGTGTTTTTTACATTTCCGGATTCGAGGGGAGAGGCCAGGGAACATCTTAGCAACTCATCATCATGCTCCTCGCCGCAGCACTTCAAAACTTAGTTCTGTGGAACAATTAAATCTTCGCTCCCATCCCCCTCCCCCAGGAGAGCGATCATGTACTTGGAGAGGTAGCTTATACTAGGTCTGTCGAGCACCCAAATTGCACGTCCCACCCCCCCCCCCGCCCAGGAGCAGAGGCAGACATGGGTTCGGCCCCCAAATCTCGGGTCTGCATCCGCCTCTGTATGACCCTTTTACTTGGTGCGTCGTTAAACCCCCAAAGATTATTATTAGAATCGCCGGGAGGAATTAAAATAGCCATTACTATACTCACATCCCCAGTGACAGATCCAAGGGGACCCAGGAGCCCTGCACCCCACCCCCTTGGCTTCAAACCGCCAGATACGAGTGGTGCGCTTTCACTCATTTCGGGGCCCGGGTACCCATTTCAGGCGGTAGATACCACTTTTTCCACTTGAATTAACCGCCATACCATAAAACCATAACGAAGGTGACCCTGTCCTACAATTATATACCTTTTCTGGTCGTCCTCCATTAAGCTAACAAAACCGCCCTTGCACATGAGGGGTACCCCAGGATATCAGGATTGCGCCCATGGGGGAACTAAGGCGCCCCCTGGATGAAGCGCCCTACGGATATTTGCCAATATAGGTCACCATTCGGGATGGGGATGCCATTCGGAACAGGAGGCACCACTTTTGGATTGCAACGCCTATCATGTGAGCGCGAAATCTAATCGGTGTAAACCGATGTTTGCATCGTGGGGGAATAGGAAATTACATTCTAGGGGGCGCCATCGACCTTTCAGGGCGACGCCGTGACCATTTCATGGGGCGCCGAGGGTCGCGGACACCTGCCCCTTTCATCCCCTGGATCTACTTATATCATGAATCATATGATGAGAGGAAAGAAACAAAACGTGCTCGTATCTGTGTCGGAGTTGATTTTCGGTGACGCTGAAGGAATAATGGATCATTCATGTTAATTATTTCCCGATAAGTTTTGTTAAAGAGCAGATGCATTTTGCGATACCTTTACTAGAAACTTTCCGGGTCTTGCCAGACAATGCTGGTTTGTAATCTGGGTGTTATTTTCACAGGAAGATGTTTCGCGTGCGATTGGCCATCGAGGTGATGGGTATGTATGTTTAGATACTCTTAAAGTTTTCTTTAATATAATTTTATTTAGTAGTGTAGCATTTTATCAACTGTTGATTACATCAGGTCAAGTTGGGTGGTTACGTCTTCACTTGACTGGGTGTGGTTTTACGGAGCAGGTATCTTCGCATGGGAGTACAAAGAAACACTTGATTTGTGTCGTCAACTTGAAAATAACGCTGCTAAATAGCATATCGGTCATTTCTGCTACGCTATCGGTTTCAGCTCCTGCCTGGATGCGCCTCTGAACTACCTTCGAGTAGGGAATCACCGTCCCGGCTCCAATGCGGGGTGGTGAAAAATCTCAAACGGTTTTCTGGCCGTAAGAAATTATAAATATACCATATGGGTCACTGTTTTACTCCATTCAATGTTCAGGTCGTTAGAGGTCAAATATTTGACCGATTAGATAATGTGTTTGCCTGTAGTTTCTGACTGGTTATGGGTTAAAGCAACTTAGGCGTCATTCGACTCCTTGTTAGGGAAAATTTAACTATATGACAGTATGATATGCAAATGTAAGAATGTCTAACTTTAGGTCAGCCTAAGGTCACCACCTGGCCTGGCATAGTCGATACGATATGGAGATCAGTCGACTCGCAATTTTGATCCGGAAGTGTTTGTATCAAAACGAAGGCTGTATGTTACCATTTCCTGCGAAGTTGTTGACCTAAGTCTGAAATACTGTTTCAGTAGTCTTAGGTGACCTATTAGAGGTCACGGTTCCAACAGTGAAACATGGTGCTGCAGACTGGCCTATGGTACTAAGATTTTAACACGCGCATTGACGGGGGTCTGAGCCACCTTCGGATTGACGAGGGGGGCGGGTACCCGCCCCCCTAAGATCTCGAGAACCACGGTAGGTAGCAAAAAACGGTAAACGGCGTTGGGTAGCCCATCCGCTTCTCCATCGAAAATATCTGTACCATTTGTTTGTCAGGTCATATTTAAGGTCACCAGAGGTCAAAAACATGCCGTCACATGCCGTCATAGGGATAACATGTAAATTAAGTTTTTCGGCCATGACATCTGAACAAGTAAAGATAAAGCAAAACGACTTGAACTATATGAATCCTCGCAGCAAGCCGAATCGAATGATATATGATTTGACCTTGCTAGGTCAAATCAAAGATTTGACCTGACCTGAGGTCAGGTCAGGATCAAATTATATAAAATGCATATCATTAGAACTGCAAAGCCAAGGCGAGTCTAATGAAGCTAAAACAAACGCTTATCACCATCTGTTACTGAGTTATTCAGTAAAAACCATATTTCCCATGTATTACCAATGGAGAGGTCATGTTTCGTACCTGACCTTAGGTCATCGATATAAAAAATACCGGAACACATTTTGGAGAACTCGGTGAGCCCATTATGTGATATGAGTTTCAATTGGATAAGCTCACCCTGCTCCGACTTATGCTATCTTAAACTTTTTTGAGGTCGGGTCACTTGACCTGTACTGGTGACCTGACTTGAGATGACCTATCCTTAAAATTTTCACAGAAGTTGCAAAAATGATGAGGGAAAAGGTATACCAAGTACGGCGGCGCTGCGCGCCGCCGTTTTTCTGCTGTCTCCGAAAAACCCGAGGGGGCGGGTACCCGCCCCCGTCAATGCGCGTGTTAAGTTTTGGGGATGATAATCTATTCCCGACCGTCTTTACAGAACTTGAGCCGTTTTCGGTCCACTCTTGTTTTTGCCGTGCATTTAAAATGGAGAGGTAATGACCCATAATGAACGCTAGATCGTCCATACAAAAGCCCGTTACGTCAACCTTTGGTACTGGGCTGGTCTATCATGTGACATGAAAATGGGATGAATAGATTGAACTTGTTCTCACTGGTGCCACTCAACACGCACATTAACGGGGGTCTGAGTCACCTTCGCTTTGACGGGGGGCGGGCACCTGTCCCCCTAAGATCTCGACAACCACGCTAGATAGCAAAACACGTTAAACGGCGTTGTGTAGCCCATCCACTTCTCAATCGAAAATATTTGAACCATTTTTTGTCAGGTCACATTTAAGGTCACTAGAGGTCAAGACATGCCATCATGGGGATAACATGTAAATGAAGGTGTTCGGTCATTCCATCTGTACACGTAAATATAGAGCAAAACAATTTGACCATTGGAATCCTCGCAGCAAGCCGCATCGAGTGACATATAATATGATCTTGCTAGGTCAAATCAGGTCAAATATGGTATTTGACCTGAGCTGAGGTTAGATGGAGGTGAAATTAGGTCAAAATTCACATCATTAGAACTGCAAGGACAAGTCAAATCTAATGTAGTTAAAATAAACGTACTATCGACATTCATTACAAGTTATTCACTTATAACAATTTTTCCCATTGACTTCCAATGGAGAGATCATAGCTCGTACCTGACCTTAGGTTATCGATATAACAAATACTTGAACGTAATTTAGAGAATGTGGTGGGCCCATTGAGTAAAATGAGTTTCAATCGGATAAGTTTAACCTGTTCTGACTTATGCTATGTTAAACTTGTTGGGGTCGGGTCGCTTGACCTGTACTGATGAGCTGACCTGAGGTGACGTAACCTTAAAGCTTTGACAAGAGTTAAAAATTATCAGAGACAATTTATCTTAAGTACAGCGGCGGTACTCTGTCTCCAGAAAACCCGGGGGCGGGTACCCGCACCCGTCAATGTGCATGTTAAAATATTTTTGGAGGTTAGGTCACTTTACCTGAAACTGAGACAACCCAAAATTAAGATAGTAATAAGGATGCCCCAGTGATCAAGGACAACTTGTGATAAGCACGGCAGCGCCTAGCACCGCCGTTTTTGGCACCGTTGGAAAATTACGAGGGGCGGAAATATTCCCAGTTAGACAAAGGTTAAGCGAATTATTTGTTCTCGTACCAGTAAAGTCAAAAATCGAAAACGGTCTCCGAAATGTTTACCCCATTTTAGAGGGCGCACGTCATAAGAGAAGTGTACAAACGCTTGCGATGATAGTTGTTTTAAATTTCCTAATTTGTTTTCTTTTCAGTCGACACCAACCGGCAAACGGTGACGAGTACCCTGAGAGGGTATGATGTAGTCTGGCTGAGCGGGCGGCCCGGAGGGCGGCGTGAGGCGGGGGAGGACAGGCGGGAGGCGGAGGAGGAGAGGCGGGAGGCGGAGGAGGAGCGAGCAGCGAGGCAGGAGGCAGGAGGCGGAGGAGCGGAGGCGGGCGGCGCAGGAGGAGGCGGAGGAGCGGAGGCGGGCGGCGCAGGAGGAGGCGGAGGAGCGGAGGCGGGCGGCGCAGGAGGAGGCGGAGGAGCGGAGGCGGGAGGCGCAGGCGGAGGAGCGGAGGCGGGCGGCGCAGGAGGAGGCAGAGAGGCGGAGGAGCGGAGGCGGGCGGCGCAAGAGGAGGCGGAGAGGCAGGAGGCGGAGGAGCGGAGGCGGGCGGCGCAGGAGGAGGCCGAGAGGAAGGAGGCCGAGGAGCGGAGGCGGGCGGCGCAGGAGGAGGCGGAGAGGCAGGAGGCGGAGGAGCGGAGGCGGGCGGAGATGCGGAGGCGGGCGGCGCAGGAGGAGGCGGCGCAAGAGGAGGCGGCCCGGGAAAGAGCGCTCTGGCGCGTTTGGCGCGGCCGCGGCCGCGGCCGCGGATGGCACAGTCGCGGCCGCGGTCAGCGGCGTGGTGGCGCCGCCCGTGACTTGATTACTTTACTGAGACTGCTTAGATAGCTCTCTTTCACTCTCTCTCTCTCCCTCTCTCTCTCTCTCTCTCTCTCTCTCTCTCTCTCGTCATGTGATGAAGTTAATAAATGCATGAAAAGAATGAGTCTTTGGGTGATTACTTTTCCTGCATCAGTCGTTTATTTATGCGATGACATCAACAGAGGGCAAACGTGACGCAGTGTGCAGAGACATGCTAATGTAGAAAAACATGGGCTTACACAGGGGATTGAATGGAGCCACAATGAGAACACAAAACCTAAAACTCCAACATTGCGTTGTTATAAGTATCAAACTGCTGAAAACACTCGCCTGTCAATCGAACTGTTCGGCTAACGTACATTGTCACCGGCTCTGAAGGCGCCCTATAAACAGGAATACACACTAAGGAGCATAGGCGGATCCAGGACATCAGTACGGGGTGGGGCTAAGGAGCTCGAGCATAGGCGGATCCAGGACATCAGTACGGGGATGGGCCTAAGGAGTTCGAGCATAGGCGGATCCAGGACATCAGTTCGAGGGTGGGGCTAAGGAGCTCGAACATAGGCGGATCCAGGACATCAGTACGTGGGTGGGGCTAAGGATCTCGAGCATAGGCGGATCCAGGACATCAGTACGGAGATGGGCCTAAGGAGCTCGATCATACGCGGATCCAGGACATCAGTCCGGGGGTGGAGCTAAGGAGCTCGAGCATAGGCGGATCCAGGACATCAGCGCGGAGGTGGGCTAAGGAGCTCGAGCATACGCGGATCCAGGACATCAGTACAGGGGTGGGGCTAAGGAGCTCGAGCATAGGCGAACCCAGGACACAATTACGGAGATGGGCCTAAGGAGCTCGATCATAGGCGGATCCAGGACATCAGCAAGGGGTTGGAACTCGGGACCTCAAGCATAGGCGGATCCAGGACATCAGTACGGGAATGGGGCTAAGGAACTCGAGCATAGGCAGATCCAGGACAGTACGGAGGTGGGGCTACGGAGTTCGAGCATAGGCGGATCCAGGACATCAGTTCGGGGTGGGGCTAAGGAGCTCGAACATAGGCGGATCCAGGACATCAGTACGGGGGTGGGGCTAAGGAGCTCGAGCATATGCGGATCCAGGACATCAGTACGGGGATGGGCCTAAGGAGCTCGAGCATAGGCGGATCCAAGGCATCAGTACGGGGGTGGGGCTAGGGAGCTCGAGCATAGGCGGATCCAGGACAGTACGGAGGTGGGGCTACGGAGTTTGAGCATAGGCGGATCCAGGACATCAGTAAAAGGGTGGGGCTAAGGAGCTCGAGCATAGGCGGATCCAGGACATCAGTACGGGGATGGGCCTAAGGAGATCGAGCATAGGCGGATCCAGGATATCAGTTCAGGGGTGGGGCTAAGGAGCTCGAGCATAGGCGGATCTAGGATTACCGATAGAGGAGGCACCGTCCCGGGGAAGGGGTGTAATCCGGAATAGGTGGCCTCACTCGTCATGCCCTCAGGCATCTAGGGAACGGTAGCAGGGTCCAGAGGCGTGCTGAGATAGCTCATGGGAGACATTTCGGACGAGGGAGCAGTGAGGATGGGGGGCTAGTACGGGACTGGAGCCTTCCCCGCCATTGCCTCGGAACAGCTTCTGTGTTTGTATTAACCATAGATATTCTGACATTGGGGGGGAGTTCAGCCCCTAGCTCCGCCCATTGTATCTACCACCATTTGAATGGCCACCATGTATGTATACAAGCATATGAAAGATTGAAGATTTCGTTGCACTCCGTACCAAATTACCGAACAATATCAATGAGAGGCAATCGACCATGCAGAATTCGAATGTGGTATTCAGGTCAACAAAAGGTCACTGCGCATGCGCACTGGAACTAATGGTAACAGAGGCTATATCGACAACCTACGGGTCGATTTTCTTGAAATTTTGTGAACAAAAAAATAGCACGAAATGTAAGTAAAAATTGTCATTGAAGCTGCACTGCTTTGCGCATGCGCAGAAAAACTATAAAAATAAGCCTGAAAGGCAAGAATATTTCAGAGAAGGACCTGAACAGAGGGAAAGCCAACGTGCTTAAAGTTAGCATGAATGTTTTGTCACCCTTGGTAACAACAAAGGTCAGGGCGCATGCACAATAGAACTTATGGTCATGGAGGCTATCTCGGGAGCCAATAGACCGATTTCGCTCAAATTTTTGCGAGTAAAAGCAGAATATCATCTGCTAATCCTAATTGATGGCATTATGACGCTGCACAATTATGCGCATGTGCAGTAGGAATTCTAAGGAATAATAGGCTATAAGGGATCATTTAGACCAGGAGACAAACAAATGGCATATTAACATGCTTCAGTCAACTATAACGGTATCTTGACTCTCATTCACTGCAGATGTTTCTGCGCATGCGGATTGGGACTTAGGGTAACCGAAGCTAACTCGTTAACAAATTGGCTGAATTGGGTGAAAATCTGCAGGTATAGGTGAAATACGGTCGACAAACCCATCATATTTGATATTGTATCTCCTTTCTTCTGGCCATACCCAGTCTTTACTTAACAAACCAAAATTTATACGTGTGTTTATTTATGTGATGCTATGAACAGAGGGCAAACGTGGTCCAGTGTGCAGAAACATGTTAGTTTAGGAAAACATGGGCTTACACATGGGATCGAATGGAGTCATAATGAGAACACAAGACCTCAAGTCCCAACATCGCGTTAGTATATGTATCATACTGCTGAGAACACTCGCCTGTCAATCGAACTATTTGCCTAACGTACATTGTCACCGGCTTCTCCTGCGCCGGAGCGGCACCTGCCGAGGCCGCAGGCCGAGGTTGTTGTCAGAAGCCGGTGACGAACGAAGTAAGAAACGGCTTCTATTCTGACAGTTTTTCCGGTCTCGTCGTCGTTGTCTGTTGTTGTTGTTGTTGTTGTTGTTGTTGTTGTTGTTGTCTGTTCTGAGCGCTGGTATCAGAGACCTAAAACTTTTGTGGATAGAAGGCACTTCCAAATGAATAAGCACCACGGTTGTCAATTTTCAAAATTTTCAAAATTTTGCCCAGAATTTTGCATTATGTGATTTTTAACTTTTATTTTTGTATTTTTTGCTAATTCATCTAGACTCTTCAAACTTGCACCCTTTTACATCAGGGAAATTTGTAGTTCACACAAAAAGTTGGAAAGAAAAAGCTTTAAATTTAGGCCTCTAAATTAGCTTTTAAACTTTGCACCCTAAATTTGGCATAAAACTCATGGTCTAAACTACAGGCTCGAAATATCTGAAGCTACAGCAGTTCAGGTTCTGAGTCAAATATCAACTTAAGGGCCGGTTTGTGCAGTACTGCACAAACACAGAAACAAAACAAAAACGGAAATTTAAGGGTCCTTTTTGGCCCATTCCGTGAAGGTCTGCATTTCCCAAAATATCATTCAAACCCTTATATCTTCCGATCTAATTGATAAAAATTAGTTCCCATTTCAGATAATAAGAGAGAATAGCCTCCTTTATTATATATTTAGAGATAAAAACTTTCAGACTGAAACTTTTTATTTTATAGGCAAAAATAAAATATAAGTTTTTAAAATTTTTATTCTCAGCCCCCTGGTTTCCAGACCATGATAGCTACGGTATTGAACTTAACACGGCTGGATAGAAAACTTCGTTGCCGTCATTTTTCTCACTGATACCCCCCACTTATCTCTTACGGCTTCCGCGCTATTAGCCGTAAAATGCATTTCAAAGTGGTAATTTTATCAGTTCATTTTTGCTTCACACCGGGGTTTAGGGTGGTTAGAGTCATTGGAGGGAAATGAAATTTTGCATGCAGCTAGGTAAGAGACATATGTCGACATTCCATCTGCATATATATCAATGAAACACCAAGTTACCTTTACTAACATGCCGTTTCTCCACGCATCGTTGTAGCAAATCACCACGCGTCACCCCTGCGTCCACGTCGCGGCAACGCCGGCGATCGGCGCGGCCGTTTCTGTTTATTTATGGTCTGGTAAAAAAGTACCCAACACTACCCATAATGCATCACAAGTAATTAGAGTACCGTAAAAGTCTGAGTTTACAATAAGAGTATTATGTTTCTGTTTTTGGACCATGGGTGGATCCAGGGAATAAGTAGGCTAGGTGCCCCCCCCCCACCCTTCTCCCCCCATCCCCTCCCCCAACCCCCAATCGACCATCGGCGCCCTCTGAAATTGTAAAGACACGCCTCTCAAGGTCGATGACGCTCCCTGAAATGTCGCTTCCCATACGCGGATCCAGGATTGCCTATCAAGGGCGAGGTGGAAGGGGGGACCTCCTGGTGGGCGCTATCTACACCAGGGACGCCACTTTTGGCCGGAAAAACCTATCAAGTAGGCGCTTAAACCTATCAGTAGACCCCGATACCTGCATCTCGGGGAAAACGACATTTCAGGGGGTGCCATCGAACTTTCCAGGGGTTTCCGGGACAATTTCAGGGGGCGCTAAGATTCTATGGGGGGCACCTGTCCCCTTTCCCCTTGGATCCGCCTATGTCGTTTCGGGGGCGGGGGGGCACGGAGGTGGGGCGTTACTGGTGTGGGCGTAAGGAGATCGAGCATAAGCGGATCCAGGACATCAGCATGGGGGTAAGGGCTAAAGAGTTCGAGCATAGGCGGACCCAGGACATCAGTACGAGGGTGGGGCTAGGGAGTTAGAGCATAGGCGGATCCAGGCCATCGGTACGAGGGTCGGGCTAGGGAGTTAGAGCATAGGCGTATCCAGGACATTAGTACGGGGATGGGGCTAAGCAGCTGAGCATTAGCGGAATCAGGATATCAGTACGGGGTGAGACTCGGGAGTTCCAGAATAGGCGGATCCAGGACATCAGTAGGGGTGGGGGCTAAGTAGTTCGAGCATAGGCGGATCCAGGGCAGTACAGAGGTGGGGCTACGAAGTTCGAGCACAGGTGGATCCAGGACATCAGTAAGGGGGTGGGGTAAGGAGCTCGAGCATAGGCGGATCCAGGACATCAGTGGGGGGGGGGTAGGGGCCACGGAGTTCGAGCATAGGCGGATCCAGGACATCAGTAAGAAGGTGGGGTAAGGAGCTCGAGCATAGGCGGATCCAGGACATCAGTAGGGGGTAGGGGCTAAGGAGTTCGAGCATAGGCGGATCCAGGACATCAGTACGGAGGTGGGGCTAAGAAGTTCGAGCATAGGCGGATCCAGGACATCAGTACGGGGGTGGGGCTAAGGAGCTCCAGCAAAGGCGGATCCAGGCCTCAGTACGGGGGTGGAGCTAAGGAGCTCGAGCATAGGCGGATCCAGGACATAGGTACGGGGGTGGGGCTAAAGAGCTGGAGCATAGGCGGATCCAGGACATCAGTGGGGGGGGGTAGGGGCCACGGAGTTCGAGCATAGGCGGATCAAAGACATCAGTACGGGGGTGGGACTATGGAGCTCGAGCATAAGCGGATCCAGGACATCAAGGGGCAAAAGAGTTAAAACAGGTAGGGGCTAAAGAGTTAAAACATAAGCGGATCCAGGACATCAGTACGGGGGTGGGGCTATGGAGCTCGAGCATAAGCGGATTCAGGACATCAGTAAGTGGGTGGGGCTCGGGAGCTCGAGCATAGGCGGATCCAGGACAGCAGTAGGGGTAGGGGCTAAGGAGTTCAAGCATAGGCGGATCCAGGGCAGTATAGAGGTGGGGCTACGGAGTTCGAGCATAGGCAGATCCAGGACATATTTAAGGGGGTGCGGTAACGAGCTCGAGCATAGGCGGATCCAGGACATCAGTTCGGTGGTGGGGCTGAGGTCTCGAGCTGGGGCATAACTCGGTAACAAATAGGCTGAATTGGGTGAAAATCTGCAGGTATAGGTGAAATACCGTCGGAAAACCCATCATATTTTATATTGTATCTCCTTTCTTCTCGTCATGCCCAGTCTTTGCTTAACAAAACAAACATTATGCGTGTGTTTATTTATTTGATGACATGAACAGAGGGCAAGCGTGGTGCAGTATGCAGAGACATGCTAATTTAGGAAAACATGGGCCTAGACAGGGGATTGAATTGAGCCATAATGAGAATACAAAACCTTACACTCCAACATTGCGTTGTTATAAGTATCAATTTGCTGAAAAACTCGCCTGTCAATCGAACTGTTTGGCTAACGTACATTGTCACCGGCTTCTCCTGCGCCAGAGCGGCACCTGCCGAGGCCGCAGGCCGAGGTCTGTTGTTGTTGTTGTTGTCTGTTCTGAGCGCTGGTATCAGAGACCTAAAACTTTTGTGGATAGAAGGCACTTCCAAATGAATAAGCACCACGGTTGTCAATTTTCAAAATTTTCAAAATTTTGCCCAGAATTTTGCATTATGTGATTTTTAACTTTTATTTTTCTATTTTTTGCTAATTCATCTAGACTCTTCAAACTTGCACCCTTTTACATGAGGGAAATTTGTAGTTCACACAAAAAGTTGGAAAGAAAAAGCTTTAAATTTAGTGCTCCAAATTAGCTTTTAAACTTTGCACCCTAAATTTGGCATAAAACTCGTGGTCTAAACTACAGGCTCGAAATATCTGAAGCTACAGCAGTTCAGGTTCTGGGTCAAATATCAACTTAAAGGCCGGTTTGTGCAGTACTGCACAAACACAGAAACAAAACAAAAACGGAAATTTAAGGGTCCTTTTTGGCCCATTCCGTGAAGGTCTGCATTTCCCAAAATATCATTCAAACCCTTATATCTTCCGATCTAATTGATAAAAATTAGTTCCCATTTCAGATAATAAGAGAGAATAGCCTTCTTTATTATATATTTAGAGATAAAAACTTTCAGACTGAAACTTTTTATTTTATAGGCAAAAATAAAATATAAGTTTTTAAAATTTTTATTCTCAGCCCCCTGGTTTCCAGACTATGATAGCTACGGTATTGAACTTAACACGGCTGGATAGAAAACTTCGTTGCCGTCATTTTTCTCACTCATACCCCCCACTTATCTCTTACGGCTTCCGCGCTATAAGCCGTAAAGGACATTTCAAAGTGGTAATTTTATCAGTTCATTTTTGCTTCACACCGGGGTTTAGGGTGGTTAGAGTCATTGGAGGGAAATGAAATTTTGCATGCAGCTAGGTAAGAGACATATGTCGACATTCCATCTGCATAGATATCAATGAAACACCAAGTTACCTTTACAAACATACCGTTTCTCCACGCAACGTTGTAGCAAATCACCACGCGTCACGCCTGCGTCCACGCCGCGGCAGCGCCGGCGACCGGCGCGGCCGTTTCTGTTTATTTATGGTCTGGTAAAAAAGTACCCAATACTACCCATAATGCATCACAAGTAATTAGAGTACCGTAAAAGTCCGAGTTTACAATAAGAGTATTATGTTTCTGTTTTTGGACCATGGGTGGATCCAGGGAATAAGTAGGCTAGGTGCCCCCCTCACCCTTCTCCCCCATCCCCCTCCCCCAACCCCCAATCGACCATCGGCGCCCTCTGAAATTGTAAAGACACGCCTCTCAAGGTCGATGACGCTCCCTGAAATGTCGCTTCCCATACGCGGATCCAGGATTGCCTATCGGGGGCGAGGTGGAAGGGGAAATTTCCTGGTGGGCGCTATCTACACCAGGGACGCCACTTTTGGCCGGAAAACCTATCAAGTAGGCGCTAAAACCTATCAGTACACCCCGATACCTGCATCTCGGGGAAAACGACATTTCAGGGGGTGCCATTGAACTTTCCAGGAGTTTCCGGGACAATTTCAGGGGGCGCTAAGATTCTATGGGGGCACCTGTCCCCTTTCCCCCTTGGATCCGCCTATGTCGTTTCGGGGGGGGACACGGAGGTGGGGTCGTTACGGGTGTGGGGGTAAGGAGCTCGAGCATAAGCGGATCCAGGACATCAGCATGGGGGTAGGGGCTAAAGATTTCGAGCATAGGCAGACCCAGGACATCAGTACGAGGGTGGGGCTAGGGAGTTAGAGCATAGGCGGATCCAGGACATCGGTACGAGGGTCGGGCTAGGGAGTTAGAGCATAGGCGGATCCAGGACATCGGTACGAGGGTCGGGCTAGGGAGTTAGAGCATAGGCGGATCCAGGACGTTAGTACGGGGATGGGGCTAAGCAGCTGAGCATTAGCGGATTCAGGACATCAGTACGGGGTGAGACTCGGGAGTTCCAGCATAGGCGGATCCAGGACATCAGTAGGGGGTAGGGCTACGGAGTTCGAGCATAGGCGGATCCAGGATATTAGTACGGGGATGGGGCTAAGGAGATCGAGCATAGGCGGATCTAGGACATCTGTACGGGGGTGGAGATAAGGAGCTCGAGCATAGGCTGATCCAGGACATCAGTATGGGTGTGGGGCTAAGGAGCTCGAGCAGAGGCGGATCTAGGACATCAGTACGGCGGTGGGGCTAAAGGGCTTGAGTATAGGCGGATCAAGGACATCAGTACGGGGGTGAGGCTAAGGAGCTCGAGCATAAGCGGATCCAGGACATCAGCACGTGGGTAGGGGCTAAAGAGTTCGAGCATAGGCGGATCCAGGACATCAGTACGGGGGTGGGGCTAAGAAGCTCGAGCATAAGCGGATTCAGCTGATCAGTACGGGGGTGGGGCTCGGGAGCTCGAGCATAGGCGGCTCTAGGACATCAGTACGGTGGTGGGGCTCGGGCGTTCCAGCATAGGCGGATCCAGGACATTAGTAGGGTGGTAGGGGCTAAAGAGTTTGAGTATAGGCGAATCCAGGGCAGTACGGAGGTGGGGCTACGGAGTTCGAGCATAGGCAGATCCAGGACATCAGTTCAGGGGTGGGGCTAAGGAGCTCGAGCATAGGCGTATCCAGGACATCAGCGCAGGGGTGTGGCTCCGGAGCTCGAGTAAAGGCGGATCCGGGACATCAGTGGGCGGGGGGAGGGTAGGGGCTACGGAGTTCGAGCATAGGCGGATCCAGGACATCAGTAAGAAGGTGGGGTAAGGAGCTCGAGCATAGGCGGATCCAGGACATCAGTAGCGGTTAGGGGCTAAGGAGTTCGAGCATAGGCGGATCCAGGACATCAGTACGGAGGTGGGGCTAAAAAGTTCGAGCATAGGCGAATCCAGGACATCAGTACGGGGGGTGGGGCTAAGGAGCTCCAGCAAAGGCGGATCCAGGCCTCAGTACGGGGGTGGGGCTAAGGAGCTCAAGCATAGGCGGATCTAGGACATCAGTACGGTGGTGGGGCTCGGGCGTTCTAGCATAGGCGGATCCAGGACAATAGTAGGGTGGTAGGGGCTAAAGAGTTCGAGTATAGGCGAATCCAGGGCAGTACGGAGGTGGGGCTACGGAGTTCGAGCATAGGCAGATCCAGGACATCAGTTCGGGGGTGGGGCTAAGGAGCTCGAGCATAGGCGGATCCAGGACATCAGTGCAGGGGTGTGGCTCCAGAGCTCGAGTAAAGGCGGATCCAGGACATCAGTACGGGGGTGGGGCTAAGGAGATCGAGCATAAGTGGATCCAGGACATCTGTACGGGGGTGGGGCTAAAAAGCTGGAGCATAGGCGGATCCAGGACATCAGTATGGGTGTGGGGCTAAGGAGCTCGAGCAGAGGCGGATCCAGGGCATCAGTACGGGGGTGGGGCTAAGGGGTTCGAGTATAGGCGGATAAAGGACATCAGTACAGAGGTGGGGCTAAGGAGCTCAAGCATAAGCGGATCCAGGACATCAGCACAGGGGTAAGGGCTAAAGAGTTCGAGCATAGGCGGATCCAGGACATCAGTACGGGGGGTGGGGATAAGGAGCTCGAGCATAAGCGGAGCCAGGATATCAGTACGGGGGTAGAGGCTAAGGAGTTTGAGCATAGACGGATCCAGCATATCGGTACGGGGATTGGGCTAAGGAGATCCAGCATAGGCGGATCCAGGACATTTGTACGGAGGTGGGGCTAAGGAGCTCGAGCATAGGCGGATCCAGGACATCAGTATGGGTGTTGGGCTAAGGAGCTCGAGCAGAGGCGGATCCAGTACATCAGTACGGGGCTGGGGTAAGAGGCTCGAGTATAGGCGGATCAAAGACATCAGTACGGGGGTGGGGCTAAGGAGCTCGAGCATAAGCGGATTCAGGACATCAGTACGTGGGTGGGGCTCGGGAGCTCGAACATAGGCGGATCCAGGACATCAGTAGGGGTAGGGGCTAAGGAGTTCAAGCATAGGCGGATCCAGGGCAGTATAGAGGTGGGGCTACGGAGTTCCAGCATAGGCAGATCCAGGACATATGTAAGGGGGTGGGGTAAGGAGCTCGAGCATAGGCGGATCCAGGACATCAGTTCGGTGGTGGGGCTGAGGTCTCGAGCTGGGGCATAACTCGGTAAAAAATAGGCTGAATTGGGTGAAAATCTGCAGGCATAGGTGAAATACCGTCGGAAAACCCATCATATTTTATATTGTATCTCCTTTCTTCTCGTCATGCCCAGTCTTTGCTTAACAAAACAATCATTATGCGTGTGTTTATTTCTTTGATGATATGAACAGAGGGCAAGCGTGGTGCAGTATGCAGAGACATGCTAATTTAGGAAAACATGGGCCTAGACAGGGGATTGAATGGAGCCATAATGAGAACCCAAAACCTAAAACTCCAACATTGCGTTGTTATAAGTATCAAACTGCTGAAAACACTCGCCTGCCAATCGAACTGTTTGGCTAACGTACATTGTCACCGGCTTCTCCTGCGCCAGAGCGGCACCAGCCGAGGCCGCAGGCCGAGGTTCGTTGTCTGTTGTTGTTGTTGTTGTCTGTTCTGAGCGCTGGTATCAGAGACCTAAAACTTTTGTGGATAGAAGGCACTTCCAAATGAATAAGCACCACGGTTGTCAATTTTCAAAATTTTCAAAATTTTGCCCAGAATTTTGCATTATGTGATTTTTAACTTTTATTTTTCTATTTTTTGCTAATTCATCTAGACTCTTCAAACTTGCACCCTTTTACATCAGGGAAATTTGTAGTTCACACAAAAAGTTGGAAAGAAAAAGCTTTAAATTTAGGGCTCTAAATTAGCTTTTAAACTTTGCACCCTAAATTTGGCATAAAACTCATGGTCTAAACTCCAGGCTCGAAATATCTGAAGCTACAGCAGTTCAGGTTCTGAGTCAAATATCAACTTAAAGGCCGGTTTGTGCAGTACTGCACAAACACAAAAACAAAACAAAAACGGAAATTTAAGGGTCCTTTTTGGCCCATTCCGTGAAGGTCTGCATTTCCCAAAATATCATTCAAACCCTTATATCTTCCGATCTAATTGATAAAAATTAGTTCCCATTTCAGATAATAAAAGAGAATAGCCTCCTTTATTATATATTTAGAGATAAAAACTTTTAGGCTGAAACTTTTTATTTTATAGGCAAAAATAAAATATAAGTTTTTAAAATTTTTATTCTCAGCCCCCTGGTTTCCAGACCATGATAGCTACGGTATTGAACTTAACACGGCTGGATAGAAAACTTCGTTGCCGTCATTTTTCTCACTCATACCCCCCACTTATCTCTTACGGCTTCCGCGCTATAAGCCGTAAAATGCATTTCAAAGTGGTAATTTTATCAGTTCATTTTTGCTTCACACCGGGGTTTAGGGTGGTTAGAGTCATTGGAGGGAAATGAAATTTTGCATGCAGCTAGGTAAGAGACATATGTCGACATTCCATCTGCATATATATCAATGAAACACCAAGTTACCTTTACTAACATGCCGTTTCTCCACGCATCGTTGTAGCAAATCACCACGCGTCACCCCTGCGTCCACGTCGCGGCAACGCCGGCGATCGGCGCGGCCGTTTCTGTTTATTTATGGTCTGGTAAAAAAGTACCCAACACTACCCATAATGCATCACAAGTAATTAGAGTACCGTAAAAGTCCGAGTTTACAATAAGGGTATTATGTTTCTGTTTTTGGACCATGGGTGGATCCAGGGAATAAGTAGGCTAGGTGCCCCCCCCACCCTTCTCCCCCCATCCCCTCCCCCAACCCCCAATCGACCATCGGCGCCCTCTGAAATTGTAAAGACACGCCTCTCAAGGTCGATGACGCTCCCTGAAATGTCGCTTCCCATACGTGGATCCAGGATTGCCTATCGGGGGCGAGGTGGAAGGGGAAACTTCCTGGTGGGCGCTATCTACACCAGGGACGCCACTTTTGGCCGGAAAACCTATCAAGTAGGCGCTAAAACCTATCAGTAGACCCCGATACCTGCATCTCGGGGAAAACGACATTTCAGGGGGGTGCCATCGAACTTTCCAGGGCTTCCGGGACAATTTCAGGGGGCGCTAAGATTCTATGGGGGCACCTGTCCCCTTTCCCCTTGGATCCGCCTATGTCGTTTCGGGGGCGGGGGGGCACGGAGGTGGGGCGTTACTGGTGTGGGGGTAAGGAGATCGAGCATAATCGGATCCAGGACATCAGCATGGGGGTAAGGGCTAAAGAGTTCGAGCATAGGCGGACCCAGGACATCAGTACAAGGGTGGGGCTAGGGAGTTAGAGCATAGGCGGATCCAGGACATCAGTACGAGGGTGGCGCTAGGGCGTTAGAGCATAGGCGGATCCAGGACATTAGTACGAGGGTGGGGCTAGGGAGTTAGAGCATAGGCGGATCCAGGACATCAGTACGGGGATGGGGCTAAGCAGTTCGAGCATAGGCGGATCCAGGACATCAGTACGGAGGTGGGGCTACGGAGTTCGAGCATAGGCGGAACCAGGACATCAGTACGAGGGTCGGGCTAGGGAGTTAGAGCATAGGCGGATCCAGGACATTAGTACGGGGATGGGGCTAAGCAGCTGAGCATTAGCGGAATCAGGACATCAGTACGGGGTGAGACTCGGGAGTTCCAGCATAGGCGGATCCAGGACATCAGTAGGGGGTAGGGGCTACGGAGTTCGAGCATAGGCGGATCCAGGATATTAGTACGGGGGTGGGGCTAAGGAGCTCGAGCAGAGGCGGATCTAGGACATCAGTACGGCGGTGGGGCTAAAGAGCTCGATCATAAGCGGATTCAGCTGATCAGTACGGAGGTGGGGCTCGGGAGCTCGAGCATAGTCGGATCCAGGACATCAGTAGGGGTGGGGGCTAAGTAGTTCGAGCATAGGCGGATCCAGGGCAGTACAGAGGTGGGGCTACGAAGTTCGAGCACAGGCGGATCCAGGACATCAGTAAGGGGGTGGGGTAAGGAGCTCGAGCATAGGCGGATCCAGGACATCAGTGGGGGGTAGGGGCTACGGAGTTCGAGCATAGGCGGATCCAAGACATCAGGAAGAAGGTGGGGTAAGGAGCTCGAGCATAGGCGGAACCAGGACATCAGTAGGGGGTAGGGGCTAAGGAGTTCGCGCATATGCGGATCCAGGACATCAGTACGGAGGTGGGGCTAAGAAGTTCGAGCATAGGCGGATCCAGGACATCAGTACGGGGGTGGGGCTAAGGAGCTCCAGCAAAGGCGGATCCAGGCCTCAGTACGGGGGGTGGGGCTAAGGAGCTCGAGCATAGGCGGATCCAGGACATCAGTACGGTGGTGGGGCTCGGGCGTTCCAGCATAGGCGGATCCAGGACATTAGTAGGGTGCTAGGGAATAAAGAGTTTGAGTATAGGCGAATCCAGGGCAGTACGGAGGTGGGACTACGGAGTTCGAGCATAGGCAGATACAGGACATCAGTTCGGGGTGGGGCTAAGGAGCTCGAGCATAGGCGGATCCAGGACATAGTGCAAGGGTGTGGCTCCGGAGCCTGAGTAAAGGCGGATCCAGGACATCAGTACGTAGGTGGGGCTAAGGAGATCGAGCATAGGTGGATCCAGGACATCTGTACGGGGGTGGGGCTAAAGAGCTGGAGTATAGGCGGATCCAGGACATCAGTATGGGTGTGGGGCTAAGGAGCTCGAGCAGAGGCGGATCCAGGGCATCAGTACGGGGGGTGGGGCTAAGGGGTTCGAGTATAGGCGGATAAAGGACATCAGTACAGAGGTGGGGCTAAGGAGCTCAATCATAAGCGGATCCAGGACATCAGCAGAAGGGTAGGAGCTAAAGAGTTCGGGCATAGGCGGATCCAGGACATCAGTACGGGGGTGGGGCTAAGGAGCTCGAGCATAAGCGGAGCCAGGATATCAGTACGGGGTTAGAGGCTAAGGGGTTTGAGCATAGGCGGATCCAGCATATCGGTACGGGGATGGGGCTAGAAGATCCAGCATAGGCGGATCCAGGACATCTGTACGGAGATGGGGCTAAGGAGCTCGAGCATAGGCGGATCCAGGACATCAGTGTGGGTGTCGGGCTAAGGAGCTCGAGCAGAGGCGGATCCAGGACATCAGTACGGGGCCGGGGCTAAGGGGCTCGAGTATAGGCGGATCAAAGATATCAGTACGGGGGGTGGGGCTAAGGAGCTCGAGCATAAGCGGATCCAGGACCTCAAGGGGCTAAAGAGTTAAAACAGGTAGGGGCTAAAGAGTTAAAACATAAGCGGATCCAGGACATCAGTACGGGGGTGGGGCTAAGGAGCTCGAGCATAAGCGGATTCAGGACATCAGTACGTGGGTGGGGCTCGGGAGCTCGAGCATAGGCGGATCCAGGACATCAGTAGGGGTAGTGGCTAAGGAGTTCAAGCATAGGCGGATGCAGGGCAGTATAGAGGTGGGGCTACTGAGTTCGAGCATAGGCAGATCCAGGACATATGTAAGGGGGTGGGGTAAGGAGCTCGAACATAGGCGGATCCAGGACATCAGTTCGGTGGTGGGGCTGAGGTCTCGAGCTGGGGCATAATTCGGTAACAAATAGGCTGAATTGGGTGAAAATCTGCAGGTATAGGTGATATACCGTCGGAAAACCCATCATATTTTATATTGTATCTCCTTTCTTCTCGTCATGCCCAGTCTTTGCTTAACACGCGCATTGACGGGGGGCGGGTACCCGCCCCCCTCGGGTTTTTTGGAGACAGTAGAAAAACGGCGGCGCGTAGCGCCGCCATACTTGGTATACCTTTTCCCTCATCATTTTTACAACTTTTGTGAAAATTTTAAGGTTAGGTCATCTCAGGTCAGGTCACCAGTACAGGTCAAGTGACCCGACCTCAAAAAAAGTTTAAGATAGCATAAGTCGGAGCAGGGTGAACTTATCCGATTGAAACTCATATCACATAATGGCCCCACCGAGTTCTCTAACATATGTTCCGGTATTTTTGATATCGATGACCTAAGGTCAGGTACGAGGCATGACCTCTCCATTGGAAATACATGGGAAAAATGGTTTTTACGGAATAACTCAGTAACGGATGGTGATAGAGCATTTATTTTAGCTGCATTAGACTCGCCTGGCCTTTGCGGTTCTAATGATATGCATTTTATATAATTTGACCCTGACCTGACCTCAGGTCAGGTCAAATCCTTGATTTGACCTAGCAAGGTCAAATTATATATCATTCGATTCGGCTTGCTAAGAGGATTCATATAGTTGAAGTCGTTTTGCTCTATCTTTACTTGTTCAGATGTAATGCCCGAAAAACTGAATTTTACATGTTATCCCTATGGCGGGCATGTTTTGACCTCTCGTGACCTTAAATGTGACCTGACAAAAAAATGGTTCAAATGTTTTCGATGGAGAAGTGGATGGGCAGCCCAACGCCGTTTACCGTTTTTCGCTACCTACCGTGGTTCTCGAGATCTTAGGGGGGCGGGTACCCGCCCCCGTCAATGCGAAGGTGGCTCAGACCCCCGTCAATGCGCGTGTTAACAAAACAAACATTATGCGTGTGTTTATTTCTTTGATGATATGAACAGAGGGCAAGCGTGGTGCAGTATGCAGAGACATGCTAATTTAGGAAAACATGGGCCTAGACAGGGGATTGAATGGAGCCATAATGAGAACACAAAATCTAAAAATCCAACATTGCGTTGTTATAAGTATCAAGATGCTGAAAACACTCGCCTGTCAATCGAACTGTTTGGCTAACGTACATTGTCACCGGCTTCTCCTGCGCCAGAGCGGCACCTGCCGAGGCCGCAGGCCGAGGTTGTTGTTGTTGTCTGTTCTGAGCGCTGGTATCAGAGACCTAAAACTTTTGTGGATAGAAGGCACTTCTAAATGAATAAGCACCACGGTTGTCAATTTTCAAAATTTTCGAAATTTTGCCCAGAATTTTGCATTATGTGATTTTTAACTTTTATTTTTCTATTTTTTGCTAATTCATCTAAGCTCTTGAAACTTGCACCCTTTTACATCAGGGACATTTGTATTTCACACAAAAATTTGGAAAGAAAAAGCTTTAAATTTAGGGCTCTAAATTAGCTTTTAAACTTTGCACCCTAAATTTGGCATAAAACTCATGGTCTAAACTACAGGCTCGAAATATCTGAAGCTACAGCAGTTCAGGTTCTGAGTCAAATATCAACTTAAAGGCCGGTTTGTGCAGTACTGCACAAACACAGAAACAAAACAAAAACGGAAATTTAAGGGTCCTTTTTGGCCCATTCCGTGAAGGTCTGCATTTCCCAAAATATCATTCAAACCCTTATATCTTCCGATCTAATTGATAAAAATTAGTTCCCATTTCAGGTAATAAGAGAGAATAGCCTCCTTTATTATATATTTAGAGATAAAAACTTTCAGGCTGAAACTTTTTATTTTATAGGCAAAAATAAAATATAAGTTTTTAAAATTTTTATTCTCAGCCCCCTGGTTTCCAGACCATGATAGCTACGGTATTGAACTTAACACGGCTGGATAGAAAACTTCGTTGCCGTCATTTTTCTCACTGATACCCCCCACTTATCTCTTACGGCTTCCGCGCTATAAGCCGTAAAATGCATTTCAAAGTGGTCATTTTATCAGTTCATTTTTGCTTCACACCGGGGTTTAGGGTGGTTAGAGTCATTGGAGGGAAATGAAATTTTGCATGCAGCTAGGTAAGAGACATATGTCGACATTCCATCTGCATATATATCAATGAAACACCAAGTTACCTTTACTAACATGCCGTTCCTCCACGCATCGTTGTAGCAAATGACCACGCGTCACTCCTGCGTCCACGTCGCGGCAACGCCGGCGATCGGCGCGGCCGTTTCTGTTTATTTATGGTCTGGTAAAAAAGTACCCAACACTACCCATAATGCATCACAAGTAATTAGAGTACCGTAAAAGTCTGAGTTTACAATAAGAGTATTATGTTTCTGTTTTTGGACCATGGGTGGATCCAGGGAATAAGTAGGCTAAGTGCCCCCCCCACCCTTCTCCCCCCATCCCCTCCCCCAAACCCCAATCGACCATCGGCGCCCTCTGAAATTGTAAAGACACGCCTCTCAAGGCGAATGACGCTCCCTGAAATGTCGCTTCCCATACGCGGATCCAGGATTGCCTATCGGGGGCGAGGTGGAAGGGGAAACTTCCTGGTGGGCGCTATCTACACCAGGGACGCCACTTTTGGCCGGAAAAACCTATCAAGTAGGCGCTAAAGCCTATCAATAGACCCCGATACCTGCATCTCGGGAAAAACGACATTTCAGAGGGTGCCATCGAACTTTCCAGGGGTTTCCGGGACAATTTCAGGGGGCGCTAAGATTCTATGGGGGGCACCTGTCCACTTTCCCCTTGTATCCGCCTATGTCGTTTCGGGGGCGGGGGGGCACGGAGGTGGGGCGTTACTGGTGTGGGGGTAAGGAGATCGAGCATAAGCGGATCCAGGACATCAGCATGGGGGGTAAGGGCTAAAGAGTTCGAGCATAGGCGGACCCAGAACATCAGTACGAGGGTGGGGCTAGGGAGTTAGAGCATAGGCGGATCCAGGACATCGGTACGAGGGTCGGGCTAGGGAGTTAGAGCATAGGCGGATCCAGGACATCGGTACGAGGGTCGGGCTAAGGAGTTAGAGCATAGGCGGATCCAGGACATTAGTACGGGGATGGGGCTAAGCAGCTGAGCATTAGCGGAATCAGGACATCAGTACGGGGTGAGACTCGGGGTTCCAGCATAGGCGGATCCAGGACATCAGTAGGGGGGTAGGGGCTACGGAGTTCGAGCATAGGCGGATCCAGGATATTAGTACGGGGATGGGGCTAAGGAGCTCGAGCAGAGGTGGATCTAGGACATCAGTACGGCGGTGGGGCTAAGAAGCTCGAGCATAAGCGGATTCAGCTGATCAGTACGGGGGTGGGGCTCGGGAGCTCAAGCATAGTCGGATCCAGGACATCAGTAGGGGGTGGGGGGCTAAGTAGTTCGAGCATAGGCGGATCCAGGGCAGTACAGAGGTGGGGCTACGAAGTTCGAGCACAGGCGGATCCAGGACATCAGTAAGGGGGTGGGGTAAGGAGCTCGAGCATAGGCGGATCCAAGACATCAGTATGGGTGTGGGGCTAAGGAGCTC
This sequence comes from Lepas anatifera, assembly GCA_034440635.1. Lineage (NCBI taxonomy): Eukaryota > Metazoa > Arthropoda > Thecostraca > Lepadidae > Lepas > Lepas anatifera. The sequence continues at coordinate 47,466 of JAOTON010001480.1, forward strand.
GAGCAGAGGCGGATCCAGGACGTCAGTACGGGGCTGGGGTAAGAGGCTCGAGTAAAGGCGGATCAAAGACATCAGTACGGGGGTGGGGCTAAGGAGCATGAGCATACGCGGATCCAGGACATCAAGGGGCTAAAGAGTTAAAACAGGTAGGGGTTAAAGAGTTAAAACATAAGCGGATCCAGGACATCAGTACGGAGGTGGGGCTATTTTTTTCCCGAAGTCTCGCATATATTTAGCAAAACACGTCAAAGCGGATGCTCATCACTTCACGTCGTAACAAATTACTGCGTCCTTCATTCACTACACGCTCTGTCAGCACAGGATAATCGATGTGTCACCCCCCGCCCACCTCCCCTGTTCAAGAACCTTTCCTTTCCACATCGTATCAAACAAAACAGACAATTCCAGTTTGTCAGTGTTCGGGTTTTCTCAATAATTTATAACACAAGTTGACCTTGTTCTCCAAGAAAGGGTGCCCATCTCCGATTAAACTTGGCAATCTGCCCATTTTTTGTTGCACTATATTCTTCCATTTTGAAATTTTTGGCAAGGATTTTCATAAAAGCGTCGATTCTGATTTGACCACCACTGAAATATTGATTAGCAATATATTGTTTAGCAATTAGAACGATGAAGTTAACGACATCCAAGGTCGACAGAGAACCAAAAATTACATTATTGGCGTTGAGAATGAACTTGTGGGGGGCTGATAGGTTTTTATTCATTTTTAAAGTCATTGCATCCCAAAAGTATCGAGCATCACTGCATTCCAAGAAGAGATGCTGCGTTGTCTCAACTTCGCCACAGTTGCTACAGAACGGGTCTGGGACAACATTTCTAATACACAAGTAACGTCTGGTAGGAAAGTATCTATGTATTAGTCTAAACTGAAGAGATTGAAGCTTTGTTGAACTGGTTATTTTGAAAGGCATTTCAAATATTTTACGCCAATATTTCCCAAAATTGGTTCCTTCACCTTGCCATTTTCTTTGAGCATTAGGGGTTATGTCTTCCAGCCATCGAATGGAAAAGAACTTTGGCTTTATGTGATTGAAATTTACATCTACCCCTCCTATATTGATCAAATACCCTACCTCACGTTCTTCAGGTTTCAACGCTGCAGTTCCCGTTATCATCCTTCTCCACTCTAGTGGAATCGCTTGATTCCAAGCATAATAGGTCAGGGGATCAACGCTTACCGCTGGATAGCGCTCTTTAAATCGCTCAAAACTCATGTACCGCCCTTCGTGATAAAAAAAATCGTCAATCAAATTCAAACCTTTTTCATATACCCTACGGCAGAATAGAGCCCCCACATTTATTGCTGAATTATTCCAAAGAAACTGTTTTCGCACGTCTTTTCCGTTCTGTGGCTCTTTAATAGGCAGAACATCCTTCAGCCATTTCAACATTTCCTCGTAATATAATGTCACATTTTGAGATTTAATCCATTTATCTCCGTAGTTCATGTGCAATATGTGCCCACACTGAATTTTCAACCTAACCTGTAAAATTTTAGAACAAGGTGAATCAGTGTTAGATATGATTTTCCCCATCCACGATACGCGCAGAGGTTTGTAAAGATTTACTACATTGGGTACATTCAAACCCCCATTTTCGATAGTTTGGTAGAGAGTAGTCCTCGCAACTTTTGGTGGGCGTCCTCTCCATATGAACTTCATGATTTTACTTTGGATTACCACTAAGTGCTTATTATCAATTCGCACAGCCGAAATAATATATATCAACTGGGATATCAGCAAAGATTTTGCGATTGTTATTCTACCCTTCAAAGATAGGTCTCTCTGCGACCATTGGTTCAAAGTATTTTGTATTCTGATATGAACGCGACGCATATTTTCCTCTTCACACTTATATATAGCACTAAACTCTACCCCAAGTATTTTGGCCTGTGCAATCGGTTCTTGTCCGCAAATCAACTGTTGGGAACTCTTCTCTTTGCCTAACCACATAAAATGACTTTTTGACAAGTTAAGTTGCAGACCAGAAACTACGCCGAAATCTTGAATGACTTTTAGTGCTTCGTTGCCTGAATTTATATCTTTCTGAAAAAGGGTCGTGTCATCAATATACTGAGATATCTTAACCTCTTGCTCAGATATTACAATTCCGTTAATAGATGGTGTGTTGCGGAATTTAATGGCGAGTATTTCAACCACTAGACAAAATAGTAATGCTGAGGCCGGACACCCTTGTTGGAGACCCCTTGAAGGCTTGAACCATTCGGATGTATATCCATTATTAATGACCGTTAACTCCATATCTGTATGCAATATTTTAACCCATTCAATGAAATTTGGTCCAAAATTGAATTTCGCTAAAACGTCATAAATGAATTTATGCTCGACGGTATTAAAGGCGTTTTGAAAATCAAGAGCCATCAATATCCCGCTCAATTGATCGGTTTCACAGTACTCGATAACATCTGCGATTGTTCGAATATTCATACCAATGTATCTTCCGCGTATAGAACCTGTTTGGTCTGGTGCAACTAACTTACATATAACCGTCATTATCCTGTTTGCCAGTACCTTAGCTGCTATCTTGTACACAATGTCAAGCAAACATATCGCGCGCTTATTCTTGATCATTTTCTGATCTCCCTGTTTCGGAATCAAAGTTATCACCCCTCTTCGTTGAGTGACGAAAAACTGTTTATTTTCTTTCACTTGTCTCAGGTAACTCATGAGGTGGAGGTGGGGCTAAGGAGCTCGAGCATAAGCGGGTTCAGGACATCAGTACGTGGGTGGGGCTCGGGAGCTCAAGCATAGGCGGATCCAGGACATCAGTAGGGGTAGGGGCTAAGGAGTTCAAGCATAAGCGGATCCAGGGCCGTATAGAGGTGGGGCTACGGAGTTCGAGCATAGGCAGATCCAGGACATATTTAAGGGGGTGGGGTAAGGAGCTCGAGCATAGGCGGATCCAGGACATTAGTTCGGTGGTGGGGCTGAGGTCTCGAGCTGGGGCATAACTCGGTAACAAATAGGCTGAATTGGGTGAAAATCTGCAGGTATAGGTGAAATACCGTCGGAAAACCAATCATATCTTATATTGTATCTCCTTTCTTCTCGTCATGCCCAGTCTTTGCTTAACAAAACAAACATTATGCGTGTGTTTATTTCTTTGATGATATGAACAGAGGGCAAGCGTGGTGCAGTATGCAGAGACATGCTAATTTAGGAAAACATGGGCCTAGACAGGGCATTGAATGGAGCCAAAATGAGAACACAAAACCTAAAACTCCAACATTGCGTTGTTATAAGTAACAAACTGCTGAAAAAACTCGCCTGTCAATCGAACTGTTTGGCTAACGTACATTGTCACCGGCTTCTCCTGCGCCAGAGCGGCACCTGCCGAGGCCGCAGGCCGAGGTCAGAAGCCGGTGACGAACGAAGTAAGAAACGGCTTCTATTCTGACAGTTTTTCCGGTCTCGTCGTCGTCGTTGTCTGTTGTCAGAAGCCGGTGACGAACGAAGTAAGAAACGGCTTCTATTCTGACAGTTTTTCCGGTCTCGTCGTCGTCGTCAGAAGCCGGTGACGAACGAAGTAAGAAACGGCTTCTATTCTGACAGTTTTTCCGGTCTCGTCGTCGTCGTTGTCTGTTGTTGTTGTTGTTGTCTGTTCTGAGCGCTGGTATCAGAGACCTAAAACTTTTGTGGATAGAAGGCACTTCCAAATGAATAAGCACCACGGTTGTCAATTTTCAAAATTTTCAAAATTTTGCCCAGAATTTTGCATTATGTGATTTTTAACTTTTATTTTTCTATTTTTTGCTAATTCATCTAGACTCTTCAAACTTGCACCCTTTTACATCAGGGAAATTTGTAGTTCACACAAAAAGTTGGAAAGAAAAAGCTTTAAATTTAGGGCTCTAAATTAGCTTTTAAACTTTGCACCCTAAATTTGGCATAAAACTCATGGTCTAAACTACAGGCTCGAAATATCTTAAGCTACAGCAGTTCAGGTTCTGAGTCAAATATCAACTTAAAGGCCGGTTTGTGCAGTACTGCACAAACATAAAAACAAAACAAAAACGGAAATTTAAGGGTCCTTTTTGGCCCATTCCGTAAAGGTCTGCATTTCCCAAAATATCATTCAAACCCTTATATCTTCCGATCTAATTGATAAAAATTAGTTCCCATTTCAGATAATAAAAGAAAATAGCCTCCTTTATTATATATTTAGAGATAAAAACTTTCAGACTGAAACTTTTTATTTTATAGGCAAAAAATAAAATATAAGTTTTTAAAATTTTTATTCTCAGCCCCCTGGTTTCCAGACCATGATAGCTACGGTATTGAACTTAACACGGCTGGATAGAAAACTTCGTTGCCGTCATTTTTCTCACTCATACCCCCCACTTATCTCTTACGGCTTCCGCGCTATAAGCCGTAAAATGCATTTCAGAGTGGTAATTTTATCAGTTCATTTTTGCTTCACACCGGGGTTTAGGGTGGTTAGAGTCATTGGAGGGAAATGAAATTTTGCATGCAGCTAGGTAAGAGACATATGTCGACATTACATCTGCATATATATCAATGAAACACCAAGTTACCTTTACTAACATGCCGTTTCTCCACGCATCGTTGTAGCAAATCACCACGCGTCACCCCTGCGTCCACGTCGCGGCAACGCCGGCGATCGGCGCGGCCGTTTCTGTTTATTTATGGTCTGGTAAAAAAGTACCCAACACTACCCATAATGCATCACAAGTACTTAGAGTACCGTAAAAGTCCGAGTTTACAATAAGAGTATTATGTTTCTGTTTTTGGACCATGGGTGGATCCAGGGAATAAGTAGGCTAGGTGCCCCCCCCACCCTTCTCCCCCCATCCCCTCCCCCAACCCCCAATCGACCATCGGCGCCTTCTGAAATTGTAAAGACACGCCTCTCAAGGTCGATGACGCTCCCTGAAATGTCGCTTCCCATACGTGGATCCAGGATTGCCTATCGGGGGCGAGGTGGAAGGGGAAACTTCCTGGTGGGCGCTATCTACACCAGGGACGCCACTTTGGCCGGAAAAACCTATCAAGTAGGCGCTAAAACCTATCAGTAGACCCCGACACCTGCATCTCGGGGAAAACGACATTTCAGGGCGTGCCATCGAACTTTCCAGGGGTTTCCGGGACAATTTCAGGGGGCGCTAAGATTCTATGGGGGCACCTGTCCCCTTTCCCCTTGGATCCGCCTATGTCGTTTCGGGGGCGGGGGGGCACGGAGGTGGGGCGTTACTGGTGTGGGGGTAAGGAGATCGAGCATAATCAGATCCAGGACATCAGCATGGGGGTAAGGGCTAAAGAGTTCGAGCATAGGCGGACCCAGGACATCAGTACAAGGGTGGGGCTAGGGAGTTAGAGCATAGGTGGATCCAGGACATCAGTACGAGGGTGGCGCTAGGGAGTTAGAGCATAGGCGGATCCAGGACATTAGTACGGGGATGGGGCTAAGAAGCTCGAGCATTAGCGGATTCAGGACATCAGTACGAGGTGGGACTCGGCAGTTCCAGCATAGGCGGATCCAGGACATCAGTAGGAGGGTAGGGGCTAAGGAGTTTGAGCATAGGCGGATCCAGGGCAGTACGGAGGTGAGGCTACGGAGTTCGAGCATAGGCGGAACCAGGACATCGGTACGAGGGTCGGGCTAGGGAGTTAGAGCATAGGCGGATCCAGGACATTAGTACGGGGATGGGGCTAAGCAGCTGAGCATTAGCGGAATCAGGACATCAGTACGGGGTGAGACTTGGGAGTTCCAGCATAGGCGGATCCAGGACATCAGTAGGGGGTAGGGGCTACGGAGTTCGAGCATAGGCGGATCCAGGATATTAGTACGGGGATGGGGCTAAGGAGCTCGAGCAGAGGCGGATCTAGGACATCAGTACGGCGGTGGGGCTAAGAAGCTCGATCATAAGCGGATTCAGCTGATCAGTACGGGGGTGGGGCTCGGGAGCTCGAGCATAGTCGGATCCAGGACATCAGTAGGGGGTGGGGGGCTAAGTAGTTCGAGCATAGGCGGATCCAGGGCAGTACAGAGGTGGGGCTACGAAGTTCGAGCACAGGCGGATCCAGGACATCAGTAAGGGGGTGGGGTAAGGAGCTCGAGCATAGGTGGATCCAGGACATCAGTGGGGGGCGGGTAGGGGCTACGGAGTTCGAGCATAGGCGGATCCAAGACATCAGGAAGAAGGTGGGGTAAGGAGCTCGCGCATAGGCGGATCCAGGACATCAGTAGGGGGTAGGGGCTAAGGAGTTCGCGCATATGCGGATCCAGGACATCAGTGCAGGGGTGTGGCTCCGGAGCCTGAGTAAAGGCGGATCCAGGACATCAGTACGGGGGTGGGGCTAAGGAGATCGAGCATAGGTGGATCCAGGACATCTGTACGGGGGTGGGGCTAAAGAGCTCCAGCAAAGGCGGATCCAGGCCTCAGTACGGGGTGGGGCTAAGGAGCTCGAGCATAGGCGGATCCAGGACATCAGTACGATGGTGGGGCTCTGGCGTTCCAGAATAGGCGGATCCAGGACATTAGTAGGGTGGTAGGGAATAAAGAGTTTGAGTATAGGCGAATCCAGGCCAGTACGGAGGTGGGGCTACGGAGTTCGAGCATAGGCAGATCCAGGACATCAGTTCGGGGGTGGGGCTAAGGAGCTCGAGCATAGGCGGATCCAGGACATCAAGGGGCTAAAGAGTTAAAACAGGTAGGGGCTAAAGAGTCAAAACATAGGCGGATCAAAGACATCAGTACGGGGGTGGGGCTAAGGAGCTCGAGCATAAGCGGATCCAGGACATCAAGGGGCTAAAGAGTTAAAACAGGTAGGGGCTAAAGAGTCAAAACATAAGCGGATCCAGGACATCAGTACGGGGGTGGGGCTAAGGAGCTCGAGCATAAGCGGGTTCAGGACATCAGTACGTGGGTGGGGCTCGGGAGCTCAAGCATAGGCGGATCCAGGACATCAGTAGGGGTAGGGGCTAAGGAGTTCAAGCATAGGCGGATCCAGGGCAGTATAGAGGTGGGGCTACGGAGTTCGAGCATAGGCAGATCCAGGACATATGTAAGGGGGTGGGGTAAGGAGCTCGAGCATAGGTGGATCCAGGACATCAGTTCGGTGGTGGGGCTGAGGTCTCGAGATGGGCATAACTCGGTAAGAAATAGGCTGAATTGTGTGAAGTTCTCCGGGTATAGGTGAAATATGGTCGGCAAACCCATACTATTTTATATTGTATCTCTTTTTTTCTGGCCATACCCAGTCTTTACTTAACAAACCAAAATTTATACGTGTGTTTATTTATGTGATGCTATGAACAGAGGGCAAACGTGGCGCAGTGTGCAGAAACATGTTAGTTTAGGAAAACATGGGCTTACACATGGGATAGAATGGAGTCATAATGAGAACACAAGACCTTAAGTCCCAACATCGCGTTAGTATATGTATCATTTTAGTGGTTCTGCCACTGGGAGGTGCATACGTACTTAAGTCGTCTGGCTTCGCAGGGTGCACCGGTTTCGGAACCACTGTGGTGACACTGGTCAAGGTGACCTTGTTTGCGACCTGGCGCTTGTGATTGTGATCTGTGGCAGTCCAGCCTGGAATACAGAGAAGAGAGGACCAACAATCTTTACAGTGGCGTTCAGAAGGACTCAACGTGCGTTAAGGCGACCGGAACTACAGACACGCAAGTATGGTTCACGGTCACTTGCATCCCTTTAATCCTGAGGATGAGAGCATTCAAACGTATTTAGAAATGTTTGAATTTTATTGTGAGGCGAATGAAATATCTGCAGCAGCCGCAAAGAAGTCGGTCTTTTTGTCTTCAATTGGACCGGCAACTTTTGAAAAGATCAAAGATTTGCTTCTCCCGACGTCGCTGAATGCTGCCTCTTTGCATGATATTAGAGCGAAGCTGGTCGCACACTTCACTCCTGGAAATATTGAGATCTCTGAGCGGTTCAAATTTTTCAAGAGATTGCAACAGCCAAAGGAGTCGGTTTCTGAATACTTGTCCATGCTTCGAAAAATGGCTAAGGGTTGCAATTTCGGCCAGTACCTTGATACTGCTCTGAGGGACCAACTAGTGTGTGGCTTGAATGACACTAAGTGTCAACAGGAGCTTCTGAGCAAAAACGATTTGACGCTTGAATCTGCACTTCAGATAGCGAAATCCAGGGAAACTGTCCAGCGAGAGGCGGCGTGCTTCAGCGGAGACCCATCTTCTGTAATGAAGGTTCAGGGCAGTGCAGCAGCCTTCAGGAGGGCGGAGGTCAAGAACAGTTCTCCTCATGGTCAGGCTTCTATTCATCAGTCTGTTAAGTACTCGCTTTGCTGGCGCTGCGGGAATGCTCATGGAGGTGAATGTAGGTTCCAGTCGGCGAAATGTTACAAGTGCAGAGATTTAGGTCATATTGCTAGGCGCTGTCGGTTCATCAAACGAAAAACATATGTTCGTTATCAAGACGTGGATGAAGAGGACGTCGATGTATCGGAAGAATCGTTACAGTTCGAAAACATGTCTAGCTCTCATCAGCCTGTTTATGTCGTTAACCGTACACAGGTGAGCTCTCCACCTATTTGGTGTCCTATTAAAATGCGTGGCATTAATATTAACATGGAGCTCGATACGGGGGCGGGAGTGACTCTGATTGATGAAAATACTTACAAGCGGTTGCTAAAACGCCCGAAGCTACAATATTCCTCTATTAAGCTGAAGTCATTTACTGGTGATGTCATCCCAGTGATAGGAAAATTCCACACAGATGTTGACTACCACGGAAATACCTACAGGGATCTTCCAGTCGTGGTGGTGAAAGGATCTGCTCCTTGTCTTCTCGGCCGGAACTGGCTAGAGATGATACCGATCTGCTGGCCTGAAGTGCACGCGATTCGGATGCCACCTCTGCAGCGTCTCAAGAGCAAGTACGGTGAGGTTTTTCGTGAGGAACTGGGAGAATTGAAGGACGTTGAAGTCAAGCTAGATATAGATAAGGGCGTACCGCCAAAGTTTTACAAAGCTCGATCACTTCCTTTTGCTTATAAACAAAAAGTAGAAGAGCAATTAGATGCAGATATTGCAAGTGGAGTACTTGTCCCAGTGAGGGATTCAGAGTGGGCTGCACCCATTGTTCCTGTTGTGCGTCCAGACGGTAGAATTAGAGTTTGTTCCAACTTCAAACTGACTGCAAACAAGGTTGTGAAGCTGGATAGATATCCATTACCGAGAACGGAAGAGATGTTCGCAAAACTTGGAGCCAAAAAAGTTTGGTCCAAAATTGACCTGGCTCACGCCTATAACCAAATCAGAGTTCACCCATCTTCCAGACATGTCTTGACCATCAATTCATCTAGAGGCTTGCTTCAATTCACAAGACTCCCCTGGGGAATCAATTGCGCGCAAGGAATTTTTCAGCGAGAAATTGAGAGAGTTTTGAACGGCGTGCCTGATACCGTCGTTTATTTAGACGATGTGCTCACTGGAAGTGACTCAGTTAGCGCTCATTGGGAGCTTTTGGAGGAGATTTTTAAGAGACTTCAAACAGCCGGGCTCCGAGTTCGAGAGAGAAAGTGCCAATTTTTTCTGAATGAAGTTGACTATCTAGGTCATCGAATGAGCAAGGATGGCGTGCGCCCTCTCCCGGACAAAGTAAAGGCGATTGTTGATACGCCTCGGCCTTCTGATGTTAAGGAGTTAAAAGCATTTCTCGGTCTAGTCACTTATTATTCGAAGTTCATCTCGCGTCGAGCACAAATACTTTCTCCGTTGTATGTTCTGTTGAAGTCAGGTGCTCCTCGGGTTTGGGGTAAGGCACAGGAAGAAAATTTTTCTTCAGTGAAGCATTCTTTGGCATCGGGGACTCTTCTCAACCATTTCAACCCTGAAAAACAGATAATTCTAACAACGGATTCAAGCTGCAAGGGAATTGGTGCCGCCTTAGCCCAACGGAATTCTGAGGGAATTGAAGAGCCTCTGGCTTTTGCTTCGAGAAGACTGACAGACGCGGAACAGAAGTATTCTCAGATTGAGCGGGAAGCTTTGGCTATTATCATGGGGGTTACGAAGTTTCACCAGTATTTGTGTGGGTTAACAAAGACCTTTTTGTTAGTGACTGATCACAAACCACTTGTCAAGCTTTTTGGTGAACATGAAGATTTGCCTGCCATGACCTCAGCTAGAATTAGACGCTGGGCTCTCAAGTTGTCGAATTACAACTACCGCATACATTTCAAAAATTCTGCAGAAATACCTAACGCCGATGCTCTGAGCCGTCTCCCCAGCGCACATGACGAGGGCGCTGCACAGGAGGAGCTAGTCCTGCTTGCTGAGGAAAATTTTTTTGGATGCCAAAGAGATTGCAGGATTGACGCGTGTTGATCCAGTTCTTTCCAGAGTGATGCGTATGGTTCAACATGGAGGCTGGCCAAATGAAGTTCATGACATTTTGAAGCCCTATGCTCAGAAGAGGAATGAATTATCGCAAACTGCTGGGGTTTTGTTGTGGGGTCATCGCGTTGTCATTCCAGATGCTGCCAGGGACGCCGTGCTTACGGAACTCCACGTTGGGCATCCTGGTATCGGCCGCATGAAGGCTCTGGCTCGCAGCATAGTCTGGTGGCCGCAAGTGGATCGGGACGTCGAGACTGCAGTCCGCTGCTGCACCCGCTGCCAGGAAAGTCGCGACTCGCCGCCACACCGTGAGTTACACCCGTGGCCTTGGCCGCAGAAGCCGTGGAGCAGAATCCATGCAGATTTTGCTGAGCCGCAGAAAGGCCGGTACGTGTTCGTTGTTGTTGATAGCCATTCCAAGTGGATTGAGTTAGATGTCATGAACAGTGCGGCATCAGAACCAACCATATCTAAGCTTCGCTCCATTTTCGCCCGTTGGGGACTCCCAGATCTGATTTGCACAGATAATGTACGTTTACGTCCTCTGAGTTCCAGAAGTTTCTTAAGGATAATGCCATTTCACATCGGACGATTGATCCGCGTCACTCGCAGGGAAATGGACAAGCGGAACGTGTCGTCAAGGAGGTGAAGCTGGCGCTCCAGAGGTCATCCGACGGCGGCGGCACCTGAGGGGACCGGTTGAGCAGATGGTTGATGCGGCAACGGACGACGCCGCATTCCACAACGGGTGTCACACCAGCTGAGTTGATGATGGGACGGAAACTTCGAACCAGGTTAGACCTGTTATATCCAGACCTCAGTAGTAATGTTCAACAATGGCAGATCAAGCAAAGAGAGCAGTTCGATAAGTCTGCCCAAACTCGATTGTTCTCCATTCGAGATCTTGTTTTTGCGTGGAACTACAGTGCTGGAGCATTTTGGTTACCTGGAGTCATAGTAGCAATAGATGGCCCAGTTTCGTACGTCGTGCAGCTGTGTGATGGCAGAATTTGGAGAAGGCATGGTAATCAGCTGAGAACTCGGATCGTTTGTGACATGCAAGATAATGTTTGTCCAGCCCCCTCCGCAGCGCAGACCACAACTGAGAAGTCTCCGTTTTCCATTCCCAAAACCACTCCAGCTTCTGAGCGATCTGTCATGCCTACAGGTGTCGCGGGGCTGCTGACTGGTGGCACCATCACTACTGAGTCACCAGAAGCTTCAGTTCGGGGCTTGCCGCCAGAGGCAGCACCGCTCTCTGCTTCGCCGGGCCATGGTCCGCGAGAGTGCTCCAGCCTTCTCAGCTTGGGTCTCGCTCAGCATCGCTTCCTGTTTCCCCAAGTGGTGGATCGTTGGAACGCAAGCAGCCTGCACAACTGATGTCTCGTTCTGAATCGTTGGAAGAATCAAGTTTAGGTGGAAATGCCAACGCTCTGCTTCGACGATCTTCTAGGCCAACAAAAAAACCTGATTTTTACCAAGCTGGCTGTTATTATTGCTTTGTGTGTAATAGCCTGAGTAGCGGGGAGTGTAGTGGTTCTGCCACTGGGAGGTGCACACGTACTTAAGTCGTCTGGCTTCGCAGGGTGCACCGGTTTCGGAACCACTGTGGTGATACTGGTCAAGGTGACCTTGTTTGCGACCTGGCGCTTGTGATTGTGATCTGTGGCAGTCCAGCCTGGAATACAGAGAAGAGAGGACCAACAATCTTTACAATCATACTGCTGAAAACACTCGCCTGTCAATCAAACTATTTGCCTAACGTACATTGTCACCGGCTTCTCCTGCGCCGGAGCGGCACCTGCCGAGGCCGCAGGCCGAGGTTGTTGTCTGTCAGAAGCCGGTGACGAACGAAGTGAGAAACGGCTTCTATACTGACAGTTTTTCATTCTCTGTTGTCCGTAGTAGTAGTAGTAGTAGTAGTAGTAGTAGTAGTAGTAGTAGTAGTAGTAGTAGTAGTAGTAGTAGTAGTAGTAGTAGTAGTAGTAGTAGTAGTAGTAGTAGTAGTAGTAGTAGTAGTAGTAGTAGTAGTAGCAGCAGCAGCAGCAGCAGCAGTAGCAGCAGCAGCAGCAGCAGCAGCAGCAGCAGCAGCAGCAGCAGCAGCAGCAGCAGCAGCAGCAGCAGCAGCAGCAGCAGCAGCAGCAGCAGCAGCAGCAGCAGCAGCAGCAGTAGTTGCTGTGCAGCAGCAGCAGCAGCAGCAGCAGCAGCAGCAGCAGCACCAGCAGTAGCAGCAGCAGCAGCAGTAGCAGCAGCAGCAGCAGTAGCAGCAGTAGCAGCAGCAGCAGCAGTAGCAGTAGTAGTAGTAGTAGTAGTAGTAGTAGTAGTAGAGAGTATAGTAGTAGTAGAGATAGTAGTAGTAGCAGTAGTAGTAGTAGTAGTAGCAGTAGTAGTAGTAGTAGTAGTAGTAGTAGTAGTAGTAGTAGTAGTAGTAGTAGCAGTAGTAGTAGTAGTAGTAGTAGTAGTAGTAGTAGTAGTAGTAGTAGTAGTAGTAGTAGTAGTAGTAGTAGTAGTAGTAGTAGTAGTAGTAGTAGTAGTAGTAGTAGTAGTAGTAGTAGTAGTAGTAGTAGTAGTAGTAGTAGTAGTAGTAGTAGTAGTAGTAGTAGTAGTAGTAGTAGTAGTAGTAGTAGTAGTAGTAGTAGTTGTCTGTTCTGAGGACTGGTATCAGATACTTGAAACTTGCAGGGATGAAAGTCAGGAACCCATAAAATATCGTGACGGCTGCAGATTTTCGAATTTTGCAAAAACTTTTCCAAAATTTTGGATTATATTTTTCTAAACCTATATTTTTCTATTTTTCTATTTTTAGTCTATAGCTCTCAAACTTACACTCTTTTACACACAATCAATTACCAGTTGTTGCTCAAAGTTTGAATAAAAAATCCAAATTTGTACTTCCAAAATGATTTTTTGGAACTTTTACCTCCAACTTGTAGTAAAATGCATAACCAATGTTATAACTTCGAAATATCTCAAGATATGATGCTAAGTGTTCCAGACTGGATTTTTACAGACAGACTGGACTCTGCATTACTGCATAGACACTAAACTGAATTAAAGGCATAATTTTGAAGGTCAGTTTTGGCCCTTTTTCCAAAACATTGCAATTATGGCCTAAAATTTTAAAACCATATAACTTTCAAAATTCTGGACATTTTTAAACGCAGTTTTCTTTGTTGAAATGGGTATTGCCATTACAACAACATATTCTAAACTCAAATTTCTGAGTTACTGGGAAGTATTTTTCTGCAAAAATATAATATTTTTTTGTTTTTTTGGGAATTTATGACTATATATTTCCAAATTTTCTTTTCGAAATTGGTACCAAAAAAAGCCCGGCTCAAGTTCTACAACCGTCTGCCTGACCATACCCGCGCGTCTCCCATAGGTTTTGAGCTATTTGATGATAAAGACTGAATTTGATGCGGTTTTCATAGGTTGTAATAGATTCATCACGTAATAAAGTGCTTTTATACTCAACTGAGATATATGGCTCTCTCTATACTTGTAGCATGGGAAATTATGAGCTCTGCCGATTTTGTTTCATGACGCTCCGACGACTAGTTCACCACTGAGGGGCAAAATACTTCGGTCCCGTTTTTCCCGCAGCAGTAGTGACGTCATTCTGCCCTTCTTGCATGGACCTTCTGTGCTGCGGCAGTAGGCTGCAGCAGGTGAATGCGTGCAAGAAAGGCATAACATTTCTATCCGAGTGCATACAGCGGGTGGCTAGCCGGTCGGGGCGGGCGGGAACCTGACTAGAGGGCAGAGGGTGCCGAGGCGTGTTTAGAGATCCGAGGAAGTGAGCAGTGATGCCCTCAGGCATCTAGGGACGGGTAGCAGGGTCCAGAGGCGTGCTGAGATATCTCATGGGAGACATTTCGGACGGGGGAGCAGTGAGGATGGGGGCTATTACGGGACTGGAGCCTTCCCCGCCATTGCCTCGGAACAGCTTCTGTGTTTGTATTAACCATAGATATCCTGACATGGGGGAGTTCAGCCCCTAGCTCCGCCCATTGTATCAACCACCATTTGAATAGCCACTATGTATGTATATAAGCATATGAAAGATAGAAGATTTCGTTACACTCCGTACCAAATTACCGAACAATATCAATGAGAGGGAATCGACCATGCAGATTTCGAATGTGGTATTCAGGTCATCAAAAGGTCACTGCGCATGCGCACTGGAACTTATGGTAACAGAGGCTATCTCGGCAACCTAGGGGTTGATTTTTTTGAAATTTTGTGAACAAAAGAATAGCACGGAATGTAAGTCAAAAATGTCATTGAAGCTGCACTGCTCTGCGCATGCGCAGAAGAAATTATAAAAATAAGCCTGAAAGGCGAGGTTATTTCAGAGGAGGACCTGAACAGAGGGAAAGCCAACGTGCTTAAAGTTAGCATGAATGTTTTGTCACCCATGGTAACAAAAAGGTCAGTGCGCATGCGCATTAGAACTTATGATCATGGAGGCTATCTCGGGAGCCAATAGACCGATTTTGCTCAAATTTTTGCGAGTAAAAGCAGGATATCATCTGCTAATCCTAATTGATGGCATTATGACGCTGCACTATTATGCGCATGTGCAGTAGGAATTATAAGGAATAATAGGCTATAAGGGATCATTTAGACCAGGGGACAAACAAACGGCATATTAGCATGCTTCAGTCAACTATAACGGTATATTTACTCTCATTCACTGCAGACGTTACTGCGCATGCGGACTGGGACTTAGGGTTACCGAAGCTAACTCGTTAACAAATTGGCTGAATTGGGTGAAAATCTGCAGGTATAGGTGAAATACGGTCGGCAAACCCATCATATTTTATATTGTATCTCCTTTCTTCTGGTCATGCCCAGTCTTTACTTACAACAACCATTATACGTGTGTTTATTTATTTGATGACATGAACAGAGGGCAAACGTGGCGCAGTGTGCAGAGACATGCTAATTTAGGAAAACATGGGCTTACAAAGGGGATTTAATGGAGTCATAATGAGAACGCAAGACCTAAAGTCCGAAAATTGCGTTGGTCTAAGTATCATACTGCTGAAAACACTCGCCTGTCAATCGAACTGTTTGCCTAATATACATTGTCACCGGCTTCTCCTGCGCCGGAGCGGCACCTGCCGAGGCCGCAGGGCAAGTCAGAAGCCGGTGACGAACGAAGTAAGAAACGGCTTCTATTCTGACAGTTTTTCCGGTCTCGTCGTTGTCAGAAGCCGGTGACGAACGAAGTGAGAAACGGCTTCTATACTGACAGTTTTTCGTTCTCTGTTGTCCGTAGTAGTAGTAGTCAGAAGCCGGTGACGAACGAAGTAAGAAACGGCTTCTATTCTGACAGTTTTTCCGGTCTCGTCGTTGTTGTCAGAATTGGTGACGAACAAAGTTAGAAACGGCTTCTATTCTGACAGTTTTTCCGGTCTCGTCGTTGTCAGAAGCCGGTGACGAACGAAGTAAGAAACGGCTTCTATTCTGACAGTTTTTCCGGTCTCGTCGTCGTCAGAAGCCGGTGACGAACGAAGTAAGAAACGGCTTCTATTCTGACAGTTTTTCCGGTCTCGTCGTCGTTGTTGTTGTCTGTTGTTGTTGTTGTCTGTTCTGAGCGCTGGTATCAGAGACCTAAAACTTTTCTTGATAGAAGGCACTTCCAAATGAATAAGCACCACGGTTGTCAATTTTCAAAATTTTCCAAATTTTGCCCAGAATTTGCATTATGTGATTTTTAACTTTTATTTTTCTATTTTTTGCTAATTTATGTACAGTCTTCAAACTTGCACCCTTTTACCTTAGGGAAAGTTGTAGATCACACAAAAAGTTTGAAAGAAAAAGTTATAAATTTAAGGCTCCAAATTAGCTTTTAAACTTTGCACCCTAAATTTGGCATAAAACTCATAGTCTAACCTACAGGCTCGAAATATCTGAAGCTACAGCAGTTCAGGTTCTGGGTCAAATACCAATTTAAAGGCCGGTTTGTGCAGTACTGCACAAACACAAAAACAAAACAAAAACGGAAATTTAAGGGTCCTTTTTGGCCCATTCTGCGAAGGTCTGCATTTCCCAAAATATCAGTCAAACCCTTATATCTTCCGATCTAATTAAGATAAATTAGTTCCCATTTCAGATAATAAAAGAGAATAGCCTCCTTTATTATATATTTAGAGATAAAAACTTCCAGACTGAAACTTTTCATTTTAGAGACAAAAATAAAATATAAGTTTTTAAAATTTTTATTCTCAGCCCCCTGGTTTCCAGACCGTGATAGCTACGGTATTGAACTTAACACGGCTGGATAGAAAACTTCGTTGCCGTCATTTTTCTCACCCATACCCTCCATTTATCTCTTACGGCTTCCGCGCTATCAGCCGTAAAATACATTTCAAGGTGGTAATTTTATCGGTTCATTTTTGCTTCACACCAGGATTTCGAATGGTTAATATAGATGGAAGTGGATGAAACTCGGCAAAAAGCTAGTTGAAGGACATATCTTGCCATCGCAACAGGTTGCATATCATAGCAACAACAGTGTACCTTTTAATTAAATGTAATACACAATGCTAGTAAGCTTTCCGCTCGAAACCTCACCCCGCCGTTCGGCCGTAGCGTGGCTGCGGGCGGCGCACTGGTAGCTGCTATGCGAGACAGATACCATAGCTATGTACGCATGCTATAGACCAGCGCGAATGCCCGGTGGTGGCAGGGTAGTCTGTCTCGTTTCGGCTCCTCTACTCGTGCGGCGGGCGCGTTGTATATTAGATATTCATATCAGTCGGACGGCCGGGTGGCGGCCGTGCGGTAGGGTCCCGCTCGCTGCGGCGACTTGCGACAAATAAAAAACAAAATGGTGGTCAGGAACTGGTTTGCTTGTTTGGTTTGTTGTGTTTTGTTGTTTCTTTATGTGTGTCCAAATCTTACTGTGTATGTGTGTGATAGGTCCGGTAAAAGTGATGTGTTTTATGAGAGAGATAAGAGAGGCCCCACCACTTAAGCCTTCGGGCTTTTGCGTCAATCTATTTGTTATACCTGTCATATTGTTTCCGTCCAATAAAAGTTTATCATCTGTCTATCTATCTACCCACTAGTTAATGCATCCTCTAACCATAGGTAGCACTGGCCAAAGGATCCACCGTTGCACACCATTTCTTTCCCAGCCGAATAAACCTCTTTGTGGTGATACCATGACACGTGACTCCTTGCACTCCCTGCTTAAATAAACTTAATAAGCAGTGGCGGATCCAGGCCATTAGTATGGGGGTGGGGCTTAGGAGCTCGAGCATAGGCGGATCCAAGACATCAGTACCGGGGTGGGGCTAGTGAGTTTGAGCATAGGCGGATCCAGGACATCAGTACGGGGTGGGGCTAAGGAGCTCGAGCATAGGCGGATCCAGGACATCAGGAGCGGGTTGGAACTCGGGACCTCGAGCATAAGCGGATCCAGAACATCAATACGGGGGTGGGGCTAAGGAGCTCGAGCATAGGCGGATCCAGGACATCAGTAGGGGGTGGGGCTAAGGAGCTCCAGCATAGGCGGATCCAGGACATCAGTACGGGGGTGGGCTAAGGAGATCGAGCATAGGCGAAACCAGGACATCAGCACGGAGGTGGGGCTAAGGAGCTCGAGCATAAGCGGATCCAGGACATCAATACGGGGGTGGGGCTAAAAAGCTCCAGCATAGGCGGATCCAGGACATCAGTACGGGGGTCGGATTAAGGAGCTCGAGCATAGGCGGACCCAGGACATCATACGGGGGTGGGCTAAGGAGCTCGAGCATAGGCGGATCCAGGACAGTACGAAGGTGGGGCTACGGAGTTCGAGCATAGGCGGATCCAGGACATCAGTAAGGGGGTGGGGCTGAGGAGCTCGAGCATAGGCGGATCCAGGACATCAGTACGGGGATGGGCCTCAGGAGTTGGAGCATTAGCGGATCCAGGATATCAGTTCGGTGGTGGGGCTAAGGAGCTTGAGCATAGGCGGATCAAGGATTACCGATAGAGGAGGCACCGTCCGCAGGGCAAGGGGTGTAATCCGGAGCATAGAGCGCAACTTTTGACACGTAAAATCCTTCCGATGGGCGCCAATTTTTGCATCTTAGGGGAAAGGGTGGGAAGTGACATTTCAGGGGTGCCATCGAATGTTTGAGGGGCGCCGTGGCCATTTCAGGGGGTGCTGAGGATCGACCAAAGGGGGGGGTGCACGTGCCTCCTATCCCCCCCGCTACCCTGAATTCACCTTTTAGCTCCAGCCTCTCTGCCATTGCCTCCAAACATCCTTTGCTCATGCTATAGCTCTAGGCATTTTCACATGGGGGGGACTTAGGCCCACTAGCCTCGCCCCTTGTATCCGCTATCGTATTTAGACATGTAAATAATATATAAATCTCGTTGCACTCTATTCCATATTGTCGAACAATCATCAATGAGAGGAAATCGGTCATGCAGATTTTGAATCCGGTCTTCAGGTCAATGAAAGGTCACTGCGCATGCGCAGTGGAACTAATGGTAACAGAGGCTATCCCGGCAACCTACGGGTCGATTTTTTTGAAATTTTGTGAACAAGAAAATGACACGGAGTGAAAACCACAAATAATGTCATAGTGAAGCTGCACTGCCCTGCGCATGCGCAGTAGAAATCTTAAAGATAAGCCTTAAAGGTGAGGATATTTCAGAAGAGGACATGGACAGAGGAGAGCGAACATGCTTAAATTTAGTATGAAAGTTTTGACACCCTTGCTTACTACAAAGGTAAGTGCGCATGCGCATTAGAACTTATGGTCAGGGAGGCTATCTCGGGAGCCAATAGACCGATTGGGCTAAAAATTTGAGAGTAATAGCAGAATACTATCTGCTAATCCCAATTCACGGAATTATGACATTGCATTGTGCTGCGCATGCTCAGTATGAATTCTAAGGAATATTAGGCTATAAGGGATAGTTTAGTTCAGGAGACAAACAAACGACATACCAACATGCTTCAGTCAATTATAACGGTATCTTCGCTCTCATTCACTGCAGACTTTACTGCGCATGCGGACTGGGACTTAGGATAAACGAAGCTAACTCGGCAACAAATAGGCTGAATTGTGTGAAGATCTCCAGGTATAGGTGAAATATGGTCGGCAAACCCATAATATTTTATATTGTATCTCCTTTCTTCTGGGCATAGCCAGTCTTTACTTAACAAACCAAACTTTATACGTGTGATTATTTATGTGATGACATGAACAGACGACAAACGTGGCGCAGTGTGCAGAGACATGTTAGTTTAGGAAAACATGGACTTACACATGGGACTGAATGTAGTCAGAATGAGAACATTAGACCTCAAGTCCCAACATCGCGTTAGTATATGTATCATACTGCTGAAAACACTCGCCTGTCAATCGAACTGCTTGCCTAACGTACATTGTCACCGGCTTCTCCTGCGCCGGAGCGGCACCTGCCGAGGCCGCAGGCCGAGGTGTTGTCAGAAGCCGGTGACGAACGAAGTAGAAACGGCTTCTATTCTGACATTTTTCGGTTCTCGTGTTGTCTGTTGTTGTTGTTGTTTGTTCTGAGCGCTGGTATCAGAGACCTAAAACTTTTGTGGATAGAAGGCACTTCCAAATGAATAAGCACCACGGTTGTCAATTTTCAAAATTTTCAAAATTTTGCCCAGAATTTTGCATTATGTGATTTTTAACTTTTATTTTTCTATTTTTTCCTAATTCATCTACAGTCTTCAAACTTGCACCCTTTTACATCAGGGAAATTTGTAGATCACACAAAAAGTTTGAAAGAAAAAGTTATAAATTTAAGGCTCCAAATTAGCTTTTAAACTTTGCACCCTAAATTTGGCATAAAACTCATAGTCTAAACTACAGGCTCGAAATATCTGAAGCTACAGCAGTTCAGGTTCTGAGTCAAATACCAATTTAAAGGCCGGTTTGTGCAGTACTGCACAAACACAGAAACAAAACAAAAACGGAAATTTAAGGGTCCTTTTTGGCCCATTCTGCGAAGGTCTGCATTTCCCAAAATATCAGTCAAACCCTTATATCTTCCGATCTAATTAAGATAAATTAGTTCCCATTTCAGATAATAAAAGAGAATAGCCTCCTTTATTATATATTTAGAGATAAAAACTTTCAGACTGAAACTTTTTATTTTAGAGGCAAAAATAAAATATAAGTTTTTAAAATTTTTATTCTCAGCCCCCTGGTTTCCAGACCATGATAGCTACGGTATTGAACTTAACACGGCTGGATAGAAAACTTCGTTGCCGTCATTTTTCTCACTCATACCCCCCACTTATCTCTTACGGCTTCCGCGCTATCAGCCGTAAAATACATTTCAAAGTGGTAATTTTATCGGTTCATTTTTGCTTCACACCAGGATTTCGAATGGTTAATAAAGATGGAAGTGGATGAAATTCGGCAAAAAGCTAGTTCAAAGACATATCTTGCCATCGCAACAGGTTGCATATCATAGCAACAACAGTGTACCTTTAATTAAATGTAATACACAATGCTAGTAAGTTTTCCGCTCGAAACCTCACCCCGCCGTTCGGCCGTAGCGTGGCTGCGGGCGGCGCACTGGTAGCTGCTATGCGAGACAGATACCATAGCTATCTACGCATGCTATAGACCAGCGCGAATGCCCGGTGGTGGCAGGGTAGTCTGTCTCGTTTCGGCTCCTCTACTCGTGCGGCGGGCGCGTTGTCTATTAGATATTCATATCAGTCGGACGGCCGGGTGGCGGCCGTGCGGTAGGGTCCCGCTCGCTGCGGCGACTTGCAACGAATAAAAAACAAAATGGTGGTCAGGAACTGGTTTGCTTGTTTGGTTTGTTGTGTTTTGTTTCTTTATGTGTGTCCAAATCTTACTGTGTATGTGTGTGATAGGTCCGGTAAAAGTGATGTGTTTTATGAGAGAGATAAGAGAGGCCCCACCACTTAAGCCTTCGGGCTTTTGCGTCAATCTATTTGTTATACCTGTCATATTGTTTCCGTCCAATAAAAGTTTATCATCTGTCTATCTATCTACCCACTAGTTAATGCATCCTCTAACCATAGGTAGCACTGGCCAAAGGATCCACCGTTGCACACCATTTCTTTCCCAGCCGAATAAACCTCTTTGTGGTGATACCATGACACGTGACTCCTTGCACTCCCTGCTTAAATAAACTTAATAAGCAGTGGCGGATCCAGGCCATTAGTATGGGGCTGGGGCTAAGGAGCTCGAGCATAGGCGGATCCAAGACATCAGTACCGGGGTGGGGCTAGTGAGCTCGAGCATAGGCGGATCCAGGACATCAGTACAGGGTGGGGCTAAGGAGCTCGAGCAAAGGCGGATCCAGGACATCAGGAGCGGGTTGGAACTCGGGACCTCGAGCATAAGCGGATCCAGAACATCAATACGGGGGTGGGGCTAAGGAGCTCGAGCATAGGCGGATCCAGGACATCAGTAGGGGGTGGGGCTAAGGAGCTCCAAAATAAGCGGATCTAGGACATCAATACGGGGGTGGGGCTAAGGAGCTCGAGCCTAGGCGGATCCAGGACATCAGTAGGGGTGGGGCTAAGGAGCTCCAGCATAGGCGGATCCAGGACATCAGTTCGGGGGTGGGGTTAAGGAGCTCGAGCATAGGCGGACCCAGGACATCAGTACGGGGGTGGGCTAAGGAGATCGAGCATAGGCGAATCCAGGACATCAGCACGGAGGTGGGGCTAAAGAGCTCGAGCATAGGCGGATCCAGGACATCAGTACGGGGTGGGGTAAGGAGCATGAGCATAGGCAGATCCAGGACATCAGTACGGGGTGGGGCTAGGAAGCTCGGCATAGGCGGATCCAGGACCAGGACAGTACGAAGGTGGGGCTACGGAGTTCGAGCATTGGCGGATCCAGGACATCAGTAAGGGGGTGGGGCTGAGGAGCTCGAGCATAGGCGGATCCAGGACAGTACGAAGGTGGGGCTACGGAGTTCGAGCATAGGCGGATCCAGGACATCAGTAAGGGGGTGGGGCTGAGGAGCTCGAGCATAGGCGGATCCAGGACATCAGTACGGGGATGGGCCTCAGGAGTTGGAGCATTAGCGGATCCAGGATATCAGTTCGGTGGTGGGGCTAAGGAGCTTGAGCATAGGCGGATCAAGGATTACCAATAGAGGAGGCACCGTCCGCAGGGCAAGGGGTGTAATCCGGAGCATAGAGCGCAACTTTTGACACGTAAAATCCTTCCGATGGGCGCCAATTTTTGCATCTTAGGGGAAAGGGTGGGAAGTGACATTTCAGGGGTGCCATCGAATGTTTGAGGGGCGCCGTGGCCATTTCAGGGGGTGCTGAGGATCGACCAAAGGGGGGGGTGCACGTGCCTCCTATCCCCCCCGCTACCCTGAATTCACCTTTTAGCTCCAGCCTCTCTGCCATTGCCTCCAAACATCCTTTGCTCATGCTATAGCTCTAGGCATTTTCACATGGGGGGGACTTAAGCCCACTAGCCTCGCCCCTTGTATCCGCTATCGTATTTAGACATGTAAATAATATATAAATCTCGTTGCACTCTATTCCATATTGTCGAACAATATTAATGAGAGGAAATCGGTCATGCAGATTTTGAATCCGGTCTTCAGGTCAATGAAAGGTCACTGCGCATGCGCAGTGGAACTAATGGTAACAGAGGCTATCCCGGCAACCTACGGGTCGATTTTTTTGAAATTTTGTGAACAAGAAAATGACACGGAGTGAAAACCACAAATAATGTCATAGTGAAGCTCCACTGCCCTGCGCATGCGCAGTAGAAATCTTAAAGATAAGCCTTAAAGGTGAGGATATTTCAGAAGAGGACATGGACAGAGGAGAGCGAACATGCTTAAATTTAGTATGAAAGTTTTGACACCCTTGCTTACTACAAAGGTAAGTGCGCATGCGCATTAGAACTTATGGTCAGGGAGGCTATCTCGGGAGCCAATAGACCGATTGGGCTAAAAATTTGAGAGTAATAGCAGAATACTATCTGCTAATCCCAATTCACGGAATTATGACATTGCATTGTGCTGCGCATGCTCAGTATGAATTCTAAGGAATATTAGGCTATAAGGGATAGTTTAGTTCAGGAGACAAACAAACGACATACCAACATGCTTCAGTCAATTATAACGGTATCTTCGCTCTCATTCACTGCAGACTTTACTGCGCACGCGGACTGGGACTTAGGATAACCGAAGCTAACTCGGCAACAAATAGGCTGAATTGTGTGAAGATCTCCAGGTGTAGGTGAAATATGGTCGGCAAACCCATAATATTTTATATTGTATCTCCTTTCTTCTGGGCATAGCCAGTCTTTACTTAACAAACCAAACTTTATACGTGTGATTATTTATGTGATGACATGAACAGACGACAAACGTGGCGCAGTGTGCAGAGACATGTTAGTTTAGGAAAACATGGACTTACACATGGGACTGAATGTAGTCAGAATGAGAACATTAGACCTCAAGTCCCAACATCGCGTTAGTATATGTATCATACTGCTGAAAATACTCGCCTGTCAATCGAACTGCTTGCCTAACGTACATTGTCACCGGCTTCTCCTGCGCCGGAGCGGCACCTGCCGAGGCCGCAGGCCGAGGTAGTAGTAGTCAGAAGCCGGTGACGAACGAAGTAAGAAACGGCTTCTATTCTGACAGTTTTCCGGTCTCGTCGTCGTTGTTGTGAAGCCGGTGACGACGAAGTGAAACGGCTTCTTTCTGCGTTTTTGTCTCGTCGTGGCTGTCTGTTGTTGTCTGTTCTGAGCGCTGGTATCAGAGACCTAAAACTTTTGTGGATAGAAGGCACTTCCAAATGAATAAGCACCACGGTTGTCAATTTTCAAAATTTTCAAAATTTTGCCCAGAATTTTGCATTATGTGATTTTTAACTTTTATTTTTCTATTTTTTGCTAATTCATCTAGACTCTTCAAACTTGCACCCTTTTACATCAGGGAAATTTGTAGTTCACACAAAAAGTTGGAAAGAAAAAGTTTTAAATTTAGGCCTCTAAATTAGCTTTTAAACTTTGCACCCTAAATTTGGCATAAAACTCATGGTCTAAACTACAGGCTCGAAATATCTGAAGCTACAGCAGTTCAGGTTCTGAGTCAAATATCAACTTAAAGGCCGGTTTGTGCAGTACTGCACAAACACAGAAACAAAACAAAAACGGAAATTTAAGGGTCCTTTTTGGCCCATTCCGTGAAGGTCTGCATTTCCCAAAATATCATTCAAACCCTTATATCTTCCGATCTAATTGATAAAAATTAGTTCCCATTTCAGATAATAAAAGAGAATAGCCTCCTTTATTATATATTTAGAGATAAAAACTTTCAGACTGAAACTTTTTATTTTATAGGCAAAAATAAAATATAAGTTTTTAAAATTTTTATTCTCAGCCCCCTGGTTTCCAGACCATGATAGCTACGGTATTGAACTTAACACGGCTGGATAGAAAACTTCGTTGCCGTCATTTTTCTCACTCATACCCCCCACTTATCTCTTACGGCTTCCGCGCTAACAGCCGTAAAATACATTTCGAAGTGGTAATTTTATCGGTTCATTTTTGCTTCACACCAGGATTTCGAATGGTTAATATAGATGGAAGTGGATAAAATTCGGCAAAAAGCTAGTTCAAAGACATATCTTGCCATCGCAGCAGGTTGCATATCATAGCAACAACAGTGTACCTTTAATTAAATGTAATACACAATGCTAGTATGTTTCCCGCTCGAAACCTCACCCCGCCGTTCGGCCGTAGCGTCGCTGCGGGCGGCGCACTGGTAGCTGCTATGCGAGACAGATACCATAGCTATCTACGCATGCTATAGACCAGCGCGAATGCCCGGTGGTGGCAGGGTAGTCTGTCTCGTTTCGGCTCCTCTACTCGTGCGGCGGGCGCGTTGTCTATTAGATATTCATATCAGTCGGACGGCCGGGTGGCGGCCGTGCGGTAGGGTCCTGCTCGCTGCGGCGACTTGCGACAAAATAAAAACAAAATGGTGGTCAGGAACTGGTTTGCTTGTTTGGTTTGTTGTGTTTTGTTGTTTCTTTATGTGTGTCCAAATCTTACTGTGTATGTGTGTGATAGGTCCGGTAAAAGTGATGTGTTTTATGAGAGAGATAAGAGAGGCCCCACCACTTAAGCCTTCGGGCTTTTGCGTCAATCTATTTGTTATACCTGTCATATTGTTTCCGTCCAATAAAAGTTTATCATCTGTCTATCTATCTACCCACTAGTTAATGCATCCTCTAACCATAGGTAGCACTGGCCAAAGGATCCACCGTTGCACACCATTTCTTTCCCAGCCGAATAAACCTCTTTGTGGTAATACCATGACACGTGACTCCTTGCACTCCCTGCTTAAATAAACTTAATAAGCAGTGGCGGATCCAGGCCATTAGTATGGGGGTGGGGCTAAGGAGCTCGAGCATAGGCGGATCCAAGACATCAGTACCGGGGTGGGGCTAGTGAGCTCGAGCATAGGCGGATCCAGGACATCAGTACGAGGGTGGGGCTAAGGAGCTCGAGCATAGGCGGACCCAGGACATCAGTACGAGGGTGGGACTAAGGAGCTCGAGCATAGGCGGATCCAGGACATCAGTACGGGGGTGGGGCTAAGGAGCTCGAGCATAGGCGGATCCAGGACATCAGTACAGGGGTGGGGCTAAGGAGTTCGAGCATAGGCGGAACCAGGACATCAGTACGGGGGTGGGCCTAAGGAGCTCGATCATAGGCGGATCCAGGACATCAGTACGGGGGTGGGGCTAAGGAGCTCGAGCATAGGCGGATCCAGGACATCAGTACGGGGGTGGTGCTAAGGAGCTCGAGCATAAGCGGATCCAGCTCATCAGTACGGGGTTGGGGCTCGGGAGCTCGAGCATAGGCGGATCCAGGACATCAGTAGGGGGTGGGGGCTAAGGAGCTGGAGCATAGGCGGATCCAGGACATAAGTATGGGTGTGGGGCTAAGGAGCTCGAGCAGAGGCGGATCCAGGACATCAGTACGGGGGTGGGGCTAAGGGGCTCGAGTATAGGCGGATCAAGGACATCAGTACGGGGGTAGGGGCTAGAGAGTTCTAGCATAGGCGGATCCAGGATATCAGTACGAGTGTGGGGCTAAGGAGCTCGAGCATAAGCGGATTCAGGACATCAGTACGGGGGTGGGGCTCAGGAGCTCGAGCATAGGCGAATCCAGGACATCAGTAGAGGGTCGGGGCTGAGCATAGGCGGTTCCAGGGCAATACAGAGGTGGGGCTAAGGAGCTCGAGCAGAGGCGGAACCAGGACATCAGTACGGGGGGTGGGCCTAAGGGGCTCGAGTATAGGCGGATCAAGGACATCAGTACGGGGGTGGGGCTAAGGAGCTCGAGCATAAGCGGATCCAGGACATCAGCACGGGGGTGAGGCTAAAGAGCTGGAGCATAGGCGGATCCAGGACATAAGTATGGGTGTGGGGCTAAGGAGCTCGAGCAGAGGCGGATCCAGGACATCAGTACGGGGGTGGGGCTAAGGAGCTCGAGCAGAGGCGGATCCAGGACATCAGTACGGGGGTGGGGCTAAGGAGATCGAGCATAGGCGGATCCAGGACATCTGTACGGGGGTGGGGCTAAGGAGCTGGAGCATAGGCGGATCCAGGACATAAGTATGGGTGTGGGGCTAAGGAGCTCGAGCAGAGGCGGATCCAGGACATCAGTACGGGGGTGGGGCTAAGGGGCTCGAGTATAGGCGGATCAAGGACATCAGCACGGGGGTAGGGGCTAAGGAGTTCTAGCATAGGCGGATCCAGGATATCAGTACGAGTGTGGGGCTAAGGAGCTCGAGCATAAGCGGATCCAGGACATCAGTACGAGGGTGGGGCTAAGGAGCTCGAGCATAAGCGGATCCAGGACATCAGTATGGGGGTAGGGGCTAAGGAGTTTGAGCATAGGCGGATCCAGGACATCAGTATGGGTGCGGGCTAAGGAGCTCGAGCATAGGCGGATCCAGGACATCAGTTCGGTGGTGGGGCTGAGGTCTCGAGCTGGGGCATAACTCGGTAACAAATAGGCTGAATTGGGTGAAAATCTGCAGGTATAGGTGAAATACCGTCGGAAAACCCATCATATTTTATATCGTATCTCCTTTCTTCTCGTTATGCCCAGTCTTTGCTTAACAAAACAAACATTATGCGTGTGTTTATTTCTTTGATGATATGAACAGAGGGCAGGCGTGGTGCAGTATGCAGAGACATGCTAATTTAGGAAAACATGGGCCTAGACAGGGGATTGAATGGAGCCATAATGAGAACACAAAACCTAAAACTCCAACATTGCGTTGTTATAAGTATCAAACTGCTGAAAAAACTCGCCTGTCAATCGAACTGTTTGGCTAACGTACATTGTCACCGGCTTCTCCTGCGCCAGAGCGGCACCTGCCGAGGCCGCAGGCCGATGTCAGAAGCCGGTGACGAACGAAGTAAGAAACGGCTTCTATTCTGACATTTTTCCGGTCTCGTCGTGGTTGTTTGTTGTTGTTGTTGTTGTTGTTGTTGTTGTTGTTGTTGTTGTCTGTTCTGAGCGCTGGTATCAGAGACCTAAAACTTTTGTGGATAGAAGGCACTTCCAAATGAATAAGCACCACGGTTGTCAATTTTCAAAATTTTCAAAATTTTGCCCAGAATTTTGCATTATGTGATTTTTAACTTTTATTTTTCTATTTTTGCAAATTCATCTAGACTCTTCAAACTTGCACCCTTTTACATCAGGGAAATTTGTAGTTCACACAAAAAGTTGGAAAGAAAAAGCTTTAAATTTAAGGCTCTAAATTAGCTTTTAAACTTTGCACCCTAAATTTGGCATAAAACTCATGGTCTTAACTACAGGCTCGAAATATCTGAAGCTACAGCAGTTCAGGTTCTGAGTCAAATATCAACTTAAAGGCCGGTTTGTGCAGTACTGCACAAACACAGAAACAAAACAAAAACGGAAATTTAAGGGTCCTTTTTGGCCCATTCCGTGAAGGTCTGCATTTCCCAAAATATCATTCAAACCCTTATATCTTCCGATCTAATTGATAAAAATTAGTTCCCATTTCAGATAATAAGAGAGAATAGCCTCCTTTATTATATATTTAGAGATAAAAACTTTCAGGCTGAAACTTTTTATTTTATAGGCAAAAATAAAATATAAGTTTTTAAAATTTTTATTCTCAGCCCCCTGGTTTCCAGACCATGATAGCTACGGTATTGAACTTAACACGGCTGGATAGAAAACTTCGTTGCCGTCATTTTTCTCGCTGATACCCCCCACTTATCTCTTACGGCTTCCGCGCTATAAGCCGTAAAATGCATTTCAAAGTGGTAATTTTATCAGTTCATTTTTGCTTCACACCGGGGTTTAGGGTGGTTAGAGTCATTGGAGGGAAATGAAATTTTGCATGCAGCTAGGTAAGAGACATATGTCGACATTCCATCTGCATATATATCAATGAAACACCAAGTTACCTTTACTAACATGCCGTTCCTCCACGCATCGTTGTAGCAAATCACCACGCGTCACCCCTGCGTCCACGCCGCGGCAACGCCGGCGATCGGCGCGGCCGTTTCTGTTTATTTATGGTCTGGTAAAAAAGTACCCAACACTACCCATAATGCATCACAAGTAATTAGAGTACCGTAAAAGTCTGAGTTTACAATAAGAGTATTATGTTTCTGTTTTTGGACCATGGGTGGATCCAGGGAATAAGTAGGCTAGGTGCCCCCCCCCACCCTTCTCCCCCATCCCCTCCCCCAACCCCCAATCGACCATCGGCGCCCTCTGAAATTGTAAAGACACGCCTCTCAAGGCGAATGACGCTCCCTGAAATGTCGCTTCCCATACGCGGATCCAGGATTGCCTATCGGGGGCGAGGTGGAAGGGGAAACTTCCTGGTGGGCGCTATCTACACCAGGGACGCCACTTTTGGCCGGAAAAACCTATCAAGTAGGCGCTAAAACCTATCAGTAGACCCCGATACCTGCATCTCGGGGAAAACGACATTTCAGGGGGTGCCATCGACTTTCCAGTTTCCAGGGGTTTCCGGGACAATTTCAGGGGGCGCTAAGATTCTATGGGGGGCACCTGTCCCCTTTCCCCTTGTATCCGCCTATGTCGTTTCGGGGGCGGGGGGCACGGAGGTGGGGCGTTACTGGTGTGGGGTAAGGAGATCGAGCATAAGCGGATCCAGGACATCAGCATGGGGGTAAGGGCTAAAGAGTTCGAGCATAGGCGGACCCAGGACATCAGTACGAGGGTGGGGCTAGGGAGTTAGAGCATAGGCAGATCCAGGACATCGGTACGAGGGTCGGGCTAGGGAGTTAGAGCATAGGCGGATCCAGGACATCGGTACGAGGGTCGGGCTAGGGAGTTAGAGCATAGGCGGATCCAGGACATTAGTACGGGGATGGGGCTAAGCAGCTGAGCATTAGCGGAATCAGGACATCAGTACGGGGTGAGACTCGGGGGTTCCAGCATAGGCGGATCCAGGACATCAGTAGGGGGTAGGGGCTACGGAGTTCGAGCATAGGCGGATCCAGGATATTAGTACGGGGATGGGGCTAAGGAGCTCGAGCAGAGGTGGATCTAGGACATCAGTACGGCGGTGGGGCTAAGAAGCTCGAGCATAAGCGGATTCAGCTGATCAGTACGGGGGTGGGGCTCGGGAGCTAGAGCATAGTCGGATCCAGGACATCAGTAGGGGGTGGGGGCTAAGTAGTTCGAGCATAGGCGGATCCAGGGCAGTACAGAGGTGGGGCTACGAAGTTCGAGCACAGGCGGATCCAGGACATCAGTAAGGGGTGGGGTAAGGAGCTCGAGCATAGGCGGATCCAGGACATCAGTGGGGGGGGGGTTAGGGGCTACGGAGTTCGAGCATAGGCGGATCCAAGACATCAGGAAGAAGGTGGGGTAAGGAGCTCGAGCATAGGCGGATCCAGGACATCAGTGCAGGGGTGTGGCTCCGGAGCCTGAGTAAAGGCGGATCCAGGACATCAGTACGGGGGTGGGGCTAAGGAGATCGAGCATAGGTGGATCCAGGACATCTGTACGGGGGTGGGGCTAAAGAGCTGGAGTATAGGCGGATCCAGGACATCAGTATGGGTGTGGGGCTAAGGAGCTCGAGCAGAGGCGGATCCAGGGCATCAGTACGGGGGTGGGGCTAAGGGGTTCGAGTATAGGCGGATAAAGGACATCAGTACAGAGGTAGGGCTACGGAGCTCAATCATAAGCGGATCCAGGACATCAGCAGAGGGGTAGGGGCTAAAGAGTTCGGGCATAGGCGGATCCAGGACATCAGTACGGGGGTGGGGCTAAGGAGCTCGAGCATAAGTGGAGCCAGGATATCAGTACGGGGTTAGAGGCTAAGGGGTTTGAGCATAGGCGGATCCAGCATATCGGTACGGGGATGGGGCTAGGAGATCCAGCATAGGCGGATCCAGGACATCTGTACAGAGATGGGGCTAAGGAGCTCGAGCATAGGCGGATCCAGGACATCAGTATGGGTGTCGGGCTAAGGAGCTCGAGCAGAGGCGGATCCAGGACATCAGTACGGGGCCGGGGCTAAGGGGCTCGAGTATAGGCGGATCAAAGACATCAGTACGGGGGTGGGGCTAAGGAGCTCGAGCATAAGCGGATCCAGGACCTCAAGGGGCTAAAGACTTAAAACAGGTAGGGGCTTAAGAGTTAAAACATAAGCGGATCCAGGACATCAGTACGGGGGTGGGGCTAAGGAGCTCGAGCATAAGCGGATTCAGGACATCAGTACGTGGGTGGGGCTCGGGAGCTCGAGCATAGGCGGATCCAGGACATCAGTAGGGGTAGTGGCTAAGGAGTTCAAGCATAGGCGGATCCAGGGCAGTATAGAGGTGGGGCTACTGAGTTCGAGCATAGGCAGATCCAGGACATATGTAAGGGGGTGGGGTAAGGAGCTCGAACATCGGCGGATCCAGGACATCAGTTCGGTGGTGGGGCTGAGGTCTCGAGCTGGGGCATAATTCGGTAACAAATAGGCTGAATTGGGTGAAAATCTGCAGGTATAGGTGAAATACCGTCGGAAAACCCATCATATTTTATATTGTATCTCCTTTCTTATCGTCATGCCCAGTCTTTGCTTAACAAAACAAACATTATGCGTGTGTTTATTTCTTTGATGATATGAACAGAGGGCAAGCGTGGTGCAGTATGCAGAGACATGCTAATTTAGGAAAAAATGGGCCTAGACAGGGGATTGAATGGAGCCATAATGAGAACACAAAACCTAAAACTCCAACATTGTGTTGTTATAAGTATCAAACTGCTGAAAACACTCGCCTGTCAATCGAACTGTTTGGCTAACGTACATTGTCACTGGCTTCTCCTGCGCCAGAGCGGCACCTGCCGAGGCCGCAGGCCGAGGTTGTCTGTTGTTGTTGTTGTCTGTTCTGAGCGCTGGTATCAGAGACCTAAAACTTTTCTGGATAGAAGGCACTTCCAAATGAATAAGCAGCACGGTTTTCAATTTTCAAAATTTTCAAAATTTTGCCCAGAATTTTGCATTATGTGATTTTTAACTTTTATTTTTCTATTTTTTGCTAATTTATGTACAGTCTTCAAACTTGCACCCTTTTACATCAGGGAAATTTGTAGCTCACACAAAAAGTATGAAGGAAAAAGTTATAAATTTAAGGCTCAAAATTAGCTTTTAAACTTTGCACCCTAAATTTGGCATAAAACTCATAGTCTAACCTACAGGCTCGAAATATCTGAAGCTACAGCAGTTCAGGTTCTGAGTCAAATACCAATTTAAAGGCCGGTTTGTGCAGTACTGCACAAACACAGAAACAAAACAAAAACGGAAATTTAAGGGTCCTTTTTGGCCCATTCTGCGAAGGTTTGCATTTCCCAAAATATCAGTCAAACCCTTATATCTTCCGATCTAATTAAGATAAATTAGTTCCCATTTCAGATAATAAAAGAGAATAGCCTCCTTTATTATATATTTAGAGATAAAAACTTTCAGACTGAAACTTTTCATTTTAGAGGCAAAAATAAAATATAAGTTTTTAAAATTTTTATTCTCAGCCCCCTGGTTTCCAGACCGTGATAGCTACGGTATTGAACTTAACACGGCTGGATAGAAAACTTCGTTGCCGTCATTTTTCTCATCCATACCCTCCACTTATCTCTTACGGCTTCCGCGCTATCAGCCGTAAAATACATTTCAAGGTGGTAATTTTATCGGTTCATTTTTGCTTCACACCAGGATTTCGAATGGTTAATATAGATGGAAGTGGATGAAATTCGGCAAAAAGCTAGTTCAAAGACATATCTTGCCATCGCAACAGGTTGCATATCATAGCAACAACAGTGTACCTTTAATTAAATGTAATACACAATGCTAGTAAGTTTTCCGCTCGAAACCTCACCCCGCCGTTCGGCCGTAGCGTGGCTGCGGGCGGCGCACTGGTAGCTGCTATGCGAGACAGATACCATAGCTATGTAGGCATGCTATAGACCAGCGCGAATGCCCGGTGGTGGCAGGGTAGTCTGTCTCGTTTCGGCTCCTCTACTCGTGCGGCGGGCGCGTTGTCTATTAGATATTCATATCAGTCGGACGGCCGGGTGGCGGCCGTGCGGTAGGGTCCCGCTCGCTGCGGCGACTTGCGACGAATAAAAAACAAAATGGTGGTCAGGAACCGGTTTGCTTGTTTGGTTTGTTGTGTTTTGTTGTTTCTTTATGTGTGTCCAAATCTTACTGTGTATGTGTGTGATAGGTCCGGTAAAAGTGATGTGTTTTATGAGAGAGATAAGAGAGGCCCCACCACTTAAGCCTTCGGGCTTTTGCGTCAATCTATTTGTTATACCTGTCATATTGTTTCCGTCCAATAAAAGTTTATCATCTGTCTATCTATCTACCCACTAGTTAATGCATCCTCTAAGCATAGGTAGCACTGGCCAAAGGATCCACCGTTGCACACCATTTCTTTCCCAGCCGAATAAACCTCTTTGTGGTGATACCATGACACGTGACTCCTTGCACTCCCTGCTTAAATAAACTTAATAAGCAGTGGCGGATCCAGGCCATTAGTATGGGGGTGGGGCTTAGGAGCTCGAGCATAGGCGGATCCAAGACATCAGTACCGGGGTGGGGCTAGTGAGTTTGAGCATAGGCGGATCCAGGACATCAGTACGGGGTGGGGCTAAGGAGCTCGAGCATAGGCGGATCCAGGACATCAGGAGCGGGTTGGAACTCGCGACCTCGAGCATAAGCGGATCCAGAACATCAATACGGGGGTGGGGCTAAGGAGCTCGAGCATAGGCGGATCCAGGACATCAGTAGGGGGTGGGGCTAAGGAGCTCCAGCATAGGCGGATCCAGGACATCAGTTCGGGGGTGGGGTTAAGGAGCTCGAGCATAGGCGGACCCAGGACATCGGTACGGGGGTGGGCTAAGGAGATCGAGCATAGGCGAATCCAGTACATCAGCACGGAGGTGGAGCTAAGGAGCTCGAGCATAAGCGGATCCAGGACATCAATACGGGGTGGGGCTAAGGAGCTCGAGCATAGGCGGATCCAGGACATCAGTACGGGGTGGGGCTAAGAAGCTCCAGCATAGGCGGATCCAGGACATCAGTTCGGGGGTGGGATTAAGGAGCTCGAGCATAGGAGGACCCAGGACATCAGTACGGGGGTGGGCTAAGGAGCTCGAGCATAGGCGGATCCAGGACAGTACGAAGGTGAGGCTACGGAGTTCGAGCATAGGCGGATCCAGGACATCAGTAAGGGGGTGGGGCTGAGGAGCTCGAGCATAGGCGGATCCAGGACATCAGTACGGGGATGGGCCTCAGGAGTTGGAGCATTAGCGGATCCAGGATATCAGTTCGATGGTGGGGCTAAGGGGCTTGAGCATAGGCGGATCAAGGATTACCAATAGAGGAGGCACCGTCCGCAGGGCAAGGGGTGTAATCCGGAGCATAGAGCGCAACTTTTGACACGTAAAATCCTTCCGATGGGCGCTAATTTTTGCATCTTAGGGGAAAGGGTGGGAAGTGACATTTCAGGGGTGCCATCGAATGTTTGAGGGCGCCGTGGCCATTTCAGGGGGTGCTGAGGATCGACCAAAGGGGGGGTGCACGTGCCTCCTATCCCCCCGCTACCCTGAATTCACCTTTTAGCTCCAGCCTCTCTGCCATTGCCTCCAAACATCCTTTGCTCTTGCTATAGCTCTAGGCATTTTCACATGGGGGGGACTTAGACCCACTAGCCTCGCCCCTTGTATCCGCTATCGTATTTAGACATGTAAATAATATATAAATCTCGTTGCACTCTATTCCATATTGTCGAACAATCATAATGAGTGGAAATCGGTCATGCAGATTTTGAATCCGGTCTTCAGGTCAATGAAAGGTCACTGCGCATGCGCAGTGGAACTTATGGTAACAGAGGCTATCCCGGCAACCTACGGGTCGATTTTTTGGAAATTTTGTGAGCAAGAAAATGACACGGAGTGAAAACCACAAATAATGTCATAGTGAAGCTGCACTGCCCTGCGCATGCGCAGTAGAAATCTTAAAGATAAGCCTTAAAGGTGAGGATATTTCAGAAGCGGACATGGACAGAGGAGAGCGAACATGCTTAAATTTAGTATGAAAGTTTTGACACCCTTGCTTTCTACAAAGGTAAGTGCGCATGCGCATTAGAACTTATGGTCAGGGAGGCTATCTCGGGAGCCAATAGACCGATTGGGCTAAAAATTTGAGAGTAATAGCAGAATACTATCTGCTAATCCCATTTCACGGAATTATGACATTGCATTGTGCTGCGCATGCTCAGTATGAATTCTAAGGAATATTAGGCTATAAGGGATAGTTTAGTTCAGGAGACAAACAAACGACATACCAACATGCTTCAGACAATTATAACGGTATCTTCGCTCTCATTCACTGCAGACTTTACTGCGCATGCGGACTGGGACTTAGGATAAACGAAGCTAACTCGGCAACAAATAGGCTGAATTGTGTGAAGATCTCCAGGTATAGGTGAAATATGGTCTGCAAACCCATAATATTTTATATTGTATCTCCTTTCTTCTGGGCATAGCCAGTCTTTACTTAACAAACCAAACTTTATACGTGTGATTATTTATGTGATGACATGAACAGACGACAAACGTGGCGCAGTGTGCAGAGACATGTTAGTTTAGGAAAACATGGACTTACACATGGGACTGAATGTAGTCAGAATGAGAACATTACACCTCAAGTCCCAACATCGCGTTAATATATGTATCATACTGCTGAAAACACTCGCCTGTCAATCGAACTGCTTGACTAACGTACATTGTCACCGGCTTCTCCTGCGCCGGAGCGGCACCTGCCGAGGCCGCAGGCCGAGGTCTGTTGTTGTTGTTGTCTGTTCTGAGCGCTGGTATCAGAGACCTAAAACTTTTGTGGATAGAAGGCACTTCCAAATGAATAAGCACCACGGTTGTCAATTTTCAAAATTTTCAAAATTTTGCCCAGAATTTTGCATTATGTGATGTTTAACTTTTATTTTTCTATTTTTTGCTAATTCATTTACAGTATTCAAACTTGCACCCTTTTACATCAGGGAAATTTGTAGTTCACACACAAAGTTTGAAAAAAGTTATAAATTTAAGGCCCTAAATTAGCTTTTAAACTTTGCACCCTAAAGTTGGCATAAAACTCATGCTCTAAACTATAGGCTCGAAGTATCTGAACCTACGGCAGTTCAGGTTCTAAGTCAAATATCCAAGTATAGGCCTGTTTGTGCAGTTCTGCACAAATACAAAAACAAAATGGAAACGGAAATCTTAGGGTCATTTTTGGCCCATTCCGTGAAGGTCTGCATTTTCCAAAATATCATTCAAACCCTTATATCTTCCGATCTAATAAGAAAATTTAGTTTCCATTTTAGATAATAAAAGAGAATAGCCTCCCTTATTATATATTTAGAGATAACAACTTTCAGACTGAAACTTTTTATTTTATAGGCAAAAATAAAATATAAGTTTTTAAAATTTTTATTCTCAGCCCCCTGGTTTCCAGA
Source organism: Lepas anatifera (assembly GCA_034440635.1). Lineage (NCBI taxonomy): Eukaryota > Metazoa > Arthropoda > Thecostraca > Lepadidae > Lepas > Lepas anatifera. The sequence continues at coordinate 83,920 of JAOTON010001480.1, forward strand.
CCATGATAGCTACGGTATTGAATTTAACACGGCTGGATAGCAAACTTCGATGCCGTCATTTTTCTCACTCATACCCCCCACTTATCTCTTATGGCGTCCGAGCTATAAGTCGTAAAATACATTTCAAAGTGGTAATTTTATCGGTTCATTTTTGCTCCACACCGGGGTTTAGGGTGGTTAGAGTTATTGGAGGGAAATAAAACTTTGCATGCAGCTAGGTAAGAGACATATGTCGACATTCCATCTGGGTAGATATCAATAAAACACCAAGTTACCTTTACTTACATGCCGTTTGTCCACGCATCGCTGTAGCACATTTCCAGGCGTCACCCCCGCGTCCACGCCGCGGCAACGCCGGCGATCGGAGCGGCCGCTCTGTTTATGGTCTGGTAAAAACGTACCCAATACTACCCATAATGCATCACAAGTAAATAGAGTACCGTAAAAGTCCGAGCTTACAATAAGAGTATTATGTTTCAGTTTTTGGACCATGGGTGGATCCAGGGAATAAGTAGGCTAGGTGCCCCCCACCCCCTCCCCCATCCCCCTCCCTCGTCCATAACCGGATCAAGGACATCAGTACGGGGGTAGGGGCTAAGGAGTTCGAGCATAGGCGGATCCAGGACATCAGTACGGGGGTGGGGTTCGGGAGCTCGAGCATAGGCGGATCCAGCACATCAGTACGGGGGTGGGGCTAAGGACCTCGAGCATAGAAGGATCCAGGACAGTACGGAGGTGGGGCTATGGAGTTCGAGCATAGGCGGATCCAGGACAGAAATGCACAGGTGGATCCAAGATTTCCGATTGGGGGAGAGGGGGCAGCTTCCCGGAAGGAGGGGTGGCATCCGGACCAAGGGGCGCCACTTTTGACCGGGAAAACCCATCAGCTGGCCGCCGATTTTCACATCCTGATGGGGGGAAAGCAAAATTTCGGGGGTGAGCCATGGACATTTTAGGGGGTGCCAAGGGTCGATCGGGGGGGAAGTACCACCTTCCCTGCCTGGATCTGCCTATACTGACATTTATCCCAAACGTACCCCAGCCAGACGGCCACAGTTGTCAGCTGTTGGCGCGCCCCCTGAAATTGCAAAGACACGCCTCTTAATGCGATGACGCCCCCTGAAATTTCGCTTCCCATAGGCGGATCCAGGATTGCCAATCGGGGGCGAACGGGAAGGGTTACCTTCCTGGGGGGGCACCATTCGGACCAGTTCGCCACTTTTGGCCGGAAAAACCTGTCAGGTAGGCGCAAAATCCTATCGGTGGACGCCACTTTCTGCATCCTGGCGGATCACCGAGCTTTCCAGGGGGCTCTGTGACCATTTCAGGGGACGTTGAGGTTTGATGGGGGCACCTGTCCCCTTTTGATCCGTCTATGTCGTTTCCATTCCCCCAGGATGCCAAAAATTGGCGCCCACCGATAGGATTTATGGCTTCCTATCGGTTTTGCTAGTAAAAAATGACACTACCCTGGTCTGGTTGGTGCCCCCCCAAAGGTGCCCCCTTGACTGGCAAACCTGGATCCACATATGTTTTGGACTGTCAAAGAGGGTTGGAAAACACAAAAATTACCTACCTGTATAAAGGAGATCTGTGGTGTTCGTAGAGGAGTACAGAAGGAGTATCTCACTTTGGTTTTAGGACCATAGGCAGATCAAGGGGATGGGGCATAGGCGGATCCAGGATTGCCAATTGGGTGAGGGCGTCACCTTCCGGCGGGTGCGCAGTCCAGACCGGCCGGGGAGGCACCTTCCACGGGCAAAACCAGGAGGGGGAGAAACTCCTATCTGTGGAAGGCAATGTTTGCATCCTGGGGGAAGGGGGTGGTGGATACAGAAATTTGAGGGGGGAGTTACTGACCTTTCAGGTGTCGCCGTCGCCATTACAGGAAGCTCCGAGGATCGATCGGAGGGCGGGGGCACCTGCCCCCTTTGCCCGCGCCGAGGATCGATCGGAGGGCGGGGTCCCCTTCCCCCTGGAATCCGCCTCTGGAAAGGGGGGTAGGTGACCGCCTCCCATTCGACCCTCGGCGCCCCCTGAAATGGCTACGTCACGCCCCTGAAGATCGATTACGCTTCCTGAAATATCACCTCCCACTTCCCACCCCGCACCAGGATGTGAAAATCAGCGCCCATCGATATGATGTTGCACCCACCTTATAGGCTTTGCTGACCAAAAGTGGCGCCCCCTTGGTCCGGACTGCACCCCCGGGGAAAGTGCCTCCCCCCACCCGAGTAGCAGTTCATGATCCGCCTGTGCTTCCACCCTGTTTGCTAGTGGCGGCGCTTGTGCTGTTCATTTTGGTTATTAATTTTTTAGCATGATCCTCACCAGCCTCATCCTTATAAAGGAACCGAAAAAATGCTGTGCTAGTGCCAGTCTCCATTTGGTCACACGCATCAAAGAACTAGTGGGAAAAGGCCGAGGACTCATCGCCAAGTCTAGGGGAATCTGGAGATTTTAAAGCTAAATGTGGAGGATTATCACGATGGCTATCTGGCAGCACTGGGGCCGCGCGCGGGGGGAATCCCTCCTCTGTTTAGTGTTTGCATCGCACTGGTAAGTTGTGGGTGACGTCCTGGTGGTATTTCAGTTTCCTAGTGCTAATATGTCTTATTTAGAATCTTCATGCTATGCTATGGTAAGGAGAAAAGTTTTCTGAGCTTTTAGAAGTTATTTAAGTACAAAGGCACTGTTATCTAATATAGACAGACTTTGTTTGACACTGCTTAAGTTGGAGGGTAGCAGACGGCATTGGGAGATTGGGACAGCTGTTGTATAGTGTCTGGCGAAATTATCAGTATACCTAATTTCTGGTCAAAACATAAGGTATATATTCGATGAAAGGGAATTCAAAAGTGTTACTTCAATCTTAAGAGCCAAAATGGTTGATAATAGAGGTGGAAGTTTCGGACAATTTTTTCAGGCCGGGGGCCGGTCTGATGTTGTTTTCAGAAGCCCGTCGCAAGGCTGACATTTGGAAAATCACCTCAATAAGGGGCAGGGTTGGTGTCAAAAAGTTTGACGAAAAGAATGATAAAGAAGTTCAAAGAATGATAAAGTAAATATGAAGTTTTTGAACCTGTTGATAATCAGTTTTTAACAACTGAATCCAAATCTAACATTTCTTTAGCTCTTACCACATCAAAGAATGGAAACTGATCATGGGCGGAGATCGGGGGTGGGGGGGGGGGGCGGTCAGGAGCCCTCTTGGATATAGGTTGTCTAATAGGCTTTGTATAGGGCTTGTGTGCCAGCGTTAACCGGTATAACAAGGCCAGACGTCTTAGCACTGCCAGATAGGGACATTGGGCTCTTCCTGGGGAAAACAAATTCCCGAGATCCCAAAATTTCGTCAGATTCCTACGGTATCCCCATGAAAGAGGAACGCTCAAGGGATTTTTGTCACAGGCGGTTGGAGGAGAGGAACAGGAAGCTGTTGCGGTGTTCTTCATAGCAAGGAATTTTTTGGCAAAGGTACATCCAGGGGAGTGGATTTCGGCCCTGGGCGGATTCAGGGGAGGGAAGGAGACGGGACCCTGTGTAGGCGGATTTAGGAGCGTGGAACTGTTGCGGCACTTTACAGCATAGGCGGATCCAGGATTGCCGATCGGGGGGGCACCTTACCGGGGGGGGCGCCATCCGGACCAGGGGGCGCCACTTATGACCGGCAAAACCTATCAGGTGGGCGCCAAATCCTGTCGGTGGGCGCCGACTTTCGTATCCTGGGGGGATGGGAAGCGACATTTCAGGGGGCGCCATCGACCTTTCAGGGGGGCGCCGAGGGTCGATGGGGGGGATACGTGCCCCCCTTGCCCCCCTGGATCCGCCTATGCTTTACAGGGCAAGAGATTCTTGGCATAGGCACATCCAAGGAAGGGCTCATAGGTAATGGGCGGATCCAGGGGGAAGTAGATGGGACCCTGTATAAAAAGTCTGCTTTGCGTAGGCGGATTCAGGAGGGGGAAAGTTGCAGCGCTCTACAGAGCAAGGGATTATTGGCATAGGCACGTCCAGGGAAAGGGATTTAGGCAACTGGTAAGTAGACGGGACCCTGTAAAACAAAGCATATTTGGCTTACGCGGATACAGGGGAGGGAAAGGAGATGATACTATAATAAATTATACTTGCCATAGGCGGATTCAGGAGGGGGAAACTGTTGTGCTGCACTACAGAGCAAGGCATTCTTAGTTCCAGCGCGTCCAGGGAAGGGGATTTAAGCCATGCGCGGATTCAGGGAACGGGAATTAGACAGGACCCTGCATAACTTGATTCAGGGAGGGAACTGTTGTGGTGCACTACTTAGCAAGGGATTCTTTACATGGGCACATCCAGCCGAAATTTGCACGAAGCCGAAAACCCTGCTGTCATATTAAAAGCACTAAAACTATTCCTACTTTACAGATGAGATACTGGAGGCCAAATGCAACAATCCAATGCCATTTTAACATCTATTGGACTGGACTGGATAGGCTGCAGATCTTTTCAGAAGTGAGCCATATACCAAAGAAATCATTTTCTTTGTTTTCATTTGTTGTTCATTCCTGACCAACGGTTTACCGTCGGAAATCACTGACAAATAAAAAAATAAAAACATATAAAAACAAAAAATACAAAACATACAAAACTAGAAAAAGAAAAATACAACAAATAAGCAGCATTTTTGTTGTCCAGAGTCTTGGTTGCTTCTGTTGGCCAAAGAAACAAGGAAACGATTCATTATCATGGTGGATCTCGAAACATATCGGTTGCGAATAGGCCTGAATGGACATCATCGTACTGCCCTTGATACTCATGACGCAGCAATGAAATCTTTCCTGAGGTTAATCGGCGATGGGTCAGTACATCTAATGCGAGGCGGAGGTGGAAGGCACCACCCAGTACACAGGAATCAGGCAGTAAATGTTGTATGTGGAAATCACCGATTCACGTTAGAAAAAAATTCAGGTGCTGGTTGGTGCGGATATATCAGTATCGCGCAAGCGCTAGGACTGGACCAGTACATAGTGATGCGCAATATAGCGGATTTTATTGCCATCAACCCGAGGCTTTACAGTATGATGAGGTTCGAGGACACGCCTGAGTCCCATACTGTATATGCAGACGAGTTACGCCAATTGTCAATTGAGAGACCGTCTTTTCTGAACCGAAAGCACTGGGTTTCGAACCTGCATCAGGTATGTGTGCCGCATATTTATGGTGTTGAAGTGTTTGTGTATTGCTTAGAAGGCGTGAGATGGAAGTGGGTCCCCTCTTTCTTGATGCCTGGAATTATGGGTGGGCCAATTGGTAGTATTTACATACTTCATTGCAGCGACCACTATGAATGGCTACGTGAAACGGCGCGGACTGTCGTGCCAACAATGCCAGAAAGGTTTGATTTTTTACAAGCTATTCAGGTGAATCTTTTGGATCCGTTTCCCCTGCGGATAGCTAGAGCAGTAAGCCACGCAGTGCCCGGCTCACGTCCAAGTGATCCAGAACAGCGCAGAGTTCAGAAACAGGCATCCGATGACAGTGCTTGTATTGTTATCTCCTTAGAGAATCAAATGAATGGTTCGGATAATTATGAAAAGAGGGATTCGGAATCACTGTCTGACCTGGGTAAAGATAGAGTGCCCAGTGACAGTGTAAACGTTTCGATGATTCCGGCTAAAATGTCAGTTACCAAACCAAAGCGGCGGAAAAAAGGCCCCTAACGAAACGAAAGGTCCGGCAGGCGTCACAGAAAGATGCTGTAGCCACTAACTCAGCTCAAGGCGTGAGTAGTCAGGCTAAAACTGGAACAGAGAGCATTAGGCCGCGCCGAGATGTAAAAAAAATAGTTCAGTCTCAATCTCAGAGTTCACTAGCGTCCTCTGTTGATATTCTGTCCGGAATTCTGGGATCAAAGGGTAACAAGGAGATCGAAGCCTTCACGCCCTCTCATCTAGCAAGCTCTGATGATGTGTCGAGTAGTGCATCTTGGGTTAAGAGCCATGAAACAGAAACCGTTTCCTGGGATTTTGAGCGTATGCGTCAAAGTCGAGAGACCAATATGTCTCAACGTCGCAGGGAAAAGATGCGTGACCTTGAATTAAAACGTGCCAAACGAAAACAGGCAGGAATTGTTGATGCTGAGAGGACAGCTGCTGCTAAAAGACGGGCTGAAAATCCTGAACTTCGGGAGGCTGAAAGGCGAGCCACTGCTTCCAAAAGAGCTAACAACCCTGAGCTTCGGGAGGCTGAAAGGCGGGCCACTGCTTCCAAAAGAGCTAACAACCCTGAGCTTCGGGAGGCTGAAAGGCGGGCCACTGCTTCCAAAAGAGCTAACAACCCTGAGCTTCGGGAGGCTGAAAGGCGGGCCACTGCTTCCAAAAGAGCTAACAACCCTGAGCTTCGGGAGGCTGAAAGGCGGGCCACTGCTTCCAAACGAGTTATTCCCGCTTTCCGTGCCAGTGAAAGAGCGTTAGACGCGAAATCAAAACGTCTAAAGCGTGTTGATCCCGAAGTAAAGTTGAAAGAGAAAACGCAAAGCCAGCTGAGGCGTGCAGATCCGAAAGTAAAGTTGAAAGAGAAGACGCAAAGCCAGCTGAGGCGTGCGTCCATTCGGGAAAGGGCTCGTCAAAGGCAGCTGTTCCGTGATAAATCCAGACGGCCTGAGTTCAGAGAACGTTTTCTTTATCTTAAGAGACTCGTTGAGCGGCGTAGACGCATGGACCCCACAATTGCCTCAGGAAAAGATGCTGGCCGAAAGCGTAGCGCTGTTATTGGTGCTAGTCAAATGGTGAGGGAAAATCTGCTGCGCCTAAAAAAAGAGCCTATCACTACTCTGATGCCATGCATCAGCTGTCAGCGCATGATGTTTCCTGCTCAGAGAGTTTTCCTCCCGGGCCGTGTCGCCACGCCGTATGTCGATTCGGGTGGTAATTTTTGTCATACATGTGCCAGGCAGATCAAGAAAGGAAAGACACCCTCGTGGTATTACAAAAACTTTTACAATGGAGAGGGTATATTCCCCCGGAAGAAGCCACACGTGTCTGACTTAAATTGGATGGAATCAAGACTTCTGGCGGTATGCCATCCTTTTCTTAGATTACAGATGCCGTTCTCAAAGCGCCCTGTACCTTTGGGAACTGGCCGGGGTCGTGGAGGATATCGTCTGGTGGGTAGCATCGTTCTGGTTCCGCACAAAATGGCAAACACTTGGAGTCGGATTTTACCTCGCGTTGCAAAAGATCTGAGCGTTACAACGTTGGACTTGAAAACGCGCGTTATATTGAACAGGCGATTAGCGTACGACCGAGCTTACGAGGAAGGCACCATCGACATTGCCAAAATGAAATTGGCTGTGAATGAGCTGCGTTCAACACCAGCGTATGAGGGCGTAATATTTGATGAAGAGCGCTTGACTAACTTGAAAGATTTCGAACCCCCGTGCGAAACCGCCTTTCCTGATGACCTAATTTGGCCGGATGATGACGTGAGTGATAGTGAATTGCCCTCTGGTAATCACGTCAATGCTGGTGACAGAGCTGGCACGAAATATACCCTTGTGGTGAAACATTCAGAACAGCATCAGACAGCTGATAGCCACGGGCGTCACCATGGGTTTGGGCTTCAGGGTCATGAAAGCCTTAAGCTGGCCCCCACCGAGAATGGAAAGCCTGTACCAATATCAAACATATCTGCCTTCTATGAATGTTTCCCTGATATTTTTCAAGGTCAAAATCAGCTAATTACGAAGGGTGATCAAAAGTTCGATCTGTCTACGATTGCAAAGCTTATGGTTATGTCAAAAGATGCCAGACTTGCCAGAAAATATGAGGCCTTGTTCATGCTGTACCGTATTAAGCAGTACATTCTGCTCGAGGGCAAGCTTTGGTTATACCTGTCGAAAACCAAGTCTGGCGTTCCTTTGACAGCTGGTCTCTGCAGGGCTGGAATACCAGCTCTGCAAAATGCTGAGGTTGTAACGTCCTTTCTAGAAGCTTCTCGCAATTCTCCTCAGTACTGGTCAGCCAAAAAAGCGGAGGTATTTGCATTCATTCGCCAGCTGGGGCGTCCTACTTTTTTATTACTTTTTCACCCGTTGAAATATTTTGGACACCCTTGTACGTGCTTTTGAAACAGGTGAAAAGTGAAAAGCATATGGAGCAATCTGATGAGGAATTTGCAAAGTTGATTGCCGAAGCCGAGAACAACATCCGAATTTCTGTTTCTCAAAGAGAAATGAAATCCGAAATACGAGGGATGATTCAGAGGGATCCCATCACCACCTGTCGATACCTTTTTTACAGGTATCGGAAGGTTTTGGCCTTCATGAAGTCGAACAGTTCTGTCATCGGAAATGTATCAGACTATTTTGTAAGGGTGGAATACCAACAACGTGGTATGCCTCATTTTCATGGGTTGTTTTTTACAGACAATGACCCAGTAGAAAGTATTGACTGGCAGAAACTGAGCAAACTTGAAAAAGAGGCTGCGATTACTCGTTTCGTTGATAAAGTATCGACATGCCACTTGCCTCCGGGAAAGCCGGATGGACTGGAGGAAGTGAGACTGTTCCAGTTCCATAAATGCTATACAAACCTATGCCACACGAAAAAAGTAAGAGGACCCGGCCGAAAGCTAGTTTGCCGATTTGGTTTTCCGAGGCCGCCGATGAAAAAGACCATGATTCTTTCTCCATTTGGCGAAAATGAGTTTGGGGAGACTAAAAAGACTTGGCTGGAGAAATGTTACAACAGAGTCTTTTTGGCGCTTGATGGCCTATCAAAGGATGACAAATTATGCGAAGTTGAAACCACTTTCGATGAGTTTTTGAGGAAGTTAGATTTGAACGAGAATGACTATATCAACTGCTTGCGTGTGCCTCTCAGGAGAAAGAAAGTTTACTTACAGCGTCGGCTTTGCGAGGCAAGGGTTAACAATTACTCGGCAGATCTGTTAAAGGCTTGGTTCTCCAATATGGACATATCATATTGTGAGGACGTATATGCAGTGGCTCGTTACCTGACAGATTACCTTACAAAGTCTGCCCGTGGTGTCTCATCGCTCATGCGACAGCTGATGCGCGAGCTTGATAAGAATCCGCAGCTTACCGCCCTACAAAAAATGAACCAAATACGAGCCAAGTTCATGGGGAGCACTGAGGTTCCGCTTGAGGAGTGTGCAGTGGACTTGTGTCAGCTGCCATATGTGATTTCCAGCCGTGGAACCACGAGAATTAGCACTTACCAAGAATCCGACCGGGTCTATATACGCAAAACTTTCGCTGAATTGCAGAAACTCGATGATCAGTCAACAGATGTTTTGCAACCCAGTCTCATTGCAAAGTATACCAAGAGACCAAAGGCTCTGGAGAGTATATGTCTCGCAGAGTATGTGGCGTCTTATCACAATGCGCGTCAGAAAGAGAGTGAACCTCGGGTGAATAATCGCCTACTTGGCAATATTGATGCACCTTGCGACGATGATGTTGCCGGACATGATGATGAAAATCTGATAGATACCCTAGAAAAAGGCATACAAAAACGGCGTAGGCACCGTGTTCTTTTGTACAACCTATGCAAAGAGTCAGTAGATGCAGAAAAATATTTTCGACAGCACCTATTGTTGTTCAAACATTTCCGCAACGAGAAGGATGAAACTGAATCTCCACCCCTAGTGGGATCTAATAAGGACATTTCTGCGCGACGATCGCAGTTTCTGAAGTTCTATGACGAAATCCTGGAGAATAGAAAAATGTTTCATCATGGTTTGACGTCACTCAGTGACATGGGTGTGACCATGTCACAGCTTATTGAGGAGGAACATATGATTGACAATAGCAATGAAAAAAATGATTGCGAGACAGACATGCAAGTAAATCCTGAAAACCGCCTACCGAAAGAGACAGATGATAACAAGCCCGATATGGACGTTCCTGGGCCAGGCTGCGGTGATGTGAATGATGTTGAAAATGGGACAAATCCTGTTGTAGTCTATAAGATACCTAGTCTGGTGACCGATTCCGAGTATACAGAGCTGATCCTGTCGCTTAATGAGTTGCAGCGTAAGTTTGTCTTCGACCTGGCTCATCGGATCATTGATCGAGAGGACCAGGTACTAGCGTATCTTGCCGGAATGGCTGGAACTGGGAAGTCTCGGTTAATATTTGCATTGCAGCAGTGTATCGGTCGTTTTAAGTATCGATCCGAGGACGTTATTGTAGTCCTGCCAACAGCTTTCACAGGGATTGCCGCGGTGAATCTAGTTGGGGGAGTGACACTTCACAGTGCGTTCTCACTTCCCCTGCAGACTAGCCCCGGGGAAGCCTTGAAACCGCTGAATTACACCTACAGTAAGAGCTTGGCCGACAAGTACGCTTATTTGGTTTTGCTGATAATCGACGGAATATCCATGGTGTCTTCGACTATCCTGCAGAACATTGACACCAGGCTGCGATTGCTAAAAGGCGTAGATCGACCTTTTGGTGGCATATCAGTGCTTTGTGTTGGAGATTTCAACCAACTGAAGCCCGTGCTTGCCCCACCAGTCTACCATTTAAGCGATGACCCCTATGCCAGACTCTTTAACAACCTATGGCTACATTTTGTTATTTTCGAGCTGACACAGTGCATGAGGGTGAAGCCTGATGAGAGAGCCTTTGCAAGTGCTCTGGTAAAGTTGGGAAGACGGGAACTGGACTCAAAAAGTCTAGCATTGTTTAAGCAATGTGTTGTGAGCCCTCAGCGGCCGGTTCCGCTCGACTGTGTGCATTTGTATAGCTCTAATGCAGAAGTGGATAAACATAATGCTAATAGAATCGATCAGGCTCGCACTAAGTCGCCCTGTTGGGAAAGTATTGCCGTAGACCACTTCAAAGACAAACGCAAAGCTGCTTTGGACGCTGCTAAAGCATCAGACCTGGCAAAGGCCGTGGAGAGAATGCCGCTTGTTAAAACTGGAAATCTTGCCACGAAATTGGTGCTGGTAAAAGGACTAAAGTACATGGTCACAAAGAATATTTCAGTAACGGACCGGCTCGCCAATGGATCTGTGGGCGAGTGTTTTCACACATGGAAAAAAATTGACGGTACGACGATAGCCTATCTGAAGTTCAAAGATCCCATGGTGGGTGGGAGCAAATATAAAGGCAGATCAGTAGACCCTGGAAATAACAAAATTACGGGCTTAGAACTGTGTGTTGTCGTGGAAGCAACCGAGAAGTCTTTCCAGGTTTCAAATGGTATATCATGCATGCGCCGTCAGTTGCCACTGGTGCCAGCAACGGCGATTACTATTCATAAATCCCAAGGCCAAACTGTTGACGCACCACTTTGTTTTCATGTTGGTAAAAGTCCGATGCCTTTGGCAAGTTACTATGTGGCTTTAAGCAGGGTTACCAGCCAGAAGAATCTTTTTATCGACGTGTCTCAGACAGGTTGTTTTCGTGCCCCGATGGGTCAGAGAAAAAAAGAGGCAGATTCTTTAGTGGAGAAAATGGCTGTGAATAGACCGTATTTGTTCAGCTTAGAATACATCGAGGATGACGATGACAGTGTGATTCTGCGCATCGGCTATCAAAACTGTAACTCCGTAGCAAAATACTCTGAATATATAAATGGTGACCGGAGTTTTCAGAGTTGTGACGTGCCTTGTTTCGTCGAGAGCAGGGCCAAACTGCGCGGCGATTCGCCTCTGAGACAGTTTATGGTTGCTGCCCATGTTCCATCCTCAGGTTCGATTACACTCGGATCTCAGATATATGTAACGAACGCTCTGCTCTAGGAGAGCAACAGTAAAACAATTTTTGAAAAGAGAATCCCGGCTAAAGGGAGACCTGTTCTCGAAATTAACGCTGTTAGGTTGTGCCGGAACGAGAAAAAGGATTGTCATTATCAGTATTTACAGATATAACAAAGCAACCGACCATCGCGTCTGTACAGCGTTGCAAAGCATTCTTTGCAGAGACGGACTGGGTGACGTATCCGTGGATGACGCTATAATTGTGGTTGGTGATTTCAACACTGGTTCGGAATCTAATTTCTCGGCATTTGACAAACTTTTCAACGATACACTGGGTGCTAAACGAATTATCGATAACGATTTAGTGAACACCACGCATGGCGGCACGTCCATCGATACTGTATACTGTACAAGCAAAAGCTCAATTTCTGTTGAAGCTATGGTGTTCTGGAGTCCGTTCAATACCCAGTATCACTGGCCCATAATGGTCAAGGTAAAACTGATCGCATGATTGTGAGCTAGATGAGAATGTGAAAAAATTTCTTTGAAACAGTGCGTTAAAGCTGAGAAACTCATCAAAGGCAGCCGAAAAATATGCTTGCCACTTGCTTACAATGCGACGTTAAAATCAATGAGATTTTTAAATGAAACTGGATCGATTTCTATTTGAACCTGAGCTCATCCTTTGGTGCCGAGATGAAACAGAATTCAATGGGCTCTAGTTTGGACCTTGGTGGCAAGTACGGTGAATTGGATGGTATCACATGGCTTGCTGTGGAATAAGGCACTCTGATGTGAATATTCTGCAGCTTAATGCTTGCAGCTTACTAACAACGGCCAGATAATTCAGTCAATGCCCGATGTTCAAGCTGCCAATAATGGTTGGAGCCCTGTGACTCTCAGGGCGATTGCAAGAGACAGCAGAGCTCTTGAAAAAGGCAGCGAAGCCAATAGTACGGCCCTTTTGAGGTTTGTGTCTGCAAGGAAGGACATGAACTACAATGCATAAGACCCGTCAGCTGATGCTGGCGAGAGAAAACAAATTGGCCGACAGAAAAGCATTGTAGCTTTTATTTGGCTGTCAGTATGGGCTTGGCGTGAAATGGCTGGATTCTGATACGTGAAAAGAGACTGACGCTCAGTTGTATGACTATTTGTGTTCCTATCTGTTGTGGATCATCCACAATAAAAGGTTTTATTTTATACCTGCAAGATGTCTTTCCAGTGGCGAGTACAGTACCCAAGCCGCTGAGAGTGGGTTGGAAAATATAAGCCTCCCGTATCCAACCCACCAATGAAGGCATTAAGGCCTCAGGAACGGAGACCTTCGAGATACATCACGAGAAGGTGTGCCAACTATGGTGTGACCTCAGCGAAAGGGGAGCTCGCTACAAGTAGAGAGGTCGCACGACTCCCCAATATGATGTGACCTCGGTGGAAGGGGAGCCCACCCCTAGTTGAGAGGTCACATAGCTCGCTTGAAAGAAAGCAGAGCCAGGTCTCCGTTCAACATCACTGAGTGATGTTATATCAGCGCGCTGGAAGCTCGTCACTAGAAAGATATGTTTCTATAAATATTTATATGTAGTTTTACCACCCTCTAGGCCTAAAGATCAGGAACACATTTGGCATGCACATGCATAAGGTTAGGAATCGATGCTGAGCAAAGCTCAGCGCAAAACATTACAATATTGATCTTATTTTTAGTTTGATTAAGTGGTTTGCATTGCCACAGGCAAAATTTATGGGGCGCGCTACCAGTTCCCGTCCCCGTCGGGCGCCCTGGGCAACGGGATGAGAGATGGAAACAAGGTTTCCTTCGTCATATCAGCTAGATGGTTAATTTTGTGTTTTGAATCATCCCGGCAGAGAAACTGGAATTTTCTACCTATTATTTTGGCAGCTAAATTAGACACTTATCTATTATGTTTTCCCCACGTGGAAACACCACGGAGCGTATCCACACCTAGTGCTGGACCGCAGACATACTTAACATCCGTTACAAAATGACCTGTTTTGAGTCTTTTAACTTGATGATAAGGTGAGACCGACTAAAGATATGAGCACGATTATTGTGTGTCCCACGTGGGAACACCACGGTGCGGACTGACACCGAGTGCGGGAACACTTTTATGATGAGGTGAGGGTGACTTAACCCGCGCCTCGATGGGCCTCCGAGCCACCTTCGCCCTGGCTGAGGGGGGGGTTGAACACCTCCTCGATCTTGGCCCCTATGCAGGATAGCAAAAAAAAACGCAACAAAATCATGAACAAACTATAGCTGTCACTTTTTGGCTCAGGTCAATATTGAAGTCATGACTGGTCAGAGAAAATGACATTTTGAGCAGAGTTCTTGCGCTCTAGCGTCTGACAGAGGTGAGTTTCATTTTTTAGGCACCATTCGCTTTCTGTCATCACGGCGAATGGAATGGTGTATAATAGTCCAAACTCTCGGGAACAAAAAAATGTTTTATTTATTCTCCCGCTTTCGAGGACTATGCGTGTACTCCACTTTTCACCTTCATGGGAGCAGCAATTCTGACTGCGCCGAAGCTCTATGACATTGGTCGCCCTGGTGGGCGATCAATGCGGTAAAAAATAAGAATTTTTATGAGAGATACTAAAATCGCAAGTGCTGCCCAGAGAACTATTACTTTTCCACATACACGAGGGAACAGAGGGAGTGGGGCAATCCGTCATTTACATTAGAGATTCTTAACTAGGGGCGGATCCAGAAATTATTCAAGGAGGGGGCGAAACCTGACTGGGGGGGCGGTGTCTTCGGAGGGGGCCCAGAATGGCTTTTGGGGGCCCGACCAGCAAGGTATAAGTTTCCATAGGAAACGTACATACACAAAAAACATGCTGAGCAAAAAGAGCGTTAAACATCGTTCTCAGGGCTAAAACTCCGAGAACTGAAAACGCCCACAACACTATGAACTGGCCCTGAAATCCCTGAGGTGGGCTCAACATTCGGGGGGAGTTCAGCCTCTAGCTCCGCCCATTGTATCTACCACCATTTGAATAGCCACCATGTATGTATATAAGCATATGAAAGATTGAAGATTTCGTTGCACTCCGTACCAAATTACCGAACAATATCAATGAGAGGCAATCGACCATGCAGATTTCGAATGTGGTATTCAGGTCAACAAAAGGTCACTGCGCATGCGCACTGGAACTAATAGTAACAGAGGCTATCTCGGCAACCTACGGGTCGATTGTCTTGAAATTTTGTGAACAAAAGAATAGCACGGAATGTAGGTCAAAAATGTCATTTAAGCTGCACTGTTCAGCGCATGCGCAGAAGAAATTATGAAAATAAGCCTGAAAGGCGAGGATATTTCGGAGGAGGACCTGAACAGAGGGAAAGCCAACGTGCTTAACCATTGCCCCGGTGGCGGGTACGAGCCACCTTCGCCCAGGTGGGGGGCTAAAAAAGACCCCCCACGATCTCAAAAACTAAGAGAGTTAGAAAAAATCGCAAAACGGCAATCGAAAGCTCTTCGAAAATGATATCGAAAATACTTAGGTCATTTTTCTTGTCAGGTCAATATCAAGGTCACCAGAGGTCAAAATATGTCAAAATCGCTAATATGAGGTGTACTAAGAAAACCTCACATATCTCAGAAACTATGATAGCTAGAAACATTTTTCTAACACCATTCGAAAGCTCTTGAGATGCGCTTTCATTACAGTGACATTCATTTTCGTGTCAGGTCAAAGCCTAGGGAGCTACAGGTCACTAAATATTGGGCATATTCTTGGGAATGTCCACAGCCACCCATGCATAAGGGCGTTTACGTTTTTGCTAATAGCTTCCAAACCAAACAAGATACAGCCATAGTTTATGCACCATTGCAATCCTTTCGTCAATACGAATCAAATGATATATGATATTGCTATGCCAGGTCAAATTTAAGAATTTGACCTGACCCCGGTCAACAGTCTGACCCAACTTGACCTGGTATAGTCATGATATATATCATTTGACTTCCAGTGACTATACAAACACTTTGGTGACAAAATAAAAGCTCTATCCTAGTTTATTAAAATTTATAGAGAAAAACACCAAAAAATGCTTATTTGACCTAAGGTGACCTTTTACAGGTCACAAGTCAAAATATTTGGCATCAGCTTCAGAAATGGGCTAAGGGCAAGTCGCAACCGATGTTTGAAGTTGATTCCATCCATACTTACTGAGAAAAGCTCATTTCGTGATTTTCCCCATGTATTTACAATGGGGAGGTCATGCTCTGCACATGACCTTAGGTCACCAATATCAAAAATCCCGGAACAAATGTTGTAGCTCCTGGTGGGCCCAATATGTGGTATGAGTTTCAACTTGATCGATTAACCCTCGCCCCACCGGGGGGCCATCGATGGCCCCCCTAAGGTTTTTCCGGGATAGCAGAAAAACGACGAGGCGCAGCACCGCGGTTGAGTGCTCTACCTCTCACTGCATCATTTTCCCATCATCCCTGAAATTTTTTACCCCGGGTCACCCAAGGTCAGGTCACCAGACGAGGTCAACCAAGGTCACCTCACTTCACTTTAGAGCTCTGTAAGAGCTACATTTCAAAGTCGATCGATTTGAAACTTCCTACACTTCATGACCCCTCCAGGGTCTACAAGGTGTATATCCGGGATTTTTCGATTTCGTGCCCTGAGGTCAGGTCACGAGGCGACCTCTCCCATTGACAAAGCATGGGGAAAAGCTATTTCATGATATAAAAGCCACAAAAATGATTGCAAATACTCAGACTGCTCAGAGCAACGTTTTGGGACACCCTTTCACGGATCCCAGGGGTCATATTTGCCCTTTGACTTTTCCAAGGTCATCCAAGGTCACCAGAGGTCAAAAACAGTATTTTGACAATAACTTTTGACCTAATTGAGCTAGAGTGGTGAAACAAACACCATCGTGTTTGTCTTGTCACTGGCTTTCATTTGATATACGGCAAGGTCACTTTTTGACCTTTCGTGACCTCAGGTCATATTAGGTCACGAGGTGACCTCTGGCGGTCAAACCACTGGCGGGAGGTCTTTACGTTCCACATAGCGGAAAAAGTACTGGCAATTTGCTATCAAATGTACTTTACCAAGCCTCAATAGCTCTAATGACATAAGAGGTATGCCCAGTTTGCTTAATCATTGCATATTTGAGTGAAAATAGCCGATCTTGACCTAATTTGGCCTCTGGAGGTCAAACCATTGACCTGAGCACTAAAACATGCGAAGTAATTTCTTACTGAATTCACGCGAGCTTTCTATTGCACTTTGCAGATTTGCGCTAACGCCCATATTTTCGGAGTTAGAGGGGGGGCCATCGATGGCCCCCCGGTGGGGCGAAGGTGGCGCCTGACCCCCGGTGGGGCGCGGGTTAAACATTTTTTTAGTTATGCGGTCCTATGTATTTTTTGAGGTGAGGTCACTTCACCTGGCCTGGTGACCTGACCTGATATGACCTTGAGCCAAAATTTTCAGGAAAGATTTAAAAATGATGAAGGAACAGCTAGACCAAGTTTGGCGGCGCTTCGCGCCGCCGTTTTTTGTTCACTTCGGAAAAACCCGAGGGGGGTCTAAAAAGACCCCCCACCCGGGCGAAGGTTAAAGTTAGCATGAATGTTTTGTCACCCTTGGTAACAACAAAGGTCAGTGCGCATGCGCATTAGAACTTATGGTCATGGAGGCTATTTCAGGAGCCAATAGACCGATTTCGCGCAAATTTTTGCGAAAAAAGCAGAATATCATCTGCTAATCCTAATTGATGGCATTATGACGCTGCACTATTATGCGCATGTGCAGTACGAATTCTAAGGAATAATAGACTATAAGGGATCATTTAGACCAGGAGACAAACAAACGGCATATTAACATGCTTCAGTCAACTATAACGGTATCTTTGCTCTCATTCACTGCAGACGTTACTGCGCATGCGGACTGGGACTTAGGGTAACCGAAGCTAACTCGTTAACAAATTGGCTGAATTGGGTGAAAATCTGCAGGCATAGGTGAAATACGGTCGGCAAACCCATCATATTTTATATTTTATCTCCTTTCTTCTGGTCATGCCCAGTCTTTACTTAACAAAACAACCATTATACGTGTGTTTATTTATTTGATGACATGAACAGAGGGCAAACGTGGCACAGTGTGCAGAGACATGCTAATTTAGGAAAACATGGGCTTACAAAGGGGATTAAATGGAGTCATAATGAGAACACAAGGCCTAAAGTCCGAAAATTTCGTTGGTATAAGTATCATACTAATGAAAACACTCGCCTGTCAATCGAACTGTTTGCCTAGCGTACATTGTCACCGGCTTCCCCTGCGCCGGAGCGGCAACTGCCGAGGCCGCAGGCCGAGGTCTGTCTGTTGTTGTCTGTCCCGCCTGAGAATTGATGTCAGAGCTCTGAAATTTTGTAGGGTGATAGCCCTCCTGCTCCAGACATTCAAACAGAAGCCCCGATTCGAAATCTAAAATAGTTTTTGAGAAATTTTGGCCCAAACTTTTTCTGTTTTATATTTTTCTAATTTTTACTCCTTAAGCTACGAGCTTGAAATTTATGCCCTTTTCAAAAGGTAGCAAGGGCCAGCTAGGGAACAAAAATTGAGCTCATCCAATAATATTTATTGCGCGAAAACGCTTTATTTCTCACCCGAGCAAAAAACTTACTTAAAGTTGATGGCCGACTTGGACGCTCGAAATATCAGAAGGCAAGCTTCAGTTAGCTGAAAGACAGTTACCTAGGGGTAGCTAGGTTAATTTTCTTGTGCTTAGGCATAGTTTTGAGTGCAAAACGTAAAATTTTGACCTACTTTTTACAGTTCTTCCGGAAGAATGAATTTTGGTTTATTTCATTTCAACGTTAATATCTCACAATCTAATTGATCTATTTGAGTTTTCATTTCAAATAATGAAAGAACATTGCTTCCGCCTGATAATATTTGGAGATGGAAATTGTGAATGTGAAATTCTTTGTTTTATAGGCATAAATAGAAATTGAGTAAACAAACTTTTCATTTGCAGCTTCCTGGTTCCAAGCTCGTGTTACTCACTAACTCAGAACTGACATGGCTGAATAGGAGAGTTACTTGCGGTCATTTCGCTCACTTATACTACCCACCTATCTCTAATGGCTTTCGAGTAATTAGTCCAAAATGTATTACATTTGCTAAATTTCTCGGACCACCTTTGCTTCTCACCATGGTTTCAAGTCCTTAAAATGGATGGAAGTGGAAGAAATTTGGCATGAAGCTAGCTTAAGATCCTAGCTCGACGATACACGTAATTTCAGCCCAAAAGAATGCTTGGTTCGTCTTCTAGAAGCACCTTTATATCGTGCTTTTTCGGGACAAGTACAGCACCCGGCGCCAGCGGCCCGGCATATTCGGCGGAGTTGTACCAGCCAGTGACCTCCTGACGGGTCACAGCCGTTCAGCTAGTGGGAGGGTGAGTAGTGTGGCACGGTGGTCTAGTGGTTAGAGGCCCTGTCTTTTGATCAGGTAGGTCCGGTTCGAATCCGGGGGTGACCACGTACTTTTTATTGGTTATTTCAAAGAAAAGAATGATAAACCCGACTTGCAGGCTTATGAAGAGATACATTAAGAACGAAATATGGTTTGTTTTCAGCACATTGTCATGCGGCTCTCCTGCGCCGGTGGGGCGTTAGCCCAGGTCGCAGACCGGAGTTGGCGTTTTTGTCTGTCCATCCTGAGAATTGATGTCAGCGCTTTGTAATTTTGTAGGGTGATAGCTCTCCGACGCCAGACTCCAAAACTAAAGCCCCGAGTTGAAATCCAAAATTGTTTTTTAGAAATTTTGGCTCAAACTTTTTCTCTTTTATATTTTTCTAATTTTTACTCCTTAAGCTACGAGCTTGAAATTTATGTCCTTTTCAATAGGTAAAAAGGGCCAGCTAGGGAACAAAAATTGAGCTGGTCGGACAATATTTATTGCGCGAAAACGCGGTATTTCTCACGCGAGCAAAAACCTACTTAGAGTTAATGGCCGACTTGGATTCTCGAAATATCAGAAGGCACGCATCTGTTAGCTAAAAGACAGTTTCCTAGGGGTAGCTAGGCCAATTTGTGTGTGCTTAGCCATAGTTGTCAGTGCAAAACCTAAAATTTTGACCCAGTTTTACCGTTTTCCTCGAAGACTGCATTTTTGTTGATTTCATTCCAACATTAATATCTCGAAATCTAATTGACGGATTTGAGTTTCCATTTCAGAAAACGAAAGAACATTGCCTCTGTCTGATAATATTTGGAAATGAAAATTGAGATATGGAAATTCTTTGTTTTATAGGCATAAATAAAATTTAAGTAAAAAACTTTTCATTTGCAGCTTCCTGGTTCCGAGCTCGTGTCACTCACAAACCCAGAATTGACATGGCTGGATAGGAAAGTTCCTTGCGGTCATTTCACGCACTTATACTACCCACCTATCTCAACGACTTTCGAGTAATTAATCAGAGAATGTATTACAAGATGCTAAATTTCTCGGACCACCCTTGCTTGGTTCCAAGTCCTTAAAATGAATGGAAGTAGATGAAAGTTGACATGAAGCTAGCTTAGGATCCTACCTCGACGATACAAGTTATTTCAGCCCAAAAGAATGTTTGTTCGTCTTCTAGAAGCACCTTTATATCGTGCCTTTTCGGGACAAACACAGCACCCGGCGCCAGCGTCCCGGCATATTCGGCTGAGTGGTACCGGCCAGTGACCTCCTGACGGGTCACAGCTGTTCGGCTAGTGGGAGGGTGCAGAGTGTGGCAAGGTGGTATAGTGGTTAGAGGCAATGTATCTTGATCAGGGGTGCCCGGTTCGAATCCGAAGGTGACAGTGTGCTCTTTGTTAGTTATTTCAAAGAAAATAATGATAAAACTGACTTACACGCTTATGAAGATACATTGAGAACGAAATATGGTTTGCTTTCAGCACATTGTCAGGCGGCTATCCTGCGCCGGTGGGACGTTAGCCTAGGTCTCAGACCGGCGTCTGTCTGTCCTGCCTGAGAATTGATGCAAAAGCTTTGAAATTTTGTAGGGTGTAAGCCCATCACCCGAATCCACCTGAGCTGAAGCCCGAGCCCAAGTTCGAAATAATTTAGGATACATTTTTGGTTAAGCATTTGACATTTTATGTTTGTCTAATTTTTACCTTTCAAGATACAAACTTTAAATGCGGTGGGTTTTGAAATATTGATACGGGCCACCAAAGAAAAACATTTTGGGATTCTATCACAATATTTAGCCAAAAACCGGTTTTTCTGACAGAAAGAAAAAAGCTTCCCGAAAATGTCCACCAACTTATATGCTCTAAATATCCGAAGGCACGTTTTAGTTACCTCACAAACAGTCACCCAGGGGTAGTTTGGTGAATTTCTGGTGCTTAGGCATAGTTTCCAAAGCAAAATTTAAAATTTTGCCCTAGTTTTTGCCCTTCTGCCGGAGGTTCTCTAATTGAACAATTGAACTTTTTCTTTCAAATAATAAAGAACATTTATGTTGTCTTATCATAATTGGAAATTGAACTTGTGATATCGAAATTCTTTGTTTCATAGATATAGATAGAATTCGAACAAACAAACTTTTTATTTGCAGCTTTCTGGTACCCAGCACATGCCACTGACAAGCTCAGAATTGACACGGCTGAATAGAAAAGTTAATTTTGGCCATTTCACTTGGATATACTGCCCACTTGTCTCCAATGCCTTTCGAGAATTTCGTCCGAAAAGGTATTTCAAGTGCGAAATTTTTTCGGAATATGTTTGCGTTTTACTATGATTTCAAGTTATTAAAAGCAATGGAAAAAGATGAAATTTGACATCAAGCTAGCTTGGGGCCCTGGGTCGCCGATACAAGTTATTCTAAGTCAATACAATCATTCGTTCGTCTTCTAGAAACACAATTATACCGTATATTTTCTGTACGAACACAAGTCCCGGCGCCGGGTCACGGCGTCGTCGGCTGACCTTACCACCCGACCGCCCTGTCAGTGACCTCCAGCTGTAGGGCTAATGGGAGGAGACACGGCGTGGAGCAGGGGTGTATTGGACAGAAGGTCTGGCACATGCACAGGGCTGCTCGGTTCGAGGCCGGGGATGGCCGTTGCTGCTTTATTACTTTTTCAGGAACATTGTTGTAAAAACTATGCTTTAAACTTACGAAGCGGTGCTTTTATATGTCTGCTGTAGTTTGTCCACCCGTAAAATTCATTTGAGAGATTTGAAGCCTCGCTCCAGCACCACTTGCACCCTTACAGACTCCAGACCCACCACGCGGCGTTTTTTATTTATTTTGGGCTTGCATACTGTAGTTTAGCTGGATCCGCCTCTAAACCCATCGGCTGGACCCACCGGTGCTCCAAAGTGCCTGCTCAGTCGCCTGCGCTTGATAACCATTGGCGTAGCCGCGTTTGCCTGAAATTAAAGGGACACATTCAGCCTCTTGCTTAGGTACCTGACGGAAAATTTTAAGAGGGACTAAACAATAAGTGCTAGCCACCCGTTACCCATTGACATTTCTACAAGCATTTAGTTTAGTTTATTTTGAATACTGAACTTCGTGGGAATTTCTAATATTTATTTTTATATCGTGAATTGCTGAAACATTTGTTTTTCTTATAAATTTTATCCAAGTCGTTCCCAGTTCGGCTGTTGGAGTCTGAGTCTCACTAAAGTCATCAATGGACTTGTCACGGAGACCCCGATCCAACTCCCACAATGAAGGGTTGATTTAGAAGCCAAAGTTTAACGTGACGGCCACCCCGCTCAGGTCACCCTCTCATCAGTCAGTTGCCAGCCGACCTGAACGTCGGGTAAACTATTGAGCGCCGGAGCGTCTCAGGGGAACCGATCCAAAGCCTGGACATGCACTGCCACTGCATGCTTCTGAGCAGCGGGTCGGAGCCCAACGCGCTACCAACTGAGCTACCGGGGCGGCATGAATCTGTCGAGGCATTGTGTCAAATTATTCATGAGGAAATTTCCACTCAGAGTAGGGGGAAGTGTGTGTATTGCGCCCCCTAATAGCAAAGAATGGTACAAATAGCAGTTTTTTTGGGCACCTTAATCCAGTTCCTACCTCTAATCCATACATCTTCCTAACGTTTCGATGAAATCGTGCTTAAGAATGTATTTTAGTCAGCCAGCGAAGTAAATTCAATACTTCCTTAAGTCTGGACAGGTTAATGAACCCGAAAGATAAGAATACGGCTGTTACATTCCGAAATCGATTGATTTAATTTCAAAGCCAGAAATATATCGCATATTCTGAAATCAACATGTATAGATTATCCCTGGTGGTAGATTTGTAAAGCAGAGATCTCTTATTTAAATGCAAACAAGTAATTGCGCCCTATCAAAATATATGTTGAACAATAAAATCGAAAGGCTTTCTGTATGAGTGTGATTTTATTATTACAAGTCATAATGAATGGAAGAATACCATATTAAAATGACTTCCAGACCCTCCAGATGAAAATCTTGGAAGGCAGCCGAGCCCCATTTGTTCTTACACAAATGCTTATTTCTGCTGTGCCATTGACTTAACATGATATCATTGGAGGGCGCAGTTAAATCTAGATGCGCCCTCCCCGGGCGTAGTTACCCTCACACTTTGGCAAATGCGCCCTTTGCATAGTTTCACGTAAATCGCAATTCATTCTTAGAATAGGATATTTTCAGGTCAGGAATTTTTGGTCAATAACAAAACAAATTATCACCTTTTGTAATTTGATCCACACTAGCGAGTTCAAATAGGAGACATTCGTCTTGCAAGTGACTTACCTTAGGGGGGTGCAAGACACCTACTTTCCCCTAAGTGGTTGCAGGAGTTGCAAACAAAATATAGCCAATGTATATTTCTATGTGCAGTGAAATGGGTGTTTCTTTCGGTGTACCCTCAGCTTGCTGTGGCTGTTTGTTTCGGAAATTCGTAAGAGCTGATCATGATCGTATTGATTGCAGTTTAATTCGGATGATGAGTCAACTAATCAAATCATTGTGGCATCCTTAGTTTGTTGTTTGGGTATAAGGGGCACGCCAACCAGTGTGGTCGTATGGCACTCATATAGCATCCATTTTCTATCCTGGCTATAACTACAGCGAAATGAGCACTGAGCTATTACTAGATTGTATTTAGCCCTCATGTGTTTTGGTAATGCTCTACCTGAAACGTTATTCGATGCCCCTCATACATTTGGGGTCATCCCTTTGAAAATGCTGCTCAAATAAATTATTATTCTGTATGAAACGCCATTATTTCCTATGGTTATGCAGAAATAATCGCGGTTTATGAATGCCGAGCTCGCTTATCTACATGGAATGACACCTGAGTGGTAGAGAGAGAAAATATTTCACAGACGTTTCCTGTTTTCGACGTCCATGCTGGCCCCCATGACATATCGTCATTTAAAGACGACCCTCTCCCACACCGTAGATTCATTTTTGGACGGACCCCGCCCAAATACTACCGTCCGAAAATGACTTGCTTCCCCACATTGTCATGTGTTTCTCCTGCCCCAAAGTGGCGTTAGCCGAGGCCGCAGGCCAAGGTCTGTCTGCTGTTGTCTGTTCTGAGCGCTGGTATTAGGGACTTAAAATTTCTATGGATAGAAGGCACTTCCAAATGAATAAGCACCACAGCTGTCAATTTTCAAAATTTGCAAAATTCTGCATAATATTTTGCATTATGTGATTTTTAACTTTTATTTTTCTAATTTTTGCTAGTTTCCCTGGAGCTTTCAAACTTGCACCCTTTTACATCATGGATATTTGTAGTTCACACAAAAAGTTGGAAAGAAAAAGTCTTAAATTTAGAGCTCTAAATTAGCTTTTAAGCTTTGCACCCTAAATTTGGCGGAAAACTCATGGTCAAAACTATGGGCTCGAAATATCTAAAGCTACGGCAGTTCTCGTTTTAAGTCAAATATCCACTTATCGGCCTGTTTGTGCATTTCTGCACAAACACAAAAACAAAATGAAAAAGGAAATTTGAGGGTCCTTTTTGGCCAATTCAATGAAGGTCTGCATTTCCCAAAATATCATTCAAACCCTTATATCTTCCGATCTTATTAATCAAATTCAGATTTCATTTCAGATGACAAAAGCTAATTGCCTCTATCATTATATGTTTGGAGATGAAAACCTTCAGACTGAAACTTTTTATTTTATAGGCAACAATAAAATATAAGTTTTAAACTTTTCGTTCTCATACACCTGGTTTCCAGAATACGATGGCTACGGTATTGAGCTTAACACGGCTGGATAATAAACTTCATTGTCTTCATTTTTCTCACTCATATTCCCAGGGGCGCAGCCAGAGCTTTGGTATGGAGGGGCACACCAACTTTGAGGGTCACCCCGGGGAAAAAAGGGCACTTTTTAACGTAACCTAAAAAACTTACTATATCTTTGTTTATATCATTTTTTGGGCATCTTTGCTTCAATAAAAATGCAAATAAATCATTGAAGGAGAAGGAAAACACAATTAAAGCCGAAAAAGGAAAAAATATCAACAAAATGTCATGGAAGTAGCCCAAAAACGACTGTTTTGGATAGATTTAAGGACAAATCAGCCAACTCATGCAAGAACTTAACATCGGAGAAATCAGCGGAGCATGTTATATCTGTTACAGTGTGCAGGTTAAGGCATATTGGAGTCGAAAATTCATTTGTTATACCCACTGGTTTTTTCGTGACGAGTGAGCCCTGGCTAAACGCGGATTAAGTACCATGCCTCCCACAATCGCTGTGGGACGAGGAGTGGCATAGTGTCTTTGAAAGAACACATTTTTGCTGCCGGAAAAATTTGTGAGATTCATTTTGAACACGTTTATTAAGTTCCATGTTCTCAAGGATCGGTCCCAGTTAAGAGTAAATAAAAGGTGAGCAGGCCGGTGGTTTGGATGGGGATGGTGTGACAGGGCGGAAAATTGTGAAAACTAGTTCTTCATTTAAATTAATTAGTAGAAATCCTGGTTTAGGGGACTGTGTTCTGAGGTCAGGGGCACATGCCTTTTCATCATTCCTTCCCAGAATCCACCAGTATAATAAACAATTTGTATAACCTGGGGTGCTTCGGTATCACAAGCCGTTTTAAAGATTCCTCATTCCTCGTTAGCTCCGTTTTATAACGGGAGTTTCCATTGCGTTTCTATTTCCCATCTATTCAAGACCAGCTCTGGGGCCTCCAAGTGTGGATCAGAGACCTCCAGAGCAGCTTCCCCCATCCCCCAGTTGTGCCTCCAGGGACTAGACTAGCTCAGTGAAGCCGCCCCGAGATGATGGGAGTTGGCCTTGTGTTCTTATTATCTGTCTATACAAGACCACCTCAGGGGCCCCTGATGTAGATCAGGGCCACAGAGCAGCTCATGCTTCACCGAAGGACTGGACTAGCTCATCGGTCCCAGAGATGAGGTCATCAGACTAGCTCAATGGGCCACATATAGGCTCATAGGGCCTTAAACCAGTTCAAGAAGCCCCAGAACAGTTTAAGGCGCCAGATCACCTCAGGGGGCCTCAAGCCAACTTAAGGGGCTCCCACAAGCTCAGCGCCCAGACCAGCTCAGGGTACCCTCAGAACCTAGACCCGCTCTTGGGCCCCAGATCAGCTCTTAGGGCCCCAGATCAGTTCAGGGGCCTCAAGTCAGGCCAGGGGGCAAGATCAAGTCAGGGCCACTAAATCAGCTCAGGAATTCCTCACCAGCTCGGGGCCCAAGCAGTTCAAAAGCCACAGAGCTGCTCAGGGAGCACCAGATCGGCCCATAGGGCACCAGATCAGCCTCGGGGACAAACAATCAGATCAGTGGTCCCCGACCAGCTGGGGGCCCAGATCAGCTCGGGAATACCCGATGAAGTCAGGAGGCACTTAATCAGCTCAGGAGCCCCATACCATTTCAGGGGCCCTCACCAGCCCCTGTGGGCCCAGCTCAGCTCAGGGTCTGGGGGCTGCTCAGGAAATCACGTAATCAACCCAGGAGGCCCGGGTCAGCTTAAAGGGCACCATATTAGCAATGGGGCACCAGACTAGCTCAGAGGGAATAATATGCGCTCAGGAGACACACTGATGACGCAGCAGGCACCAGATCGACTCATGGGGCATTAGTTAAGTTCGGGAGGCAGTATATCTGCTCAGGGTGCACCAGATCGATCAGCGCAGGGGGCAAGTTCAAGTCAGGGGCACTAAATCAGCTCAGGGATCCCTCACCAGCTCGGGGCACAATCAGTTCAAAAGCCCCAGAGCTGCTCAGGGGACACCAGATGCCCATAGGGCACCAGATCAGCTTCGATGATAAACAATCAGATCAGTGGTCCCCGACCAGCTCGGGAATACCAGATCAAGTCAGGAGGCACTTAATTAGCTCAAGAGCCCCATACCACCTCAGGGGCCCTCATCAGCCTCTGTGGGCCCAGCTCAGGGCTTTAGAGTTGCTCATGAAATCACGTAAGGAGGCCCAGATCAGCTTAAAGGGCACCAGATTAGCTCAGGGGGCACCAGACTAGCTCAGAGGGCATCAGATGGGCTCAGGAGGCACCAGATCGACTCAGGGGCATTAGTGCAGCTCAGGTGGCACCAGATCGATCCGCTCGGGGGCCAGATCAGCTCCCAGTGCTCCAGACTATGGCAGGAGTCTAAATAAGCTCAGGGAGCAACATAGCAGTTGGGGGATACAAGGTGGGCTCAGGGCCCACCAAATCAGCTCAGGGGGCACCAGGCCATCTAAGGAGACATCAATAATCAGCTGAGGGGGCACCTAATCAGCTGAAGAGGCACCATATTGACTTAGGAGACAGAATCAACTTGGGGAGGCATGAGATCAGCCTAGGGGTCCCGAATCAGCTCAAGGGGGCTAAATCAGCTACTAAGGCACCAAGCAAGCTCGGAGGTATTAGACTAACTCAGAGGGCATTATATAGGTTCAGGAGGCACAATTATTTGCTCAGTGGGGCACTCGATTGATTCAGGGGCACCAGATCGGCTTAGATGGCAAGTAATCAGCTCCGGGGGCCAAGACCAGAACTCAGGGGGCACCCGATAAGCTCAAGGGGCACCAGATTAGCTCCGCCCGTACGATTATTGGCGACGATGAGGCATTATCTGGAAACGGATTACGTGCCTTTGCTCTTCCCGGGTGGTTGGAAAGGCGACAGAATGCTCTAACTGACCAAAAAAAGCTCTTAATTGTCAAACAATAATTTAAATCGCCAAACGCAGTCTAGTTCCATCTAGGCTCAACGGCTTAGGGCACTAAATTTCGAGCGGCACGGCCCAAAGAGGGTACACCACCTGGAAATCAAAAAGGGCACCTGGCATCGATGGGGGCACGTGTCCCGTGTGCCCTCCTGGACAGTAGATAAGCTCCGGGAGGCATTAAATAAGTTCAGGGGCCCGGATCAGCTCAAGGGGCACTAAAACAGCTGATAGGGCACCAGGCAAGCTCGGAGGCATCAGACTAACTCAGAGAGCATTATATAGGTTCAGAAGGCACAATTAGTTTCTCAGAGGGGCACCAGATTGACTACGAGGGCATCAGATCAGCTCAGAGGGCACATGATCAGCTCCGGGGCCAAGACCAGAGCTCAGGGGGCACCCGATGAGCTCAAGGGGCACCAGATTAGCTCCGCCCGTACGATTATTGGCGACGATGAGGCATTATCTGGAAACGGATTACGTGCCTATACTCTTCCTGGGTGCTTGAAAAGGCGACAGAATGCCCTAACTGACCAAAAAGGCACTTAATTGTCAAACAATAATTTAAATCGCCAAATGCAGTCTAGTTCCATCTAGGCTCAACGGCGTAGAGCACTAAATTTCGAACGGCACGGCCCAAAGAGGGTACACCACCTGGCAATAAAAAGGGCACCCCGGCACCGATGGGGGGGCACGTGCCCCCTGTGCCCCCCCTGGCTGCGCCCCTGCATACTCCCACTTATCTCTTACGGCGTCTGAGCTATAAGTCGTAAAATGTATTTCAAAGTGCTGATTTTATCTGTTCATTCTTGCTTCACTCCAGGATTTCGAATGGTTAATATCGATGGAAGTGGATGAAATTCGGCAGTAAGCTAGCTCAGAGACATATTTTGTCATTGCAACAGGTTGCAGATCATTGCAACATCACTTTACCTTTACTTAAATGTAATAACGAAACCTCATCCCGCCGTCTGGCGGTATCGTCGGTGCCGGCCGCGCACTGAGAGCTACTATCCCAGATAGATACCACAGCTATCTATGCATGCTATAGACCACCGGCGTTGCTCGGTGTTGGCAGGGTAACCTGTTTCGCCTGGGCTCACCTACTTGTGCTGCCGATCGCGTTTGAAATTCATATCACCCACTGGTCAATGCATCCTCTGATCATAGGTAACACTGGTCAAAGGATCCACCATTGCACACCATTTCTCTCCCAGCCGAATAAACCTCTTTGTGGTGATACCATGACACGTGACTCACTGCACTGCCTGCTTAGATCAACCGTATAAGCAGTGGCGGATCCAGGACATCAGTATGGGGGTGGGGCTAAGGAGCTCGAGCATAGGCGGATCCAGGATTGCCGATAGGGGAGGCACCTTCCCGGGAGAAGGGGTGCAATTCGGAACCGGGGGCGTCACTTTTGACCGGCAAAACCTATCAAGTGGACGCAAAACCCTTCCGATGGGCGCCGATTTTTTCATCTTAGGGCGGGTGGGAAGTGACATTTCAGGGAGAGCCATCGAATGTATAAGGGGGCACCGTGGCCATTTCAGGGTTCGCCGAGGGTCGACCGAGGGGGGGGGCACGTGCCCCTATGCCCCCCGCCACCCTGATTTCACCTATTAGCTCGAGCCTCCCCACCATTGCCTCGAAACATCCTCCGCCTATGCAATAGCTGTAGACATTTGACATGGCGGGGGGTGGCTTAAGCCCCATAGCCTCGCCCCTTGTATTCGCCACCGTATTTAGACATATAAATGATATATAAATCTCGTTGCACTCTATTCCATATTATCAAAAAATAATCAATGAGAGAATCGGTCACGCAGATTTCGAATCTGGTCTTCAGGTCAACGAAAGGTCTCTGCGGAATGCGCATGCACAGTGGAACAAATGATAACAGAGGCTATCTCGGCAACCTACGGTTCGATTTTCTTGAAATTTTGTGAACAAGAGAATGACATGGATTGTAAACCAAAAATAATGTCACATTGTAGCTGCACTGCTCTGCGCATGCACAGTAGCAATTATAAAATAAGCCTTAAAGGTGAGGATATTTCAAAGGAAGACATGAACAGAGGGAAAGCCAACATGCTTAAGTTTAGCATCAAAGTTTTGCCACACTTGGTAACTACAAAGGTCAGTGCGCATTAGAACGTATGGTCATGTAGGCTATCTCGGAAGCCAATGGACCGATTTGGCTCAAATTTTGCGAGTAAGAGCAGAATACTATTTGCCAATCCCAATTGACTGAATTATGACGCTGCACTCTGCTGCACATGCGCTGTAGGAATTCTAAGGAATAAGAGGCTATAGGGGATAATTCGGACCAGGAGACGGACACACAGCATACCAACATGCTTCAGTCAATTATAACAGCATCTTCGCTCTCATTCTCTGAAGACGTTACTGTGCATGCAGACTAGGACATAGGGTAATCGAAGCTAACTCGGTAATATTTAAGCCGAATGGGCTGAAAAATTGTGAATATAGGTGAAATATGGTCGGCAAACTCATCATATTTTATATTGTATTTACTTTCTTCTGGCCATGCACAGTCTTTACTAAACAAAAAGAACTTTATATGTGCGTTTATTTATGTGATGACATGAAAAGAGGGCAAACGAGGTCCAGTGAGCAGAGACATGCTAATTTAGGAAAACATGCGCTTACACAGGGGATTGAATGGAGTCATAATGAGAACACAAGACCTAAAGTCCCAACATTGTGTTGTTATAAGTACAACAAGTGTTGTCATACTGCTGAAAACACTCGCCTGTCAATCGAACTGTTTGGCTAACGTACATTGTCACCGGCTTCTCCTGCACCGGAGCGGCACCTGCCGAGGCCGCAGGCCGAGGTCTGTCTGTTGTTGTCTGTCCCGCCTGAGAATTGATGCCAGAGCTCTGCAATTTTGTAGGATGATAGCCTATCGCCCGCATCCACTTGTCCTGAAACCTTCGAATTGAAATTCGAAAGCATTAAAGAGAAATCTTCTGTTGACATTTTACATTTTTGATTTTTTAGCTTTCAACTCTTCAAGATACAAGCATGAAATGTGGTCGGATTTTAAATAATGATACGGGCCACCAAATAAAAAATTGGAGGTTCTATCACAATATTTAGTCTGCCAAAAACCAGTTTTTCTGAAAGCGAGAAAAAAGTTTTCCGAAATGGTCTGCCAGCTTAAATGCTCCAAATATCCAAAGGCACGCTTCAGTTAAATCGAAGACAGACACCGAGGGGTAGTTAGGTGAATTTTCTTGTGCTTAGGCATCGTTTCGAAAGCAAAACGTAACATTTTGACCTAGTTTTGCCGTTCTGCCGGAGGACTGAATTTTTGCTGATTTCATTCAAATCTTAACATCTCGTGCTCTAATTGACCGATTTGACTTCTTCTTTCAGATAATGAAAGAGCATTTCTGCCGTCTTATCATATTTGGAGATATCTTCTACTTCTACCGTATATTGACCACAATCATCGAGTTGATTATTTTGTCAATTGAAGTGCTGTAGCTCGTGTCTCGCAAAGCCAAAAGAACAAACAATAATCACACAAGAGTTACAAGAGAGAAATCAAAGAATCACCATCCAAAGATCCTTCTGGCAGTAGATTCCAGTCCCTGATGGTCTTTGGAAGGAATGAGTGCAGACAGTAATCGGTCCTGCACTGCGGCATGACAAACTGCTGGTGGTGCCCTCGTCTTGCCCGCTCAGGGAGCGGTGTTAGCTTTTCTCTTAGCTCATCTGCTTCTACGTTGTCATTGGCGATCTTTCGAAGCATTGCTATGCGTGCCGCCTTCCGTCGCTGCTCAAGCAGTGGCCATTTGAGCTGACTTAGCATGACTGAGACACTAGAGGTGCGTTTGTAGTCCCTCATCACGAACCGCGCAGCTCTGCGTTGAATTGCTTCGATTCTGTTGATATAATTTTGATGATGAGGATCCCACACGGAGCTAGCATATTCCAAGCAAGGGTGCACATATGCTTTGTATGCGGTTTCCTTTACCTTTCGTGAGCTGATTTTTAAATTCCTCCTCAGGAAACCTAATGTCTTATTAGCTTTTGAACAAACATTCTCGATGTGCAGTTTCCAGGTCAGGTCCTTGCTGAGTGTGACGCCCAGGTACTTGACGTAGCTGACTGTTTCTAGATTGTGCCCGTGTAAGACATATCGGTACTGCATTGGTTCTCTGCTGCGGGTGATTGGAAGTGAGGTACATTTCTTCGGATGAAACTGCATATCCCACTTCTCCTCCCAGCGAGCAAGCTTGTCCAAGTCTTTTTGTAGGCTGAGCTGGTCTGCAGTGTTGGAAACTACGTTGTAGGCTGCAGTATCATCAGCAAACAACCGCGTGCGTGCTGCTAGGGTGGTAGGATGTAATTTGTGGTATTGAAGTTCTTTGTTTTATAGATATAGATAGAATTCGTACAAAATAACTTTTTATTTGCAGCTTCTTGGTTCCCAGCTTATGCCACTGACAAGCTCAGAATTGACACGGCTGAATAGGAAAGTTAATTGCGGTAATTTCACCTGCTTATACTACCCACTTACCTCTAACAGATTTCGAGTAATTCGTCCGAAAGGTATTTCAAAGAGCGAAATTTTCGAAACATGTTTGCTTCTTACTATGGCTTCAAGTACTTAAAACAAATGGAAGAAGACTAAATTTAGCATCCAGCTAGCTTAAGGTCCTGAGTCGCCGATACAAGTTATTCCAAGTCGATACAATCATTGGTTCGTCTTCTAGAAACAAATTTATACCGCAGATTTTCTGAACGAACACAACGCCCGGCGCCGGGGTCATGTCGTCGTCGGTTGGGCTTACCAGCCGACCGACCTGTCAGTGACCTCCAGACGGGTCACAGCTGTAGGGCTAATGAGAGGAGGCACAGCGTGGCGTGGTGATGTATTGGGCAGAAGGCTCATGAACAGAGTTGCCCGGTTCGAGTCCAGGGGTGGCTGTCTTTGTTTTATTACTTTTTCAAGAACATAATGTTAAAACTATGCTTTAGGCTTACGAAGAGATGCTTTTATCTGTCTCCTGTAGTTTGTCCATCCATAAAATCTATTTGAGATATTTGAAGCCTCGCTCCTGCACCACTTACACCCTGACAGATTCCAGTCCCACCACGCGTTGTTTTTTTCTATTATGGGCTTGCAGATTGTAGTTTAGCTGAATCAGCCCCTAAAACCATCGGCTGGACCCACCGGTGCTCCCAAGTGCCTGTTCAGTCGCCTGTGCGCCTGACTGCCATTGGCGCAGCCGAGTTTGCTGAACTTGAAGGGACACATTCAGCCTCAACCTCCCCGACGGAACATTTTAAGAGGGGTTGACACGCGCATTGGCGGCGGTC
Source organism: Lepas anatifera (assembly GCA_034440635.1). NCBI lineage: Eukaryota > Metazoa > Arthropoda > Thecostraca > Lepadidae > Lepas > Lepas anatifera. Next base: position 117,192 of record JAOTON010001480.1, read on the forward strand.
TGAGCCACCTTCGCTTTGACGAGGGGGCGGGTACCCGCCCCTCTAAGATCTTGAGAACTACGGTAGGTAGCGAAAAACGGTAAACGGTGTTGGGTAGCCCATCCACTTCTCCATCGAAAATATTTGGACGATTTTTTGTCAGGTCACATTTGAGGTCACGAGAGGTCAAAACATGCAGTCATAGGGATAACATGTGAATTAACCCGCGCGGGGCTGGGGGGTAAATTTACCCCCCTCGCAAATTTTTGCGATGTCTCAAAAACGGCAGCGCGCAGCGGCGCCAAATTTTCAGTACCTTTTTTACATAAATTTTACACATTTCTGCCATATAAAAATAGAATCGGCTGGAAACTTTTTTGGGAAATAAGCAAAAATGTGACGTCACTACAGGCGATTTTTGTACCAAAATCGCGCAATGTTTAACGAGCTGCTGAAGCTACAGTTCTGAACCGATTTCCAATTTCCTTGCATCAAACGATAGGCATTATTATGGTCTTTAAAATGGCTATCTCGGATTTTCAAAATTTTGGTTTTGGAAAACAATATTTAAAAAAAAATTTGGAAAAAATAACAAAATTTCTAAAATTTTCAAGATTTTTCAAAAACCGGAATTTATTTGGTAAAAAACCATACAGTGCATATGCATGACACATTTTGAGTCTCTAGCTTTATCAGTTTGGCCTGGAGAGCTGCGAAAGCTCAGCGACTCACGCTCTGATTTTTAGGGCTGATCAATACTGTCTTTATTTAGTGAATCATAGTGACCTAGGATGACCCAGGATGACCTCGTACACGCTTTACACTACTTTTATAATGTTCCTGAGACAAAACAGGTCCAAAATCATGTGTCATTTGGCAAAAGTATGAACTTAAAAAGTTGACCTCTGATGACCTACCTTGACCCCGGCTGTGCAAGTTGAGACCAGAGTATTTCAGATATGATTCTTTGAACATCATAGCTGAATTCTGCATGCAAAATGGCCCAAAAACATGTATCGCATGGCCACATTGGGGTACAAAAATATGGTGACCTTTAGTGACCTCATCTTGACCTGACCCGGTCATGCTACCAACCAACGGTCTCAAAGCACCTTGCTGCATTCAAGTGAAGGCCTTCCATGAAGTATGAAGCTCATAGCTTGCTTTGCCTGGTCTTTGTAGCATTGCAGCCTCAAAAACCACGCTTTTGACAGCTGACCTCAGTTTGACCTTTGACCTCAAACTTTAAATTAAGTACATGTTTTTAGTTGTTCGTGATGAGATCTTTCGATTGGCGTTTGAATTTTCCAAATCGGACGATTAGTTCGGGAGATAACAGGGGGGGGTAAAATTTACACCCTCCAGCCCCGCGCGTTCGACTGGAGACCTCAGCCCCGCGCGGGTAAGCTTTTCGACCATTACATCTAAACAAGTAAAGATAGAGCAAAACGACTTAAACTATATGAATCCTCGCAGCAGCCGAATCGAATGATATATAATTTGACCTTGCTAGGTCAAATCAAGGATTTGACCTGACCTGAGGTCAGGTCGGGGTTAAATTATATAAAATGCATATCATTAGAACTGCAAAGCCAAGGCGAGTCTCATGCAGCTAAAATAAAAATAACCGCTCTATCACCATCCGTTACTGAGTTATTCAGTAAAAATTATTTTTCCTATGTATTTCCAACGGAGAGGTCATGCCTCGTACTTGACCTTAGGTCATCGATATCAAAACTACCGGAACAAATTATAGAGAACTTGGTGGGCCTATTATGTGATATGAGTTTCAACCGGATAAATTCATCCCGCTCCGACTTATGCTACCTTAAACTTTGTTTGAGGTCAGGTCACTTGACCTGGACTGGTGACCTCACCTGAGATGACCTAACCTTATAATTTTCACAAAAGCTGTAAACATGATGAGGAAAAAGGTATGCCAAGTACGGCAGCGCTACGTGCCGCCGTTTTCCTGCTATCTTCGAAAAACCCGAGGGGGGCGGGTACCCGCCCCCGTCAATGCGCGTGTCAAGTATTATGTGCGAGCTAGCCACGCGTCACCTATTGACATTTTTACACTCGTTTAGTTTAGTTTAATTTTGAATCCTTTGGAATTTCAAATACTTATTTTTCTAATATGAATTGTTGAAACATTTTTATTACATGAACCTGCCAAGGCATTTTTTCAAATTATTCATGAGGAAATGTCAACTCAGAGTAAGTGGTTGCAGGAGTTACAAACGAAATCTAACCACCGTATATTTCTTTGTGGGTGTTCGTTTCGGTGTACATTCAGCTTGCTGTGGCTGTTGGTTTCGGAAATTTCTAAGAGCAGTTTATGATCGATAAATTACTCTTGAATTTGGATGAGTCATGAATCGAATTATTGCTGCATCCTTAGTTCGTTTTTGGGTTTAAGGGGCACGCCAACCAGTGTGGTCATATAGCGCCCATACATCATCCACGTTGTATCCTTACTATAACTGCAGCGAAATGAGCGCTGAGCCATTACTAAATTGCATTTAGCCCTCATGCGTTTTGGTAACGCTCTACCTGGAACGTTATTCGATCCTCCTTATAAATTTGGCATATCCATTCGAAAATGTTGCTCAAATAAATTATTATTCTGTATCAATCGTCATTATTGCTTACGGTTGTGCAAAATAACCGTGGCTTATGAATGCCGAGCTCGCTTACCTACATGGAAGAACACCTGGGCAATTGAAAGAGAAAATATTGCACAGATGTTTCCTGTTTTTGACGTCCATGCTGCCCCCTATGCAGAGATAGCCTGCGCTGTGGTACGTTACCGAATTACGCTACGTCACGATTCGATTTTTGCCAAAACTACGCTACGGAATTACGCTACGTTATATTTCATTGACTATGGAACTACGGTACTTGAGCTACGCCTACAGTAAAATTATATCGCACTCGAAATCAACATGTTGTTCACACGCTCATACTTTAAACCTCGCCCCGGTGGGGAGGGGGTTGTAGCACCCCCTCGGGTTTTACCGACGGCACGAAAAAACGGCAGTGCGAAGCGCCGCCGTACTTAGCACACGTTATCCTTGATCAATTTCGCAGCTTTACCCACAATTTTAAGGTTGGGTCATGTTAGGTCAGGTCACCAGTGCAGGTTAAGTGACTTCACCTCCAACGAAGTTTAAGATAGCGTAAGTAAGAAGTGAGGGGTGAATCTATCGGATTGCAACTGATACCACATAATGGGCCTGCCGAGTAGGAGAAAGTGGGGGTCACGGATACTGCAACGATGGTATGAGTTTTCGGTGACTTAATGAGCTTGTTTCGTTCCTATTTTGGCTGTATAGATACTCCAGACATTTGTTTACCACTGTGCAAGCAGCTATAGGTCTGTCATTATCATATGAAAATTCGCGTAAAGGTTAGAAAAAGTAGCAAAAGTCCATTTCGCACCACCTAGTGGGTGGTAACCCCATGCGGAAAGATGGACATCATGAACAAATTGATTGAATCAGGCCTTGAAGATTTCCATCGGCATTCACGCACTAGGTGACTGTCATCCTCCGCGTTGAAGGGAGTATTTTCTTACTTCCTCCGTCAAAGGTTCAAAGGGGGTCATGCATTTTCTGAAATTTTTAATGACGGAGGATTAAAGTATCAAGGGTTGTCGTGGAACTGTACATAGGTTGATCTAGGATCGCCGATCAGGGGAGCGGGGCACCTTGCCGGGGAGGAGGGCATCCGGACCAGGGGGCGGGCACGCATCCAGGGGGCAGCGGGCCCGGGCCCAAAACGCTTTGGCTCCAACGTACCGTCCCCATCTATGTGGGGCGCCGAAGGCGTCCGTCGAGGGAACGGATTAGCCTTCACCTGACTTTTAGAGACAGTGCTACACTGACTGCCGCCCCTGCACCCAATATACCGCCCTCCCCCTACACTGACCTTGCTGCCCCTGCATCCAGCACGCCTCCTCTTAAAAACATTATACTAGGTCTGTGGAGCAAACAATTCACCGCTCTCACCCCCCCCCACCCTCCAGGATGCAAAAATTGGCCGCCCTTTGGGCGAACAAGTGAGCCCCTGAGGCAAAATGGGCCTCATCCACCCGCCTGCTGCCCACTCTCGTCAGCCGCCCCCCACCCTCCCGCATATACAAATCCTGATTGAGCATAATCAGCAACAGGTATGCACACAATTATAGCTGAAGTCAAAGTCAACATCGGATGAATGGCAGTACACATGAGACACGGTAAGATAGTAAGACTGTAAATTTGTACAGGTGAAAATTTTAAATTGAACCGGAAAAACACTGCACTTCACCTCACGGAAACACATCTACCGTCCTTTAAGCATTCAAAGTGGATGACTTCGTGTATGTTTCTTGACACTCGAGTTAAAAGCTGCCAATGTTGAATTGAAACGGTCGGCTTCCGGATATCGCGCAACATGACTGTTAAAACACAGCGCCGCCCGCGAAAACATACCACACCTTATTGTTTCCACCCGTGCCACCGGAACATGGAGCAAATGTTCTCATATAACTGGTTCACCGCTGAGGTACAACCATGTCTTTGAGAGAGCAATTGCTTGACCTGATGTGTGGCCTGATGTGTGTGATCAATGGTCGGGAGTTCTTGTCTCCAGTTGAAAAAAAAAAACAAATTCGTAAATAGAAATAAACCGACTTCTGATTTTTATATGCAAAAATGTGTCCGTGATTTACACTATCAACCAAAAGGTCCCGATCTTAATTGACAGCAATTTGATGCATTTCTCGTGAAATTGTTTTAAGTTTGTAATTTTAAAGTAATGGTTTGGTCGTTACTTTTTCAAATATTATCACTCCAATTAAAAGCTTCGAATTAAAGCAAACCGTTAGCAAGAATCCTTAGTACTGCAATCGATTACGAGAAGGTATATACCTGTATGACGTAATTTTTTTCGTAGTACACTACAATACGCTAAATTTTGGCGTAGTACGCCACAGAATTCGCCCAGCTACGCTACTTTTCATTTCCAGACCTACGGTTACGGAAAAATAATTTCGTAACGTAGCGTAAGCCATCTCCGCCCCTATGACATATCCTCATTTTAGGACAACCCTCTCCCACACCGTAGATTCATTTTTGGGCAGACTTCGCCTAAATGTCACTACGTTGCTTTTTAAGTGGACCTCTCCATGTCTTGATGCTACTTTTCGGCCAACCTGTCCCACCAAAGGCATTACTCTGGCGTTGTCTATATTAAGCGGTGTCAAATATTGCAAAGGTTTTCTGTAAAGATGTCAATGTCAAAATATGCAGCGCACGGCGACTGCTTTATAGTTAAGACACTGGGTCAATGTCAAAATATGCAGCGCACGGCGACTGCTTTATAGTTAAGACACTGGTAAGTAGCATGCTCACTCAGAAGCAAATGTTGCTTGTTTGACAAGAGAGGCCGAGGCTCACAACTGCATTTGTTACCATCAAAAGACCTACCCGGGACTGGGCAGACCTACCCGGGGAGGAGGGCATCCGGACCAGGGGGCGGGCACGCATCCAGGGGGCAGCGGGCCCGGGCCCAAAACGCTTTGGCTCCAAAGTACCGTCCCCATCTATGTGGGGCGCCGAAGGCGTCCGTCGAGGGAACGGATTAGCCTTCACCTGACTTTTAGAGACAGTGCTACACTGACTGCCGCCCCTGCAACCAATATACCGCCCCCCCTACACTGACCTTGCTGCCCCTGCATCCAGCACGCCTCCTCTTAAAAACATTATACTAGGTCTGTGGAGCAAACAATTCACCGCTCTCACCCCCCCACCCTCCAGGATGCAAAAATTGGCCCCCCTTTGGGCGAACAAGTGAGCCCCTGAGGCAAAATGGGCCTCATCCACCCGCCTGCTGCCCACTCTCGTCAGCCGCCCCCCACCCTCCCGCATATACAAATCCTGATTGAGCATAATCAGCAACAGGTATGCACACAATTATAGCTGAAGTCAAAGTCAACATCGGATGAATGGCAGTAAACATGAGACACGGTAAGATAGTAGGACTGTAAATTTGTACAGGTGAAAATTTTAAATTGAACCGGAAAAACACTGCACTTCACCTCACGGAAACACATCTACCGTCCTTTAAGCATTCAAAGTGGATGACTTCGTGTATGTTTCTTGACACTCGAGTTAAAAGCTGCCAATGTTGAATTGAAACGGTCGGCTTCCGGATATCGCGCAACATGACTGTTAAAACACAGCGCCGCCCGCGAAAACATACCACACCTTATTGTTTCCACCCGTGCCACCGGAACATGGAGCAAATGTTCTCATATAACTGGTTCACCGCTGAGGTACAACCATGTCTTTGAGAGAGCAATTGCTTGACCTGATGTGTGGCCTGATGTGTGTGATCAATGGTCGGGAGTTCTTGTCTCCAGTTGAAAAAAACAAATTCATAAATAGAAATAAACCGACTTCTGATTTTTATATGTCAAAAATGTGTCTGTGATTTACACTATCAACCAAAAGGTCCCGATCTTAATTGACAGCAATTTGATGCATTTCTCGTGAAATTGTTTTAAGTTTGTAATTTTAAAGTAACGGTTTGGTCGTTACTTTTTCAAATATTATCACTCCAATTAAAAGCTTCGAATTAAAGCAAATCGTTACCAAGAATCCTTAGTACCGCAATCGATTACGAGAAGGTATATACCTGTATGACGTAATTTTTTTCGTAGTACACTACGATACGCTAAATTTTGCCGTAGTACGCCACAGAATTCGCCCAGCTACGCTACTTTTCATTTCCAGACCTACGGTTACGGAAAAATAATTTCGTAACGTAGCGTAAGCCATCTCCGCCCCTATGACATATCCTCATTTTAGGACAACCCTCTCCCACACCGTAGATTCATTTTTGGGCACCCTTCGCCTAAATGTCACTACGTTGCTTTTTAAGTGGACCTCTCCATGTCTTGATGCTACTTTTCGGCGAACCTGTCCCACCAAAGGCATTGCTCTGGCGTTGTCTATATTAAGCGGTGTCAAATATTGCAAAGGTTTTCTGTAAAGATGTCAATGTCAAAATATGCAGCGCACGGCGACTGCTTTATAGTTAAGACACTGGTAAGTAGCATGCTCACTCAGAAGCAAATGTTGCTCGTTTGACAAGAGAGGCCGAGGCTCACAACTGCATTTGTTACCATCAAAAGACCTACCCGGGACTGTTGCTTAATGTATCAATTTATTAGTAATAACGCGAGGAATGAAACGAACGCATGGCCTTTGAGATAGTTTTGAACTTTAGGCCTTCCCCGGGGGGCCTGAGTCCTTTCCAATGTAGTTTAAAGGTGAATATCTGAAAAATATTAATTCAACTGTCGATTTTCTTATTTCAGATTCTGAAAGTGAATCGATACCGCTAGCACATTCTGAGATTCTAAGATAGCAGTGCAGGTACTGAAGATTTTTGTTTCCTAGCACGCAACGAAGACCATTTTTTATGTTTGAGCTGAAAGACGGTGTACCATGTATTGCATTAGGAACAAATTAAATATTTCACTAATATAGTTTTTGTCGCATATCAGCGAAGAGCAAATCAATATAGACGAAGCAAAAAACTTGCCGAATTTAAACTCAACAATTTGAAAACAAACCGATGCCGCTACAACAAATAACAAAAAATATAATGCGAAGAAAATTTTCTCTGCAGCTGCCTAGCCTCCCGAAAATCACACGCATAAAGTTGAGCGTGTTATGTCTGGATAGGGAAGATGATGAGCTTAATTCCATTCACATGTATCCCCCACCTGTCGTGAGCAATTTCCGAGTTAAGAGTGGGAAAAGAAGAAAATCAATCGGGACCGACTTGTATCACACCAGGTTTTCTTCCATTCCTAGAACCGTTGCTGGTGAATGACAGCTAATATAAGGGCAAGTTAGAAGTGAGCACCTTGATCTGAGTAGGTTTCAGGTCGATACAATAGCCCTGTTCCAGCTGTCAGCACAGTTTTGTCAGCAGGACCTCTAACCTCTCGTCCAGAAAAGTAACATCAGTGCCATAATCGCCTCTTGTTTGTGCTAAGCAAAGAGAACTTAATCCTTTATACCATTAAAAAATATTAGGCTGCTACTTCGCGCACTTACTATTTTTCATCAGCGCAAACAGCAGGCCATCAGCCCGTAAAACCTCTAGAACCAGTTCCCGGGGAGAGGCAGGGGCGCCGCCACGGAATTTTCGCAGGGGGGGGGACAGACCCGGGCTGGTGCTGACCGGGGAGGCGAATTTTGAGCATATTCGGTAACTGACAGCATTAATGACCATTGACCCAAAAATTTTGGGGGGACGTCCCCCCCTGGTTGGCCATCAGGGGACGACGCGTCCCCCCCCGTCCCCCCCGCTTTCGGCGCCCATGGGGAGAGGCTACAATCCTGTGACGTAGGTGCAACGCGGCCCGCTGATTGGTGCTGAAAAAACTGTGCTGACAGATGGAACAGGGCTAATGCATGGTTTGCCTTCTGGAGCATACAATATGCGGTCATATTCATTTCCCAGCGCCTCCCGTCTCTCCGTTTTGCTATCATCGGTTGCCGGGGAGCTCGATAGCGTCCACCCCAGTGACCTCCTGATATGTCAGGTTTTGCACCAGAAAGGATGCTGAAAAGCGTTGCGTTGGCCTAGTGGATAGAGTGGTGGTCTACCTTGGGCGAGCGACTGGGATCGACTCCGACGGGGAGCAAACACTTTTTATTCGTTTCACGACGAGAACGAAGGTTACTACTTCCCACATGTTTTTAGGGTCCGATTTAAATTCAAAAATTACTTGCTTCCCCACATTTTCATGTGGTTCTCCTGCGCCAAAACGGCGTTAGCCGAGGCCGCAGGCCGAGGTTTTATCAATGTATGTGGACGCTTCCGAATACATTCTGACTTCTGCATTCTGCCGAACAGCTGATCCAAGAGTGTGATGGTGTAGAATGCTGGTGTGGTGGAGCACCATCCTGCACAAACCAGCCCATCCCGAGCTAGTTTGGGTTGCTTTTCTGAGCCGAATTGCCATGAAACAGCTGGAGCGCAGCCTGGTAGGCTCTCCGTTAATTGTCACAATCCTGTCATCCGCATTCACCACCCAGTACATCCCAAGCATTCCTCGTCTGGCATTAAAGGCGCGGAAGAGCGTCACTCCAGACCCTTTAACACGCGCAGTGGATTTAACACGCACAGTGTAAAGGGGTCTGGCGTCAACGCGAAGTGGAGGCGGGGTGGGGGGGGGTCCTAAAGTGTCCTCCCCTGAGGTATCGGAAACCAAGAGGGTTAGAAAAACTCTCGTTGGGGGGGCGAGTGATCTACTTTATCAAAAAGTTTCATTGACCTAGGTTAATATCTTCAAGGTCAAGAGAAGTCGTAAAGGTCAAATCTGGGCCGTGCTGGAGACCTATTGGAAATGGTGTGATTATACGGTAAAAAGCCGGGAATACACCAAATGCAGACTGAGGTCATAGATAAAAGGTCCCAGACAATATTCTCTGACCGGAATACTGGGGTCAATGACCTTAACCTGTGACCTTCATATGGATTGACCCTGACATATAACCTGATTATATGACGTTATGACGTCATCACTCGGTCTACAGGGCAGGCGAAATGGTGCCATCGCGCGATTGCGACGGTCCGACTTATAATGTAGGTCTGACTTTGAAAGTCTATAAGTAAAATAATTATAGTCCCCTTTTCGCAATTCCTTCACCAACCCACCCGCTCATAAATGCTCTCAAATGTGGTAAAGTAAATCTTCCGGCAGCGAGTGCTTCTCCGACTACGTTGGAAAAATAGGTGGGAGGATGCACTTTCGGACTCCCTCCATTGCGCGTGTTAAAGGACCTCTGGTTGATTTCAGGGGATTCTTCTCTCCAGATGTTGTTGTGGTTGTTGATAACAATATTCAATAGTGCAATTTTGCCTCATGGTACAGATATGACACTGTTGCCTTTTTCCGCAGTCAATTCTGTGGTGGATCCACGAAAGTAGAACCAGGAAACAACGGCCCAGATACAACCGCAACACAGTCAGACAGAGAACATTATTGGCTAAAAATAGAGAAATTTGAAGACGTTGGAGCTTTGTAACTTTTTATAACACCTTGTTTATACTATTTCTATGACTTGATAGGGTCCAGACTTGCGATTTTCCCAGAATGTATGAGATTGAATTCGGTACACACGTCCTGGGCATTAGCCTTCGCCGGATAATGGTCTGCGATTATAAACGATACCGGGCAGAGTTGACTTGAAGCGCCATATTGCGGATGGCTCTAGTTTTGAAACCACAGGCCAGAGAAGACTGACATAATCACAGGCGACTGATTTCAGTGGGTACTATTAACCCGAAAGGTAATGTTTCGTCAACGTCCTAACTTGAGGGTATTAATTCGACCGCGTGTCGATTTGACTTGGAATGTCCCACATATGAACAACTAATAGCTCTTTGCGAAGGAATGAAATCTCATTGAAGATGAAATTATGTCAAGAAATCTTCGATGAAAGTAAACGTGTTCAAAGGCGAGCGCTGAGTTGCTGGATGCCGCACTTTGAGCCTTCTCCCGGATGCCCGACTTAGTTCGTTATCAATGAAATGTGTTGGTCTGCCTCTGAAATGCAATGAAAATGCCAAGTGTGGATGCTATGCTATCTTTGGCCTCGTGTTCGCACTCCTGACTTTTCGCTTGTCAGATAAACTTGGTCATGACCATATTTAGGACCTGCTCATGCAGAAGATCGCAGCTTTAAATTTATCCCAAAGGTTTGATCCAAAACTAGTAATGTTCACCAATTATTAGCCTGTGGTGTTTTTACGCCAGTGTGACACGTGACCGGTGTCAGATACCTAAAAAAATCCGTTGGAACGGAAAACCACTGGTCACTGGTAGGCAAAGAGCGTGTTAGCTTCAAAATGACAATTCAAACTCCGATATGGATGAAACAAGAAAATAAACACCCGCACAGGAAACAATTAGTTTAGCATCTAGCCAGAACTTGCAGAATTGGACTAGTAATCAGAATGGTTCGCTGAAAACCATGTGGGACGGAGGTAATTCCTGCTTCTAACAAGCAGTCACGCGACCACATTTATGACTCGCCGAGTACCACCTGGCAGTGCCTGTCTTAACATTGCTGCAAGGGCGGGGCCGTTTCCAGAGATTAATACAGGAAATATTGTCCTGTGACGTTTCCGCGGCGCTAATTCAAGACTGGGGACTAGCAGGACAGTGCAGGGATGTGATCAGAAGTGTGTCACTGTCAACATATAAAGTAAAGCACTGAGAATTACTAGCATTCAGGTCTGGATATTGACTCAGGGCGTCAACTCGGGGAGCCTGCCTCAACTTGAGGCACGGAACAAGACATGAAGGTAGGCTGTGATAAGATACGGCAGTCTCATTATAATATAAGTTTAGAGAATCGATAGAATTACTAGGATTTGTTTACGAGCATTGAAACTTATAGAAAATGATTCTCACATGCTTTGTGGGGGGGGAGGAATTAAAGATTATATATTAATCAAGGTTTTATCAACCTTAAAAGGATTGCGATGCATTGCGAGGGCAGTCTGGTAGATAATACCGAAACCTGTCAGCTTTTCATTGTTCCAAAAACTCCTTGTTTAAGCATAAATAAACGTATACCTACAGCAGTAACTGAAGACACTCTCAGCTACTATAGCTGAAGAAAAATATTCTAAGAGCAACACACCTTGGATATGTAGCTCTTATTTCTTGCAAAGTCTTATGAAATATCCAGTCCAGCGTTTCAATAAGCTCACTGTCAATTTTACTTCAACATCAAAATTAGCCGCTTATGAGCCAGACCTTGCTATTCTACCTATCACTATAGTCTTACGTTTTGTTACGCTGTAATTTCCGAATTTTGCCTGCAGCGACCTGACTTATTAGTTGTTTTACCTGCAGTTACCTGCATTTTTATCTGGAGCCATCTGACTTTCCAAAGCAGTTCCCTTGGGGCTGCCTTTTTATAGATGGCGCATTGTAAAAAGGCTTGAAGAATTGCGTAGGGTGAAGTAAGTAAATTAACTCTCTTTGATATCAGTGACCAAGCTGTCCAGGTGAATTCACACCGGTGACGAGTGTAAACATGCTTGGACCACATTTGATGCCATCTTCAAGTAAATAAGCCACTATCTATGATTTCAGCGGGGTTGAAGTTCTGAGTTACTGCGCATCTTGCCGCCAGTCTTTTGGAAAATGAAGGTCGATTCTTCCTGTAGTAGTTCCAGTAGTCGTCCTGTAATCATTTTCTTGCCATGAGCACATTTTTTTATTAGTAAGGAAAATGAACGCACTGTGCGTGTTTTTTCACTGGTGATGGATGCTATTTGGGTAGGAAGTCCCAGTATAGCGTGACGTTGTCTTCCCGTGATGTATCATGGTGCATTTTAACCCGTGGCCCAAAAGGCCTCCAATCCACCTTCGCCTCATTGGAAGGTTTGAACCCCCCCTCGATCTTGGCTCCTATGTGGAGAAGCCAAAAAAACTGGAGCGGTGGTAGATAACCCACCAAGTATAAGGAAGCAACTATATCGGTTACTTTTTGTCGCAGACTAACATTGAGGTCAGGAAAAGTCGAAGAAGGTGATGGGCTAGATAATGTTTTCTGGCTTAACCCGCGCCCCACCGGGGTCCGGCGCCACCTTCCCCCACCGGGGGCCATCGATGGCCCCCTCTAACTCCGAAAATATGGGCGTTAGCGCAAATCTGAAGTGCAATAGAAAGCTCGCGTGAATTCGTAAGAAATTACTTCGATGTTTTAGTGCTCAGGTCATGGTTTGACCTCAGGTCAATTAGGTCAGATCGGTATTTTCATTTAAATATGCAATGATTAAGCAAACTGGGCATAACTCTTATGTATTAGGCTATTGGGCCTGGTAAGTACATTTGATAGCAAATTGCCGTACTTTTTCCGCTATGTGGAACGTAAAGACCTCCCGCCAGTGGTTTGACCGCCGAGGTACCTTGTGACCTAATATGACCTGAGGTCACAAGGTCAAAAGTGACCTTGCCGTATATCAAATGAAAGCCAGTGACAAGACAAACACGATGGTGTTTGTTTCACTGCTCTAGCTCAATTAGGTAGTTTGGTCAAAATACTGTTTTTGACCTCCGGTGACCTTGGATGACCTTGGAAAAGTCAAAGGGCAAATATGACCCTGGGATCCGTGAAAGGGTGTCCAAAACGTTGTTCTGAGCAGTCTGAGTATTTGAATCATTTTTGTGGCTTTTATATCATGAAATAGCTTTTCCCCATGCTTTTCCAATGGGAGAGGTCGCCTCGTGACCTGACCTCAGGGCACGAAATCGAAAATCCCGGATATACACCTTGTAGACCCTGGAGGGGTCTGAGTGTGGAAGTTTCAAATTGATCGACTTTGAAATGTGCTCTTACGAGCTCTAAAGGTGGTGAGGTGACCTTGGTTGACCTCGTCTGGTGACCTGACCTTGGGTGACCCGGGGTAAAAATTTCGGGATGATGGGAAAATGATGCAGTGAGAGGTAGGCCCTCAACCGCGGTGTGCGCTTCGTCTTTTTCTGCTATCCCGAAAACCTTAGGGGCATCTCCCCGGGGCGGTTAAAGTTCAGTTAGAGTCAATTTCTAGGCGTTCCTAGATTCCTCTCATTATGGTAAATCGAATGATGTATAAATGGTCATGTCAGGAATACATTTAGAAATGAAAAAATAGAGGCCCCATCTGACCTAACACAGCTGATATGTATGTCAACCGACTCGCAACAATAAGCCAAACGTATTGGTATCAATATGAAAGCTCTCTGACCATATTCTGCCAAGTTCTTGAACCAAATGTGAAAACCTGCTTAATTAGTCACAGATGACCTCTCAGAGGTCACAGTTTCAAACTTGCTGCATGCCCTTGGAGAGAATGACTTAAAAAGAATAGACCACTTTGCCGAAATTCTAGAAAGAGTAATTTAAGAACAAGAGAGGTCTGAAAATCAGGGAACTCGAAAAACAGAAATATCTCCTGTTTTCTTACAATATGTGCCGTCATCGAAATACCAGCATTAACACGCGCATTGACGGGGGCGGGTACCCGCCCCCCCTCGGGTTTTCCGGAGACAGTAGAAAAACGGCGGCGCGTAGCCTTGCCGTACTTGGTATACCTTATCCCTCATCATTTTTACAACTTTTGTGAAAATCTTAAGGTTAGGTCATCTCAGGTCAGGTCACCAGTACAGGTCAAGTGACCCGACCTCAAAAAAAGTTTAAGATAGCATAAGTCGGAGCAGGGTGAACTTATCCGATTGAAACTCATATCACATAATGGCCCCACCGAGTTCTCTAACATATGTTCCGGTATTTTTGATATCGATGACCTAAGGTCAGGTACGAGGCATGACCTCTCCATTGGAAATACATGGGAAAAATGGTTTTTACGGAATAACTCAGTAAAGAATGGTGATAGAGCATTTATTTTAGCTGCATTAGACTTGCCTGGGCTTTGCGGTTCTAATGATATGCATTTTATATAATTTGACCCTGACCTGACCTCAGGTCAGGTCAAATCCTTGATTTGACCTAGCAAGGTCAAATTATATATCATTCGATTCGGCTTGCTAAGAGGATTCATATAGTTTAAGTCGTTTTGCTCTATCTTTACTTGTTCAGATGTAATGCCCGAAAAACTGAATTTTACATGTTATCCCTATAACGGGCATGTTTTGACCTATCGTGGCCTTAAATGTGACCTGACAAAAAAATGGTTCAAATGTTTTCGATGGAGAAGTGGATGGGCAGCCCAACGTCGTTTACCGTTTTTCGCTACCTACTGTGGTTCTTGAGATCTTAGGGGGGCGGGTACCCGCCCCCCGTCAATGCGAAGGTGGCTCAGACCCCCGTCAATGCGCGTGTTAATAATCAGTGAAATCCCAAACCTTGATCATAGACTCGCTATAACGGCCCATTCACAGCGTTTCTGCATGACAAAAATCGCATGTAGGGGCTATTCAAATACATGGTGAAATAATTGCAGGACCGGCAACCGATTTTCCGCTGAGGACGTCTGCTCTCATCATCATATCATATTCGTTCAATTGCCACGGCAATCGTGCTCTCGGTCCGCCCGTCCATTCTCGATCTTAAGCGCCGGTGCAAAAACTGAACGACAGAAGGCGTTACGGTGGCCGTAACTATTCAGTGGTGGAAAGATGATGCATATGCTTGATGTTAAGAATCAATTTCATAGTTTGATTAAAAAACCATTGATACTTGTTTTGGAAAGTAAGGGAGAGCGAGGATGTGATTTGTGTCGCGACCATTGATCGCATTTCGGCCCAATGGCGCTCTAAAATGGACGACTACTCGCCCGAAGCTTTCGGTCAACGGGAGTGCTGCATGCTGGTCGACTCGCTAGCATGATATTTTCAGCGAGTGAGCGAGACTTAGGGCTTATGACTAATCAGATTGCAGCCAACATCTTGAAGGTATTCCTTATAGCAACAAGGCAATAAGGCAATAAGCAAATAACAAACAAACAAATAAGTCAATAAGCCCCTTTACTTTGAACTTTAAAGATAGCCGACATTTTTTACCGCGAGCTTTGGGTGAAATTGAATATGCCTGTTAGGAAACCACTAATGGCATATTCAATTTCAGCCAAGGCTCTCGGTATAAAATTTCCACCAGCTTTAAAGTACAAAGTAAAAGGGCTTATTGCCTTATTTCAAATCCTGAAATAATGGTTGCATATGGTTGCAGTATTCGGATTGGTCGTAAGCCCTAAGCCTCCCCCACTCGACGAAAATACCATGCTAGCGAGTGAACGAGCATGCAACTACTTGTCGACTAAAAATCTTCGGGCGAGTTAAAGGGATTGTGGCACCTTTATGACGTGATTTTAATTGATATAGCCAAGCTGTAAAGCATGTCGGAAAACCCAGTACTCAACATATCATTTGCTTGAAACTCAAAATTTCCCTGGAGAAAAGCTAAAAACCTACCTGAAATGTACCCCACATGTACCCCAGCGAGGCGGCCACAGTTTTCAGCTGTTGGTAAGACGACAGCGCTGACGTCACGGTGAGTAATCAGCCAATTGAAGCCCTTGAAGCCAATTAAATATGGTAGTAGTTTCCAGATCATGAAGTCATCCCCAGGCAGAGGCTTATTTTTCACCCTAGAGGACCATTTTAAAAATCAAAATATTGAGCTCATTTTACATTTGTCAGAGAAATCATGGACGTTTTCATGATTTTTTTGCAAAAAAATCCATCAATATACATCAAATTCCTGGATTCGACCCAGGTGCCACATTCTCTTTACCGTCCATTGCAGAGCGCGATTGGGCCGAAACCCGCCCAATGCTCGCAACAAACATCACAACACACCTCCCCGTTCTTGGCAAAACAAATATAAATTGTTTTTTTTAAATCCAACTCTGAAACTGTTTCTTTACATCAGGCATATGCATTATCTTTCCACCATTGAATAAACACGGACGCCGTAACAAAATCTGTCGTTCAGTTTTTGCACCAGTGCTTCTTGTATAATTGTTGGGGCTTATCGACGCACAAACTGCCAGGGTCATATGGCGTCGCCAACTCTTTCCCTGTTGGAAGGGTTTCTCGGGAGCCAGCTTGCTCCTTGTTCAGGGAAGCCGCCGGGCCTTGAACCCGGGTCGGCTGAATGAAAGCCAGCTACGCTGACCACTCCACTACCGCGCCCCCCAGTGCTTCTTGTACTGCACGCGATTTTTGCCTTATGGAAACGCTGTGAATGGGCCTTTACAGCGTGTCTATGATCAAGATTCGGGATTTGACTGATTATTAACAGTTTTATATTGGTGACTTCACTCATTGTTAGAAAAGGGATATATTTCTGTTTTTAGAGTCTGAAAGTAGGGGAAAAATGCTGGTTCCTGGCTTTCAGACCTCTCTTGTTCTTGAATTATTATTTTTATAAGTTAGACAAAGTGGTCTCTTCCTTTTAATATACTACGATGTTGAGGATAGGAAGTTGTTCTTGGCAGTGTCTACAGAAACGGAGCTATTTTCGGTTAACACGCGCATTGACGGGGGCGGGTACTCACCCCCTCGGGTTTTTCGGAGATAACAGAGAGCTAACAGAGTACGTGGCATACCTTTTCCCTCATCGTTTTTACAACTTCTGTAAAATTTTAAGGTTAGGTCATCTCAGGTCAGGTCACTAGTACAGGTCAAGTGACCTGACCTCAAAAAGTTTAAGATGGCATAAGTCAGAGCAGGGTGAATTTATCCGATTGAAACTCATATCACATAATGTGCTCACCGAGTTCTCTAAAACATGTTACGGTATTTGTGATATCGATGACCTAAGGTCAGGTACGAGGCATGACCTCTCCATTGGAAATACATGGAAAAATGGTTTTTACTGAATAACTCAGTAACGGATGGCTATAGAGCATTTATTTTAGCTGCATTGGACTCGCCTTGGCTTTGCGGTTCTAATGATATGCATTTTATATAATTTGACCCTGACCTGACCTCAGGTCAGGTTAAATCCTTGATTTGACCTAGCAATGTCAAATTATATATCATTCGATTCGGCTTGCTGCGAGGATTCATGAAGTTAAAGTCGTTTTTCTCTATCTTTACTTGTTCAGATGATATCACCGAAAAACTTAATTTACATGTTATCCCTATGACGGCATGTTTTGACCTCTCGTGACCTTAAATGTGACCTGACGAAAATGGTTCAAATATTTTCGATGGAGAAGTGGATGGGCTACCCGACACCGTTTACCGTTTTTCGCTACCTACCGTGGTTCTCGAGATCTTGGGGGGGGGGCGGGTACCCGCCCCTCCGTCAAAGCGAAGGACGCTCAGACCCCCGTCAATGCGCGTGTTAATTCTCGTTTTCCCATGCATTTTCAATAGAGAGGTACTTGTACCTGGCAACAAACAATCCTGTTACCACAACTCTTAGAACTCAGTGGGCCTACTATGTGATCAGTACC
The DNA here is from genome assembly GCA_034440635.1 of Lepas anatifera. NCBI lineage: Eukaryota > Metazoa > Arthropoda > Thecostraca > Lepadidae > Lepas > Lepas anatifera. The sequence continues at coordinate 135,156 of JAOTON010001480.1, forward strand.
AGATCAATAGATTAAACCCGTTTTCACTGTTGCCAAATGAAACATTCTGGCAGGTTACGTCAAAACAATTGAGGTTAAGCTGTCCCTGAGTACGTCAGCACCAAACCTCACTGTTTTTGGCACCAATGGAAAACCCCGATAGGGTGTTTAAACACCAGTGGGGAGGGGGCGTTTAACCCGCCCCCTCCCCACTGGGGAAGGAGTAAATCACTAACATATCTCACTTTCATTCTAGCTCCTGACTCGCAAGTACGAATTTATCCTCACAAAGTTTAGATTCAGTGGTCGGATTCGTCGACCATGAAATTGAACAAATTCAATGTGTGTTGACTGATGAGACGACGAGAACAAATGCAGAGTGAGCCGCCGCGCTAGGTCGCAATATGCGTCGACATTCGTTGGCCGTTCCTTAGCCCCTCCGCCTAAGCGGAGCCAAATCTCTCCACCATTACCGGTGCTCTTTCTTCATCCGAAGAAGAGTATAGAGCGATTTTCGCAAATATTGCTATTCCAGTCGGTATTAGAAAAATGTATTCTTTAGAATATGCTGTTAGGCGTGAGGGCTTTTAAAGCTGATTGGAAGTGCCCATATTAGAAACGCTGCCAATAACTACAAGTATTAAAAGAAGCAGCATATTATGACGTGCGTTTAATCGTCCCACAGGCCTAGAATTACTTAACACCAATTCAAAGTCCTTAAAATAATAACAGTTCAAAGTATGTCTTAACTCTACGTCGATGTTCCATGCGAGGGATTCGGGGATAAAATCCAAAGAGATAAAAACCAATACCCGCATTGAGAGTTATTTATTTCAAATGCCCGTAACCAACTTTATTAAATTAGCAGGCGCCCCGAGCGTGGCTTAATCTCCCCCTCTTGTTTCCCCGAATAATGCAGTAACGAAACAACGCAGAACAACAAAGCTAGCGGTACCTTATTTCTGATCGATTTTACGCATCTGGCCAATTTTTGGGGTTTAGGTCGCGTCAGGTCAAGGAGCTCTTCATGGTCAAGCGACCCGACCTCAAAACCCAAAACCACGAGTTTGAAGCGGCGCCCATGTAACGCCTGCCAGCCGATCAATTCCAAACTTTCGTAATATGATGAGGTCATTAGGGTCTACAAATATGCTACCTCGGAATTGTCAGATTGTTGACCTAAGATGGGCTCAATTTTTGGTCACCCAGTTTTAAGTCTATGGTGAGAAGTAGGCAGTCCAGTAGATATTGGATACACCAGCTTGAAAGCCCTCATACCGTGTATTCTTACTACGGTTCTGACAATAAACTCGAGTTTTTACGCATTTGTGCTCTCAAAGCTCATTGGAGGTCGCATAAGCATACAGTGATTATTTTGCCAAATGACTGCACTGAATTGGAATAGAGCTTCCATTTTTTTGTGTCATTGCGCTTATATCGTCACTGGGAGTCAATTGATATGCAACATGACTATACCAGGTCATTATTTGACCTAGCCTCGGATCAGGTCATTGCCATTTTTAACCTAACATGGTCATATCATACGTCCTTCGATTTTCCACGATGAGAGGGCTTCAATGATGCGTACAGATTTGCTCTATCTCTTCTCAGTAAGAATCTAGGGGGAACCTACAATGCCGTTGTAAGCCTATGGAAACTTCCTTGACCTCTGGTAACCTCAATATTAACTTGACATAAAAGCAGTGCTTACAATTTCTCTTCGTATCGTCAGGAGCTTTCGAATACCTTCCATAATTTTGTTTTTTAGCTTTGACAGAAAATGAGATACGGAGAGGAGGCAAAACACATCCCCCTCAGGGGGAGCTTCGGGCCAGAGACCTCAGCGGGGTGCGTGTTTAAGAAATATGAAATGAAGCGTTCAAACCTTTTTCATCATTTCAAGCTACGTATGACTGAGAAGAGAGCGGAAGAATGAGTATGAGTCAGGTCAGCAAGCCGAAGTTTTTGTGCAAATTCTATGGATGTAGACAAATGTATTTCTATTTCATCCAAAGACTGTCGAAGACTGTCAAAAATATGCAATGTTTGATTTTACCTTGTTTTTTGTTTATAACCACACGCACACTAGAGCGTAATAGCTGAATAACACTATTGGCTTGATAAATGGCATTGACAATGGCAAATGCCCATCCTGTTTGGAAAGGAATTCGATTAATGCTCCTTCGTAAAGCTTCGCTCATTAACCCAGTAAAATATTTCTCCACAGGCCCTCGTCATTGTCTTGCTGGCGGTGGCCTCTGTGGCCCACACTGGCTATATCAGCCCATACTCAACATACCGTCGCCCATACTCGGCACTTCACGGCGCACACTTGTCATATGGAAGCCCTCTTGCCTTCGCTGGTAGGGGAAGGGCTATCTTCGGCCAGGGCGCCGGGTTTGGTGGAAGTAGCTTCATCCGAGGCCCGCGGACTGCGTTTGCTGGTTTCAGCGGCGTTGGCTCTCACGGAGGGTTTGGATTAAGAGGGCGAGGTTCTGGGAGCTTCGGAAGATTTAGAGGGAGTAAAGGAATCTCTGGACGCGGCGTCAGATTACTAAGCGGGGGAGATGGACTTTTTGGAGGCGGCTCAAGACTCTTTGCTAGCCCCAGAATATTCATCGGTGGAAGAAGATTCTTTAGAAGGAAACCAAAATTCCTCTTTGTGGGAAGTTCTGGATTCCCGACGGGCGGTGGAAGATTCTTTAGCAGTGGAAACCGGTTCCAGTTTGGAAACGGAGGCAGATCTCTCAGCCGTGGAAGGTTCTTCAGAAGAGGTGGCAGAACATTCCTGGGAGGTAGAGGATTTGGGGGCACTGCTGGAAGCTTTACAGTCTCACCTGAATTTTTGTCGAACACTGGAACATCGAGGAGTTTTGGTAGTGGTAGCAGTGCGATTTCCTTCGGCGCCCCGTTCAGGAGAAGGGGATTCAGAAGCTTTAGAAGGGCAGGCCTTGGATTGCGACGCGTTCTTCTTGGAGAGCTAAACCGAGCATTTAGAGGACATTCACTATCTGGAAGCAAGCGTCTGGGAGCTGCAGGAAACGTTAATAGATTTTTAAATGCTAGGGTTTCAAGGCCAACTGTTATAGATGCTGGCAACGGCCTTTCGTCATGGCGACCGAACAATGTGAATAACCAGATTCATATTATCTTTGCTGATGGTCGTCAAGTAGAAAGAAACAATGCACCGCAACCCAATATCGTCAAGAATTTCATCAGCATCTATAATCCAGTTCCCAGAGTGGCATTTGTTCCTACACAAGGATTGCATGCGGCAAGAAAAAACCTTAACGTCAACGTTAATAACAATTTAGATAGGATTTCTCCGGTGATCGCCAGCTTCCAGGGGCCCACCGTTGGCGGAGGCGGGGGCAGTTTCAGCGGAGGCTCAAGGTTTCAACAAGGGGGCTTTGCAAGGGTACCAATCGAATCTGGAGGCATCGGGGGAGGACCATTAGATATCGGTGGCATTGACGGAAGCGTAGCAGCCTTTGCTAACAGCTTTAGGGGCCTTTCTGGAAACAGGGCTTTCGAAACCAGTGGTGAATTTGGAAGCAGATCGGTTCTAGGTGAAAGCTCTTTCAATCCGAGTGGCTTTATTGGACCAAGAATTGGTGGCGGCAGATTTAGTTCTACTAGGTTCGGGTCGGGCGGATTTAGGTTTGGAGGGCTGGCCGGAAGAACATCTTTCAGTCGGGCGGGAACGTCGCTAGGCGATGGAGGCGCAAGAGGTCTCAACTTTGGAGCCTTTAGCCGAGGAGGAACAGGTGGTCTATCCTTTGGGGGCGGTGGCGGACTCGGCGGCAGCACGGCTATTGGTGGAGGCTCATTCCGAAGAGGTGGCTTGAGTGGAACTAGGCTCAGAAGCAGGGCATTTAGCGGGACTGGATTCGGTGGAAGTAGAGGATTCTCTACTGGATTCGGTGGTGGCGGAGGATTCTCAACTGGATTCGGTGGTGGCGGAGGATTCTCAACTGGATTCGGTGGTGGCGGAGGACTCACCTCTACTGGATTCGGTGGTAGCAGAAGATTCTCTTCGACTGGATACGGCGTCGGCGGAGGATTTTCCTCGACTGGATTCGGGGGCGGCGGAGGATTTTCCTCCACTGGATTCGGGGGCGGCGGAGGATTTTCCTCGGCTGGATTCGGCAGCGGCGGAGGATTTTCCTCGACTGGATTCGGGGGCGGCGGAGGGTTTTCCTCGACTGGATTCGGCGGCGGCGGAGGATTTTCCTCGACTGGATTCGGCGGCGGCGGAGGATTCTCTTCGACTGGATTTGGTAGCGGCGGAGGTTTCTCCTCGACTGAGCTCAGTGGCGGCGGAGGCATCGGCGGTACTGGATTCGGTGGTGGCGCAGGATTTCCCTCAACTGGATCCAGTGGTGGTGGAGGGTTCGGCGCTACTGGATTCGGTGGAAGTTCAGGGGGAGGGTTAGACTTTGGTGCGAGTGGCGGTAACGTAGGATCCTTCAGCAGTGGTGGAAGTTCAAGTGGAGGATCTTTTGATGGCGAACACCACAACTATGACGATGATCACGATGAAAAATAGTTTTTTATGAAACCATGAGCTCTGCAATTATGTTGGTAGGCACTTTGTGCTGAACATTGTACATAGAATGGACGGTATATGTGTGAAAATAATAACTTAGTACGTATGAGAATTATGGGCGTTGCCTGATTGGGTCCATGTATGGTAACAGCCATTTGTGTCAATAACTCTACATCACGTACATACATGTTTGTATTTTGTTGCCCCTTAAATAAATCAGCACTTTTCTTGATATCGTTCTTTGATATCTCCACTTATATATCTGAATATCTCCACTGATATAATCCACTCCGCACATTTTTAGTGCTATTGGCTGATAAAGCATAGGCTACTTTTGTACATGTACAACAGCCGCAAAATGTCACAAAGAATGTTTAAAGCCGGGTTACTTCTCCTTAAATAGACAGATAAGCCCACAGAGACGTTATGCTAGAGAAATAAGAGGTTAAAGGATAATGAGCATTGGGATCAAATGGAATCAGCCCTCCATTTTAACCACAAAATGGGCAACATCTGCTCCATTGTGGACCAAATCAACGATAAATGGGAGATACGTACGACGCATCTCAGTTTCGGTAAAATTTCACAACAGGGCATTTCTGAGCAGCCCTGAAGCCCAATCTAATCAATTGGTAGTCGGGGTATTCCACGAGATTTCAGCACACCGGGATGGTGAATTTTACACCCTCATGTCTTCGATTTATTGCTGTTCTTTCGCTGCAGTTTGGAATCTCCGGTCGGCTCCGTTTTTTTGTTATTATGCTCAAGTTGCAACTGCAGCGTTTTTAAAGAAATAGGTGAAAAGGTACTGCAATACCACCCCGGTAGCTCAGTTGGTAGAGCGTTGGGCTCCGGCCCGCCGCTCAGAAGTATGCAGTGGCAGTGCATGTTCAGGCTTGGGATCTGTTCCCCTGAGACGCTCTGGCGCTCAATAGTTTACCCGACGTACAGGTCGGCTGGCAACTGACTGGTGGGAGGGTGACCTGAGCGGGGCGGCCGTCCCTGTGCTTTGTGGGACGTTAAACTTTGGCTTCTAAATTAACCTTTCATTGTGGGAGTTGCTCGTTCGGGTGGTGGGGTCGGGGTCTCCGTGACAAGTCCATTGATGACTTTAGTGAGACTCCGACTCCAACAGTCGAACTGAGAGCAGCTTGGACAAAATTTATAAAAAAATGCTTGAACATGTTCCAGGCGGAAATGAAAGACACTTGTGCAGACAATATGATTCCCACCAGTGATAGCCCAGGACGCGCTGACTGCACCGCTGGAACATTTCAATCCATCGCTCCTCGCTTGGTAGCTGATGTCTCGGAAACGGATAAATGTGCAACTCGCAAGTTGCCAAATCACCCGAGGCTCTCGTCTTGATTTCCGACGGAAACCTGCACTGTTTTTCAAGTAGGTAAAAGTGTTGATGAAAGGCCTGGAAAGCAAACAGAAGCGTTATCAGTATTATCTCTAGCCCTGTTTGGCATGTCAGCATTGTTTGGTCAGCAGGGCCTCTGAACTCCCCTCCCAAAAAGCCATATCAGCGTCAAAATTACCTCTGGTAGCTGCTAACCCAACAAAGATACACAGTCTGCGCTGACCCGCGGTCGGAGGAGGTTGTGCGCGCTCCGTGTCATGGTCTGAGCAGGGGAGTGCGACCTGCGGGGCTCCGAGAGTGACTTAGCAGAGGCTAGAAATGGGACAGTGAGCAAGAGACTGAATCCAAGTGGTTGATATTCATGTGATACATGCAGTGTTGATATTCATGCGATACATACCTATGTGAGTGAATATATCAGTGGACTTCACTTTTTGGATTCGTGAATCGGTAAGTCATGTCAGAATCTGACATCAGTGATAACGATCGGGACTCAGTCTTCACGGATGCGGCATCCGGAGCTGGCACAGACACTACTTGCCGAGGTAAACGCCAACTATCTGTTAGTGACATGGCACGCAATCTTGAGCGAAAACGGCTGAAAAACATTAGAAAGCCCGATGAAGACAAGTCGACACGTCAGCGAAGTGAGCAAGACCACAGTAAGAGCAGCGTTACTTTAGATGCCATCAAAGAGCTAATAGAAGCAGGAAACAGCCGTGTCATAGAAGTTCTGGAGAGAAAGTTTCACGCAATGGAAAAAAGGGTTGAAATCCTTGAGAGTGACCTCTTTGATAAAGACGTAGCCATGACTAATCTGAAAAAGAGTGCGAAGAGTGCAAGCGGGAGAACGCAGAGCTTCGGGAGAGACTAGACGGAATTGACAGGAATAGGCGTCTCTCTTCCCTGATATTAACGTGTAGAGATTTTGGTACTCGAAGCCAAGGAGAGGACGTCGGACAGAAGGCCGTAGAAATTCTCAATAGTCGTCTCCCTGGGCTTTACCTGACATCCGGTGAAATACAAGTCGCCCATCGCCTGGAGTCTGACCAAAAGGTTATCGTTAAGTTCATGCGGAGGAACGTACGGGACGCTATATTTGAGCGACGGTTTGAGCTCTTCCCCAAGCGCGCTCCGGGTGGGCAGGGCGGCCCCGGTCGCGGTGGTATGTCCGGCGGTTCACAGATGGCACCACTCTACCTGTCTGAATCGCTCATTCCGGAGATGCAGCGTGTGTTTCAGCTGCTTCTGGCGGCGCGCAGCCCGGACAACGGAGGCAAGGTGGCCTCCGTTTTTACCCGGCGTGGGTTCGTTTACTTTCGGAGAACATACGGGGGAGCCAACATATACGTAAAGGATGAGAACCATCTGCGTCAGCTGTTGGGCGATCTCCCACAACTGACATACGGCTCCAGGCAGCGGCGCCGCTGGCGTCAGGAGGATCGGCGCGACGCGACGCGTTGCAGTCCCGGCGTGGAGGCTGCGATGGAGACGAGCAGTCACCATCTCAGCCCTGCGTCGTCGGTGGTGGCGAGTCAGCAGTTGGGGAAGGCGACGCACCCGCAGACCAGCAGCGCTGCGGCTGCGCCCGCGCGCAAAGGGACGGCGGCTGCAGGAGCGCGTGCAGGGACTGGAGGTGGGACTTCACAGACTGGGGGCACTGAGAGCAGCCAGCGCGACAAGGTGCCCTCGGTAGGCGGTGACTCGGCCGTGCAGAGCACCAGATGAGGTGATGTTTCCCAACGGCATTGTGGCGCTTAATATGCCCTTATTGGTAACCTTGAATCGGTCTTTAGCGAAGCCATAGAACAGAGCAGGTGCACTTCTTACTTCTGTTTGTTATTATTAACTTACTGCCGTGTACAAATTACAGAATTTGGGGGTTTCATGCTTTGGTTCGTATTAAATGTCTATTGCCGTGTTGCGCTTTGTTCTGCATTGTTTTGCTGTTTTCATAGTGGCAACGTAATGATGCGGATCGTATAAAGATTCGGGATATCACCTCTAGTGCGGAGAGGAAACGAGTACTTGGGGAATCGGCTTATTGTTGCTGGCTGGTGCCTGTCAGAGAAAGTAGTTGTAGATGGCGCCAGGTGCTTTCGTGTTTGCGTGTTTTGCTTTTGTGTCTGCATTTAAAACCATTCGTGATGTGTTCTATATCAGGCATTTTCAAAATAGCATCTTGTCTGGAAGTGTTGGATTTCACTTCCATAATTCAGCTCACGTTATTCTTCTTGAGTTAAAGCAGATAAGGTTAACTATGGCCTGTATAAAACAATAGAACCGTTTGCTGATAAGCTGTGAATGCTAGCTGTACTCTGATTCAACTGGAACGATCAGCAGATCCACTCTGTAGCGGCGGGGCGGTTGGATCCTCGGCGGTCGCCCTTGCCTCGCCTGTCGCGGCCGACGACTCCTGCTCGGGACGTGCATCGGTGCTCGGCGTCTGCGCTTGGGCCGGCATTGGGCGGCTGCCGGGGGGCCGGCCGCCCCGATGAGTATCGCATCGGTTATGCATCCGTATCTCATTGATGTAAGTACTGAGATGCTGTTTAATTTTGTGTGTATAGTGAATGCCATTTTTAGGGACCCAAGAGGTTGGTCGAATGGATTAGAAAATCAGCCAATGTTTTGGTCACTCGGAGCCCTGCTCTCGCGTTTGGTGGGGTCAGTGTACAGAATGTGCTGTTATGTGCGTGGGGGGATAAGGGATTTCAAGTAGGTATGGATATGCGAGGGACTCTGTTTAATTCCGGTACCCGGCCAGTCAGATTCAAGGTATATTGGCAATTTTTCTAGACGAAATTTATACATATCAAGTTTTGGTTTATAATAATCTAAGGTGGGCATGCCCAGTCTTTGTCAGGTTTGTGGTAGCAATGCATGTATGAAGACTCAGTGGTGAGCGTAGGTAAAGGAGCAGTCGGTCAGAGCGCCTATAGGTGGCAGCAGAGACGATGGTCTAATCGGCACAGTCACGGGAGCACACAAACGTGCCCATGTATTTAGGAGCAATTGTTGGAGTTTTGCATACCCCGTTACATTTGAATTTAGTTAGCTAAAATGCCTGAGCTAAAAGTTTTGACGTTGAACGTGCGTGGATTACGCTTGCCTGCCAAAAGACGCGCCGTTTTCCGTTTTCTACATGTCAATTACCCAAATCATTTTGCTGTCATTCAAGAGACACATTCCAACTCCCATGATGCCAAATTTTGGAGATCTGAGTGGGGATCGGATATTATATTTTCTCACGGTCGCAACAGCAGGGAGTGTGGTGTTGCAATTCTTGTGCCCAGATCGTCCTTAGGTCTTTGTCGGGTTGATGTAAATTATTCCTCTGACAACGGAAGGCTAGTAATCGCTGACTTGGTATTTCAAAAGTGCACCGTTAAGTTATTAGCAGTTTATGCTCCAACACAAGGACATAGGCAAGAGCAGTTAAGCTTTTATAGCCTGCTGAAGGAGAAGCTTGAAACCATGCCAGAGGCAGAGAAAAATTTACTTCTTCTTTGTGGTGACTTGAACCTGCATTTAACGCATCTTGACGTCAGAAAGAAAAGGTTCGTCGTCTCAGCGCCGGCCCGAACATTCAACGAGATAATGAGCGAGCAAAATCTGATAGACTTGTGGCGCCACAATAATCCTTCATTAAGGAGATATACATGGGAACGCTTTGCACCTGTAGTACAACAGTCTCGATTAGACTATATAATCACCAGTGCTCATATGATGCATAATAACTTGGTAAAGCGCATTGAAATAAAACCCTCTGTTCTAACTGACCACTCTTTAGTTTCGGTAGAAATTGCTTTGTTTTCAACTGATAAGGGTCCTGGACTGTTCCGCTTTAGGAATGAGCTATTAGAAGACAGCTGCTTTGTTAAGGCTGCAAAGGCTGAAATCAAAAGTGCCACGTTGGGTGAAGGAAATTACTGTGACGTTAATGATTGGCGACTAAAGCTGGAAATGTTATGCAGCAAGATAAAAATAATTAGCTTGGGAAGGGGGAAGCAAATACAAAAGCTTAAGCGAGAGGAAAGCGAAAAGTTCTTACGCTTGCTTGAGGAGTGCGAAATTGAGATTAGTCGGCAACCTACTAGAGAATTAGTAGAAAGGTACCAAGAGCTTAAAAATGTAGTAAACGAGATTGAATTGGAAAAGGGCAAAAGGGCAATGGTTTACTCAGGAGCAAAATGGGTTGAGGAGGGAGAAAAGGCTTCACGATATTTTCTGAATCTGTGCAAGAGTAGAGACATGAAGAAACAGATTAATGTACTACGAACAGATAACAATGACATAATTACGGGCAACAGGAACATATTAGGATATTGCAAAGAATTTTTCCTAAACATATACTCCAGTTGCATCGGAGGTCCCCGTGAAAGACCCCACCTAGATACCAGGTATCGATGTGATGAATTTTTAGGTGAGGCTGAATGTCCGCAACTTAGTGAGGAAGATAAGGCAATTTGTGATGCACCAATTACTAGTTATGAATGCAAACAAGCGCTTCAAGGCATGTTGAACAACAAGGCTCCTTCTGTGTCCGGATTTTCTAAAGAATTTTTCTTGCACTTTTGGGATGATCTAGAAACAATTATTATGAAATATTTTGAGGAAACTAGAGCAAAAGGTAAATTTTTCGTAACTCAAAGACGGGGCGTGATAACTTTAATCCCTAAACGAGGGGATCAGACACTCCTGAAAAACAAGCGAGCTATTTGCCTTTTAGATATAGTGTATAAGATTGTTGCAAAAGTGATAGCAAATAGGCTGATGCTCGTCATATCGACATTAGTTGCGCCTGACCAAACTGGTTCCATCAGGGGAAGATATATTGGCATGAGTATTAGGACTATATCCGACATCATTTATTATTGTGATGCCGATCATTTGGACGGAATCTTAATGGCGTTAGATTTTAAGAATGCCTTCAACACAGTCGAACATGAATTCATTTACGACGTCTTGGGCAAGTTCAACTTTGGAACCTTCTTCATTGATTGGGTAAAAATTTTACATCGGGATGTAGAACTTACAGTTATAAATAATGGTTTCACCTCTCAGTGGTTTAACCCGACTAGGGGTCTCCAACAAGGCTGCCCCGCTTCAAGTTTAATTTTCTGCCTGGTAGTCGAAATTCTAGCTATTAAAATACGTGCAATGACCAACATTAAGGGAGTAACTGTTTCAGGAGTAGAAATGAAAATAGCCCAATATATAGATGACACTACCGTGTTTGTAGAGAACGAATACGCGGCAAACCTAGTCTTGGATGTTACAAAAATTTTGGAGCTGTGTCGGGATTGCAGCTCAATCTTGATAAATGTTCTTTCATGTGGTTGGGAGCGCGGAAAGACTCCCAAAACACTATATGTCAACGTGTTTGTAGTCAGCAGGTCAAAATTTTAGGAATAAATTTCAGTGCCTTGTATCCTTGTGATAACTTCATGCGAGCGTTTTCTAACATGGAACAGACAATTATCAGCTGGATGCAAAGGAATCTTACTTTGAAAGGAAACATCACAGTAGTAAAATCTCTTTTTGTTTCCCAGTTTATATATGCAATGACAGCCACAACAATAGAAAGGAAGGATTTAGAAAAAGTTCAGAGCAAAATAATGAAGTTTATTTGGAGAGGCCGACCACCAAAAGTTGCCCAAGGCGTACTGTACCAAGATACGGAACATGGTGGCTTAAATGCCCCAAACATACTCCATATATACAAGGCAATGCGCGTTTCCTGGTTTGGAAAGTTTGTAGGGTGTTCAGACTCAGCTCTTTCGAAAATAATTCAGAAAAGGTTAGGTATGCGGCTTGAACACATTTTAAATGTAAATTATGGCGAAGCCTGGATAAAGTCAAAGCAAATTCCATTGTTTTATAAGGAAATGCTCCAGTGGCTGCGAGAAGCAGTTCCTTTATCCGAACCGGTTAGCGGTGAGGACGTGAGGAAGCAAATCATATGGAACAATAAAGTACTATGTATTGGCGGACGGCACTTCTTTTCCCAGGCGATGTACAAGCGTGGCATATTTTTGTTGGACGATTTTTTTGACAGCCGAGGACAGATATTGACCGTGAACGATTTCAAAACTAAACATTCCCTCGTCAAAATGAATCCGCTAGATTATATCAGCTGGTGCAGCGCTATTCCTGCACATTGGAAGAGGCGTGTTGCAGGTTCAGAGTCACTCTCCGTAGATAATAGGTCCATCACACCCAAAATTGAAGTAAACGGCACTTTGATTTCATTCCACTTAGTAAAATCTAAATTTTTCCGATCAAAATGGTTTAAACCTGCTGTACCAACTGCCCAAAGTAAGTGGTCAAGCGAAGGCATCGACTTCGCAGGGAATTGGAGCAAAATTTACCATCTACCTTTCACGATCACAAGTTCCACAAGATTACAGAGCCTACAATATAGAATAATGCACAGGTTTTTCCCCACAAGACTATGCATAAGAAACGTTATTGATGATCCGTTTTGTAATAGTTGTGGTGAGGTGGATAGCATTCAGCATTTTTTTTCAGTGCGATGAAATCCAATTATTTTGGAATGGGTTAGCTGAAAGAATAAATAGGAAGCTAAACCGGGAGAAACAGTTTACTCCTTGTGCTAAGCATATATTGTTTGGAAACATACCAGCGTTAGACGCCGTAAATCTTATAATTTTGATTGCAAAACAATTCATTGCTTACCAACATTCATTGCTTACTGGTAGCTGCTAACCCAACAAAGATAAAACATAATACTTATGTTCCATTCACAAAATGGTAGGCTGCCACTTTTGTTCTGTTACTCTTTTTCATCAGCACAACAGCAGGCCGTCAGCCCGTGAAACCTCAAAGACCAGTTCCCGGGGAGAGGCTACAATCCTGTGACGTAGGCGCGGTGCTGCCCGATGATTGGTGCTGACAGACCAAACAGGGCTTTTACCAGACGGTGAAACCCCTTTGGCTGCCCTGTGTTCTGAACTGAATATTTCAAGTGGGTGTTCAGGCAGATCCATGCTATGTTGTGCTTAACCCACGATTCAGAAAGATGAGCTATTACCGAAGAATCACTGACCATGAGGAGATGCAATACACTCACAAGGCAAAATGGCCCTTCCCTTACAATGTGCTATGCTTAGTGGAAGGGAGAGGTGATATCAGCGCAACCGCGCTCTCTAAACTATGATCTAGTATTTTTTATATCGATGACCTAAGGTCAGGTACGAGCCACGATCTGTTTATTCGAAGTACATTGGAAAAATGGTTTTAACTGAATAACTTGGGAATGGATGGTGATAGAGGGTTTATTTTAACTGCATTAGATTCGAATTCAGGGGCGGATCTAGGATTTTTTCCCAGGGGGCAGCAGATCCAGGGGGCGCCGTTTTTCTGGAATGGGGACGCCATGTGGTCGCGAGTGTAGGCGCCGGTCGCACCAAGCATAGGCAAAAACAACTTATAAACAACCGTGATAAAAAGCCGATACATCCGCAAATATAAAGAAACAAGCTCTTTGTGAAAATGGTTTGAATCTTCAAAAAACCTAGAAATGCATTTTTCAGTTGCAAACAGAGTAGGTAAAAGGCCTAAATCATTTTTGGCTTTGATTATTGTTTATTAGACCATCAAAGAACTGGAAATCATGGGGCAAAATCTAATTTTCCAATTTTCCATATATTGAAGAAACCCAGCATGCACCAGGTATTTCTACAAAAGACTTCATACGTTATTTCTCGCTGTTTCCTTTCATTGAATAGTTCCGGGTTGTTTTCTTCATTTCGCAGTAGAAGACGGCCGGTCTCGTCACGCCTTTCGATGGCTTAGGGGCGACTGTTGCTCGGCATTTGGTGCGGGGTCCGTGTCCGAATTCATGCTTTGTGTTGAGATTGATATGGGATGCAGTTTGATTGTGTCCAGTTATCGGTTCTCATTTGGAAAGACTCAGGTAGTAGGTGCTCGGCTTTTTTCATGAAGCGCTCCTCATCCAGGGGCTTACAGGGGGCGTACTACGGAACTGGAAGTTTCCTAGAAAAGCTATCGGACCCGTTTGGGTTTCTTGTTTTATGCTTCAGTTGCTGATATTTGTATATTCGTTGCGGGGGCCACCACAGAAAAGTGGCGGGGGACAGTATCTCCCTGACCCCAGTTTCCATGTCTATGCCGCCCAGGGGCTGCCAAATTATCTTAGAGGCCCCCAAGGTCTAGAGTATGGCTCAGGAACCCAAATCAGTCAGCTCAGGAGCCCCGGACCAGTGCATTGGCCTCGGGACCAGCTTATCAAGGGAACCCACAAAGTACACGGCCACTAGAAGCTGAGCACAGGGGAGCCCCAGATTCGCACAGGGGGCCAGTTTAGCTTAGGGGGCCCTGTTCAGCTCAGAGGTGCTTAGGTTGGGTTATACGAGGGGGTCTCCAATATATATATATATATATATATATATATATATATATATATATATATATATATATATATATATATATATATATATATATATATATATATATATATATATATATATATACATATGTTACAGGGAAAGTGCGAAATCCGAGAGTTCGCGAACTCCCTAGGGATTTCGCGAAATCACTGACCAGTAGCCTGGTCCGGATTTAGGTTTTTTTCTTCAGAAAGTAACGGATCGTTGCTCATTAGATGCATTTTTGGTGCTGATTACGATGCGCTCATCAGAAATGCAATTTTCAAAAAACTTTTGGTGGCCCACTCGAGTTGAAGGTTTTGCATTTTGCCCAATTTTCCACTTTTTGGCTCACCATCAACCCATATTACCAACGAGGTGCAAAAATTGCACTGGGTTGGTAGTTTGGTTCATTGGTGTTCCATTCACTTTGTTTTTGTTGTTATAACTTGCACACATAACGGTTATTTTTTGCTTATTATCTCCGATTTTAGTTGAGTTTGTACTGGCACTCCATAGATGGCGCTAGCGGCGTGACATTGTAAGTGAATAATGATTTCCTCGGGGACCGGGAATGTGAACAGAAACGTGAAAGGTGAGAAGCAATTGCGAATTGGATTGTATAAATGCACTTAAAGAGCTGTTTTCAAGCAGCACTGAAGTTGTTAACACTGCTTCTCAGGTATTTTAAGCATGCCATGTCCAAATATGCTGCTGCTGCTGAAGTCCCGACCATAACCCTTTACCAATAGACACAGGAACCGTGAGGGCTGTGGTGGTGGCCGTTGCACCCAACTTTCAGAGTGTGGCAGTAGCTCTAACCCCCCCCAGTTTGAGCCGATTCTGGACCTTCTCTATTAACATTTAAGTGATATGCCTAATCACCCCCGGCCATACCAACGCGGAAGCCCCTTCCTCCAACTTACACCTTTCTCCGACTAAAATAGTCTCTCCACCTATGCCTTCACCGACTGAATTCTTCCGTATTTTCGCCAAAAAGAATCTGCAGCAACCCTACTTTGACTGAAGTGCGAGGGTATCAGTTTTGAGGCTAGTGACCTGTAGCCCAGTCTCCTCTGACATATTTGGAGGTCGTTGTGGCCCGGAGGAGAATTATTTGTCTTACGTGTACGGATAGGATTGATAATTTTTAACGTTATGGTCCAGCAGAAAAAAAATCGACCGGTTTGGCATTGTGCGAACATTTTTTTTACAAACATGGCATTGGTCACCAGGTTTTAAGGACTGAAGGCAAATGTTGTATGAAATCACAAAATAAGTTTTCCAACGTTTACGCACCTTGCACTAGCTGCATTGGATAATAATCTATAATCATATGATAATCGATAATCATCGGCATAATCTAAGTGCTTACGTGATCTTTTCCTTTCAGTTCTGTGATCGAAATTGAAAATGGAGGGAGGGTTATATCTGCAAGAAATAAAGGAGCTTTACCGTGAGTTTGGTATATCATAGGGCGCCTTCTTATGACAAGAATTGAACTCATGGAGGAGCGGAGCAAAGATGAGTGTCATATTCCTATGGAAGAATGCAAGAACAGGGTAACGTCTGGGGTTATGGATGTGTGTGCCAGTGTATCACTCCATACACGTGCAAATCAGGCCATACTGAAGGAACTAAGAGAGCGTTGGAAAGAAAGAGTACAAAAAGAAGTATGCAAACAAGTTTGGCAAGCGAGCTACTATAACAACTACTGCAATGGATTCTCTGTTTGATACCAGCAGCCGAGAACTTGAGCCTGGATTAGCAGAAGACAGTGTTTCTGGCCGAACAGCCAAGTGCCAGACGTCTTTAGACAGGCAGCCTCGATCAGGAAACCACAGCGCGATGGCAGAGGAGAGCTCAGCGAGCGGGTCGAGCAGTCATGAGAGGAGCAGCCGTCACCTCCCCGAGTCAACAGTGCGACGGCCGAGACAGCAAACACGCCTGTGGAAACTGGTGTTTCATTAACGCTATCATCTGCTAAGCTATAATGACTCGGTAATCCCGATCAAAGGGGTATTATCTGTGTATGAGCAATGCTATTTTCAAAAACCAGTCTGCTCATCAATTCTAACAAAACACTTACAAGCTATATGTATATATATATTTTTCAAAATACTGTCCAAGTCGTTCACAGTCAATAGCTCATAAACCATAAGACATGGTACGCATTGCTTGTCATTCTCCTATCCTTCCTTACGGTTCCATAACTCATAAAACATAAAAATGGTAGGCATTACTTGTCGCTCTTCTACGGCCTATTCTTCCTTATGCTTTGTCAGTTATGGACTGTGAACGACTTGGACAGTGTTTAAGAAACTATATAAATATATAGCTTGTGGGTGTTCTGATAGGATTTATGAGCAGACTGATTTCTGAAAATAGCATTGTTCATACACAGATAATATCTCTTTGATCAGGATTACCAAGTCATTATAGCTTAGCAGATGATAGCGCTACCTGAAACACCAGTTTCCACAGGCGTGTTTGCTGTCTCGGCCGTCGCCTGTTGACTCGGGGAGGTGACTGCTGCTCCTCTTATGACTGCTCGACCCGCTCGCTGAGCTCTCCTCTGCCATCGCTCTGTGGTTTCCTGATCGAGGCTGCCTGTCTGAATACGTCTGGCACTTGGCTGGTCGGCCAGATACACTGTCTTCTACTAGTGCAGGCTCACGTTCTCGGCTGCTATTAATCAGCGAATCCATCGCAGCAGTTGATGTAGCAGCTCGCTTGCCAAACCTGTTTACATGCTTCTTTTTGTCTCTCTTTCTTTCTAAAGCCCTCTTAGTTCCTTCAGCACGGCCTGTTTTGCACGTGTAGGCAGTGATACGCGTGCACATACATCCATAATTTCAGCCGTTACCCTGTTATTGATACTTTCATAAGAATATGGCACTCATCTTTGCTACGCTCCTCCATGAGTCCAATTCGTGTCATAACAAGGTGCCCTATGACATACCAAACTTGCGGTCAGGCTCTTTTGTTTTTTGCAAATATTACCGTCCGTCCATGTTGAATTTTGTTCAGAGGAAACATAAAACTGCAAGGAGAACATAACGTAGAACTTGGATTATGCCGGGATGTGAATTATTCAATGCAACTAGTGCAAGATGTCTAGTCGTTGAAAGTCGTTGGAAATTTTAGGATTTCATACAACATATTTTCTTTGGTCCTTAAAACCTAGTGACCAATGTCATGTTTGTAATAAATGTTTCCATAATGCCAAACCGGTCAATTTTTTCTGGTGGACCACAACGTTAACCCGCGCCCCACCGGGGGTCCGGCGCCACCTTCGCCCCACCGGGGGGCCATCGATGGCCCCCCTCTAACTCCGAAAATATGGGCGTTAGCGCAAATCTGCAAAGTGCAATAGAAAGCTCGCGTGAATTCAGTAAGAAATTACTTCGCATGTTTTAGTGCTCAGGTCAATGGCTTGACCTCCAGAGGTCAAATTAGGTCAAGATCGGCTATTTTCACTCAAATATGCAATGATTAAGCAAACTGGGCATAACTCTTATGTCATAAGAGCTATTGAGGCCTGGTAAAGTACATTTGATAGAAAATTACCAGTACTTTTTCCGCTATGTGGAACGTAAAGACCTCCCGCCAGTGGTTTGACCGCCAGAGGTCACCTCGTGACCTAATATGACCTGAGGTCACCAAAGGTCAAAAAGTGACCTTGCCGTATATCAAATGAAAGCCAGTGACAAGACAAACACGATGGTGTTTGTTTCACCGCTCTAGCTCAATTAGGTCAAAAGTTATTGTCAAAATACTGTTTTTGACCTCTGGTGACCTTGGATGACCTTGGAAAAGTCAAAGGGCAAATATGACCCCTGGGATCCGTGAAAGGGTGTCCAAAAACGTTGTTCTGAGCAGCCTGAGTATTTGCAATCATTTTTGTGGCTTTTATATCATGAAATAGCTTTTCCCCATGCTTTGTCAATGGGAGAGGTCGCCTCGTGACCTGACCTCAGGGCACGAAATCGAAAAATCCCGGATATACACCTTGTAGACCCTGGAGGGGTCATGAAGTGTAGGAAGTTTCAAATTGATCGACTTTGAAATGTAGCTCTTACAGAGCTCTAAAGGCGAAGTGAGGTGACCTTGGTTGACCTCGTCTTGTGACCTGACCTTGGGTGACCCGGGGTAAAAAATTTCAGGGATGATGGGAAAATGATGCAGTGAGAGGTAGAGCCCTCAACCGCGGTGCTGCGCCTCGTCGTTTTTCTGCTATCCCGGAAAAACCTTAGGGGGGGCCATCGATGGCCCCCCGGTGGGGCGAGGGTTAAAAATTATCAATCCTATCCGTATACGTAAAACATATAATTCTTCTCTGGGCCACAACGACCTCTAAATATGTCAGAGGAGACTGTGCTAGAGGTCACTAGCCTCAAAGCTGATGCCCTCGCATTTCTGTCAAAGTAGGGTTGCTGCAGATTCTTTTTGGCGCAAATACGGAAGAATTCAGTCGGTGAAGGCATAGGTGGAGAGACTATTTTAGTCGGAGGAAAGGTGTAAGTTGGAGGAAGGGGCTTCCGCGTTGGTATGGCCGGGGGGTGATTAGGCATATCACTTAAATGTTAATAGAGAAGTTCCAGAATCGGCTCAAACTGGGGGGGGCGGGGTTAGAGCTGCTGCCACACTCTGAAAGTTGGGACAGCCACCACCACAGCCCCACGGTCCCTGCGTCTATTGGTAAAGGGTTATGGTCGGGACTTCAGCAGCAGCAGCATATTTGGACATGACATGCTTAAAATACCTGAGAAACAGTGTTAAAAACTTCAGTGCTGCTTGAAAACAGCCCTTTTAGTGCGTTTATACAATCCAATTCGCAATTGCTTCTCACCTTTCACGTTGCTGTTCACATTCCCGGTCCCCGAGGAAATCAGTATTCACTTACAATGTCACGCCGCTAGCGCCATCTATGGAGTGCCAGTACAAACTCAACTAAAATCGGAGATAATAAGCAAAAAATAACCGTTATGTGTGCAAGTTATAACAACAAAAACAAAGTGAATGGAACACCAATGAACCAAACTACCAACCCAGTGCAATTTTTTGCACCTCGTTGGTAATATGGGTTGATGGTGAGCCAAAAAGTGGAAAATTGGGCAAAATGCAAAACCTTCAACTCGAGTGGGCCACCAAAAGTTTTTTGAAAATTGCATTTCTGATGAGCGCATCGTAATCAGCACCAAAAAATGCATCTAATGAGCAACGATCCGTTACTTTCTGAAGAAAAAAACCTAAATCCGGACCAGGCTACTGACCAGCCAGGGAGATCGCGAAATCCCTAGGGAGTTCGCGAAATCACTGGCCGACCAGGGATTTTGCGAACTCCCTAGGGATTTCGCGAACTCACTGAAACTTCAGTGATTTCGCAAACAACCTGAATGTTTTTCAGGGATTTCGCGAAATCCCTGACATGTCAAGATGTCAAATAGTTTAAATACGAAGAATGATCCTTCAGTGATCTGGTTTTACACTCCCCGTCTTTGTTTTCTCTTTCTGTGGTGTATTTTGCTTGATTTTATGTCGGCCTGATATTTATTTTTCGCAACTCCTGATGGGAAGTATTGTGCTCTAAGAAACGGACAAGGAACTGTCGTACTTTCACAAAGGTCTATATAAGCTATGTCTATGTTGGAATGTACTATAAATATGTGTGGCAAAATGTGTAATGGCAAATATGCGTAACAATTGTATTATTCCGTATCCTGCTTAAGCCAACAACTATAGTTGTCGGCTTACGTTCAGCTATAGCTGAAACTGTATAACGCTTCTTATATACTGATAAACGGAAAACAGATATATGGTCTAAGTTAATTTGCAGAATAATTATTTCGTTGTTCCAGCTCTGCAAATTTATCTTAGCATAGCCGAGCCGTACCCATAAAGATTGGCCAAAGTTTTAGAATACATTAATGAACTTAATACAAAAAATAACATAGCATTATTGTATTTTCCTTACCTAGGTTATCATACGAAATTGCCATCACATAAGCAGAATTTCTCTTTTGTGTGGTAAGGAGGGTTGTGATATGATAATGATCTCTCTGCAGATGCTGGATTGGTGAGTTGGAAAGAAGCGCTTCAGAATTTAGTATCTAACGGTACTTAGAGTTGGTGCGCACCTGACCGACTTCGTACCAAGTACGTGCATTGCCGGGGCGGGGGTTGGGTAACCATACCCCTTGAGTTTTTCGCAAAGTCTTGAAAACGGCTACGCGCAGCGCCGCTGTACCCAGTATAACTTTTTCTGAAGCTTTTTACAACTCCTGTCAAAATTTCCGGTTCAGGTCATTTCAGGTCAGGACATCAGTGCAGGTCAAGTGACTTCATCTCCAAAAAAAGAAGAAAGCAACATGAGCAAGGAACAGCTTAATTTATCAATCTAAAACTCGTATTGAATAAAGGGCCCACCGAGTGCACAAAATGTTTTTTTTAGAATTTCCGAAGTCCATGACGTAAAGTCAGTCATGAGTCATAATGACACCGTTGGAAAAGTATCGGTAAATGGTTCAATATAATAATTTTGTTGGGAACGGAGTTAAATTTTATATTTTGCCATCATTGGGCTTGTCTTGTTTCTGAAGTTCTAATGATGTGCATTCTGACCCAATTAGATATTGACCTGATCCAAAGTCAGGTCAAATCTTAGCATTGACCTAGAATAGTCACATTATTAATCATTCGACGCCGGTTGCAGAAAAGCTTCAGATAGTGAATCCTTATATATCCTATCTCTTCTACATCAGATGGTAGGACTGAAGAACTGTATCTCAGTTATATCACCATATCCATATTATGCCATTTTTGGCTTTCAATTCCCTCAGATTTTACCCGATAAAAGTATTTATAGAACACTTCCTTTAAAGCTTAGGTTGTGCTACTTAACGCCATTTACTTTTTCGCTAACTAGATTAGTTGTTAGATTTGGGAGGGGGGGGTAACCCACCTTCTCGTTAGGGTGAAGGTGGCTCAGACCCCTTGCATTGCGCGTCTTAAAAATTGCATCCCGCGAAACTGGTTTCAGACTCATACCAAACGTTTTTGACTGTGATGATTTTAAGCCATCAAAGGCATAGTCATAAGAGACTTTGCAAATGATCTCGGTGACTGGCACCTTATGGACACCACCAGAGCCAAAAAACACGTGATGAGTTTGCCAAAATGTCGGGCACATTCTTTATTGGATGGCGTGGTTTGCTCAAAAGTAAGTGCGTTGCGCCATTGCCGAGCATATATACTATTTTTCAGTAACGCAAATATTTTTTCCATTTCTTGAACTGTACTATACCCAGATTTATTCTAGTGATCAAACCATGGATTTCGTACCATTTTCTTTATCGTATCCGTAGATAAGATTCCATAAGAATGCAACCTACATGAAATACCGTATCGTTATTCTGTGAAGTAGATTTGACATAAAATAACCGATAGCGTCACATAATTATGAAACGTGGTGATAGGATAGACCACCTTTCATTGAATATTTGGGTGGTTATGCTGACTCCATGCACTGCATATGCATAATACTAAATATACAGATCTATCATAGGATTGCCGATCGGGGGGATCTTCCCGGGGGGAGGGGTAGGGCGGGGGCGCTGTAAGGCGATGTGACCGCCTCTGCCCGACCGGTTAGGTCGGTACTGCCCAGCACTGGGAGGGAGAAGTGTGAGTTTGGTGTGGCCACCCTGTGACCGCCCCTGCCCGGTCGGTATGGTTGGTGCCGCGGGGCGTTGTTGTTGTTAACGAATACACTTGGAATCGGATACTCATGCTGTGCGGATGTCTCGGAGGAGGCTCGGCGGTTACACGGTTACATGGTAGCAGCGGTGAGATGGGTGACAGCTACTAGGGCCGCGGTGAAAAATGGCGACGTCGGAGATGACATCTATATCAATATCGTTCAGTGATTTTCCGGTCTACGATGGAAAGGAATGCCCGGAGGAATTCCTGAAACAGTGCCGCCGGATTTCGAAGCTGGGTAACACCAGTGATGACAAGCTGTCGTCTATCATTGCCGCTCGGTGCCGTGGCCTGGCATTAAAGTTGGTACAGAGCAATGACGACCAGGTGGATGTAGCAGAACTGCTGACCTCATCTTTCAGCTCCCAGCGACGCCCGGAGACAGCGGCAGCCCAACTCAGTGCACTGAAGAGGGGCTCTCTGTCCGTGGTGGAGTACGCCCTTCAGGTCAGATCACTGGTGAGACAAGCATGCCCAGAGTTTTTTGACGAATCTGGCTCCCCAAGAAAATCTGTGTGCCGTCACATGAGGCCGCCCTCTATCGACATTTCCTGATTGATTTGGATCCAGAGGAGCGGCGTCTGCTATCTCGTCAGCGCGCAGGTACATTTGAAGAGGCTGTTGCTGAGTTGAGCAGAGAGGAGGCTTTTACTCGGTTGAGTGATGCCGACTCGGTCATGGGAAAGTCATGCATGGAGGTTCACTGGGCCGATTCCACGCCAGTTACAAGTAAACTGCCTCGAGTGAAGTCACGCGAAGAATGGCCGACCAGAGGTCGGGACTCGTCCCGTTCCCGTCAAGAGGGACGTCATGGCCGATCTCAGTCGCGTTCACCATACCGCTCCTGGCGGGGCTGTCGCAACTCGTCGTCTTCTGGTCGCTCTGAAGATGGCGGCACCGGAGAGCCGCGCCGGGTGGGACCTGGCTGGACCCACGGGCGTGACAGTCGCCGGTCGGCATCACCACGGCCGCCACGCCGCCCGTCAGGGCAGCGGCAGTCGTCCCGCACGGATTATTCCTACTCTCCACGCTACACTCGAGCCCAACCTGAGTCTTCAAAAGGCCGCAGACAGGTACAGTGCTGGTCGTGCCGTGGTTTCGGTCATTTGTTTCGGTCATTTCTGCGCACTGGGTGTTTCCACAAGAGACAAACATTATAAAAAAAAAAATTTGAAACGTCAGTGCCCAAACGGAAGCGCGGACAGGTACACCAGGTAGGCCCTGTGCCTTTACCTATCACCAGAGCTTCATTGAACGGTTTTGTTGTCAATAATTGTCTTCTCGACTCAGGGAGCCAAAAGAGTTTGATTGATAGTAGAATTTGGAATGTGATTAATCAGGGAGAGAAGTTATCTCAGGCCTGCTCTCTTGTGTCTGCATCTGGGCATAGACTTAAAGCTCTGGGTACGTGTAACCTGTCCGTGAAGGTCCCTGCGCCCAATGGATGCGAAGAAGTACCATTTGAATTTATTGTTGTTGATGGTTTGAGCCACGACTGTATCTTGGGTTGGGATTTTTTGCAGACCCACAACGCCGTGTTTGATTGCACTCAAGTACCGGGACAGATTAAATTGAGGATAACAAAGTCAGTGCGAGTTCTGCCTAGATCAGTCACTTGTTTGTCTGTCAAAATAGATGGTGAACTAGAACTTGAATCGCATTACGTGCTCACGGGTCAGCGTTCCGACGACGTGAATATTACAGATACTGTTTTGAAACCATTTAGTAATCGGGAAATACCACTGTGCGTACGGAATCGGTCCAGCCGTTTTGTGACCATCCGCAGGCGTGACGTCATCGGCTATTTGAAGCCAGTGAATGACGTTGATTTTGAGCCCGTATCTTGCAGACTTCCCGAGGGTTCTGAGCTAAATGGTGTCACTGAAATACCTGCCGAAACAAATGCTGTGTCTGGTAGTGACAGCCAGTTTTTCGGTCTTGATACAGATCAAATTCTGGGAAAGTTTGACATTGGTCAGAAAATCCAAGGGCAAAGCCGCGGGAAACTTGCTTCATTTTTGCAGTCGTTTCCGGAGGTATTTTCAACGGGTTACAGCGACATCGGCTGTTACAACGGGGGTGAGGTAGAACTAGAGCTTGAGGCTGGATCCAAACCTGTTTTCTCGAAACCATACGGGATTCCTTGGGCCAAGGAGAAAATTCTTGAGGAACAGCTAAACAGGCTAAGAGGGAGTGACGTTATCGCTGTGGGCGAAACTTGTGGCTGGAACAGCCCGGTTGTCCTTGTTCCCAAGGGAAAATCGAAAGAGTTTCGCATCGTGCAGGACATGAGGGAGATAAACAAGAAGTTATTGCCCAAAAAGTTCGTACTTCCCACCATCGATGAATTCCTTTTTCGCTTGGTGGCTGGACAGTGGCATCCTCCCTTGACATAAAATACGCTTTTTGGAACTTGAAGCTGACAAAGGAGTCCAGCAGGATCTGTGCATTTCACGTGCTAGGTGAGACGTATTATCCTCAAAGAATGCCAATGGGATGTTCTCAGTCATCCTACAATCTTCATTTGGTGATGCACAGAGTGTTGGGAAACATACCCGGCGTGTTCATTTACAGTGATGACGTACTGCTAGCCAGCCCTGGCGTCGACAGCCACATTAAGCTCCTGCATACGGTACTGGACAGGCTGAGCAAAGCTGGTCTGAAATTGTCACCCGAAAAATGTCACATTGGTACCAATAAGCTGTCTTACCTGGGCCATCAGATTACCCCCGAAGGCGTTTCTATTGATCCCGACCGGATTCGCTGCATCTCTGAGCTGGAACCACCAAAGAGTGTGAAAGAAACCAAGAGGGTGTATGGTTTTTTTGCTTGGTTTCGGAAATTTCTGCCGTCATTCGCTACTGTTTCTGCCCCACTTGTCAAATTGGCAAACTCGACGGAGTTTTATTGGGATCGGGAATTGGAGCAGACATTTGCATCACTAAAGGCCTCGCTGTTGTCTGACCTGGTTTTGGCGTACCCCAGCCGCCACGAGGAGGATCGGTTTGTCCTGTATACCGACAGCAGTACTGTCGGATCAGGACAGGTTCTTTGTCAGTTTCAGGGGAATACTGAGCGACTGATTGCGTTCAATGGAAGCAAGTATAGTAGGGCTCAGCCCCGGTGGACTATTTATGAGCTAGAATTATTCAGTTTTGTGACTGGCTTGAAGAAATTTTTCAAATTTCTGGCTGGAAAAGAGTTTACGTGGATCTGCGATTGTAAGAGTGCTCTCCAGATCTTGCGTAACAGGGACAACATTAACCCGCGCATTGTGAGGTGGCGATTGTTTGTCAGCCAGTTCCACTTTACCACAGAGCATCGGGCAGCTGCTGCGATGCGACATGTTGACATGCTCTCCCGAATTCCAGAAGCAGATATGTGTGCTGAGCCGGACCAGTGTGAGGGGGAGGATCCCACTGGAGACCCCGAGGGTGGCGGGGGTCAGGAGGCCATCTCCCTTACTGATACTCGGCCAGACACACAGGACCTTGAAAAGGTGAACTGCGACAATGAAAGCCAGTTGACCGTCGATGCAGGAGATCGGGGTCCACCAGAGCCGGGATATTCGGTAAATGCTGCGGGCGTGGCCGGTCCGAGATTGTCGCTGGATAGGGACGAAATCATTTGGTATCAAAAGCATGACAGCGCATGTCGTGCCTTTGTGTATAGACTGAAGTACTCTAAATGGCCAAAACGTTGTTCTCCGAGGCTGAAGCGAGAGAAACCAGAACATTTTGTCTTGCAGAATGGAATTTTGATGTACAAAGCTGATCTTAATGGTAACTTAAGAATTGTTTAGCCCCGAGCCAAGCGCTTTGAAATTATGTACCACAATCACGATGTTGCGCATCACGGACATTCGGGCTACGACAAGCTGTATGAAAAATTATCCCGGGATATTTGGTATCCAGGGATGAGACAGGATTGCATTAATTATGTAAAGAGTTGCAAGCCCTGCAGCGTCCGTAAAGATGACCGAGGACCAGCGTTGCCTCCCCTGTTGCCACAGTCTCCATCGGGTCCAGGTGAGACTTTGGTGGTCGATGTAGTTCATATGCCAAGCAGTGTATTAACAGGGAAATCGCTTGTGTATAAGTTCACTGGATTCCTTACATATCACGTTTTGCAGTCAGTTTCGACGGATCACGTTATCGAAGCGTTGATGCGTCAAATTTTGACGTTCAGTCCACCGATTAGCATTGAGTGTGATGCTGGAAGCAGTTTTAAGAGCCAGAAGTTCTCGGAATTTTGTACATATTGGGGTATTAACCTCCGAACTGCGGTTGGCTTCCACCATGAGGCTGTTGGTAAAGTCGAGCGCCGCCATAGGGACATTAACACGCGCATTGACGGGGGTCTGAGCCACCTTCGCATTGACGGGGGCGGGTACCCGCCCCCTAAGATTTCGAGAACCACGGTAGGTAGCGAAAAACGGTAAACGGCGTTGGGCTGCCCATCCACTTCTCCATCGAAAACATTTGAACCATTTTTTTGTCAGGTCACATTTAAGGTCACGAGAGGTCAAAACATGCCCGTCATAGGGATAACATGTAAAATTCAGTTTTTCGGGCCTTACATCTGAACAAGTAAAGATAGAGCAAAACAACTTAAACTATATGAATCCTCTTAGCAAGCCGAATCGAATGATATATAATTTGACCTTGCTAGGTCAAATCAAGGATTTGACCTGACCTGAGGTCAGGTCAGGGTCAAATTATATAAAATGCATATCATTAGAACCGCAAAGCCCAGGCGAGTCTAATGCAGCTAAAATAAATGCTCTATCACCATCCGTTACTGAGTTATTCCGTAAGAATCATTTTTCCCATGTATTTCCAATGGAGAGGTCATGCGTCGTACCTGACCTTAGGTCATCGATATCAAAAATACCGGAACATATGTTAGAGAACTCGGTGGGGCATTATGTGATATGAGTTTCAATCGGATAAGTTCACCCTGCTCCGACTTATGCTATCTTAAACTTTTTTTGAGGTCGGGTCACTTGACCTGTACTGGTGACCTGACCTGAGATGACCTAACCTTAAAATTTTCACAGAAGTTGTAAAAATGATGAGGGAAAAGGTATACCAAGTACGGCGGCGCTAAGCGCTGCCGTTTTTCTACTATCTCCGAAAAACCCGAGGGGGCGGGTACCCGCCCCCCCGTCAATGCGCGTGTTAAACGACGTTTGCGTGCAATGTCAGACGATTATGGCGTCCGATGGGAGCAAAGATTACCAGGCATTGTGTACTCACTGAACAATGAGCTATGTTCATCTCATGGATATTCTCCACATTTTCTGTACTTCATGCGGCACACAAATACACCGGTCTCCAGGCTTATATCTCAACCAGTTCCGAGATATTCGAATAGTTATGTTCATGAAAACATGCTTATGCTGGCGGAAACCTTGAGGCAGGTACATGGGAATCTGCACCAGTATCAAAACGCTCAGAAACATTCCTATGACTTGAGACACAGGGCTCGGGAGCCGCAGCTGAAAGTCGGTGATCGTGTGCGGATGCGGAATTTCGAGTGTCGCCGAGGTGTGTCACGGAAGATGAATGATCGATGGTCTCCGTCGTATGTCATTGTTCGTTTTGATGGTAGGCGACACGTTGAATATCTTGACCCACGTACTGGGGTAACACGTCGCACTCATGTCAAATATCTGAAGCCTGTTTTTGATCGTGATGTGTAGATATCTGAGTGTGTTTTGTAATCTGTAAATGGAAATAGAGAAATTAAAGGACTTAGAGGGGGAAGTGTAAGGCGATGTGACCGCCTCTGCCCGACCGGTTAGGTCGGTACTGCCCAGCACTGGGAGGGAGAAGTGTGAGTTTGGTGTGGCCACCCTGTGACCGCCCCTGCCCGGTCGGTATGGTTGGTGCCGCGGGGCGTTGTTGTTGTTAACGAATACACTTGGAATCGGATACTCATGCTGTGCGGATGTCTCGGAGGAGGCTCGGCGGTTACACGGTTACAGGCGCCATCCGGACCAGGGGAGCGCCACTTTTGACCGGAAGAATATTGGGGATGTTATAACGTAGCTTTGAGTTATAATATCAAGAACGCTCGCTTTGGGCGTGATATGTCGGACCTAAAAGGCAATGTTGGATAGTGATCAGTCATTTATACGCACTACGCAGTCATGAATACGTATCGATAGTGCCCACTAAGCTTAGGCTAAGTCTGTTTGGAGGTCAAACGAGGTCAAAGATGACATGCTGCCCGTACACAAGGGCAATTAAATGGGCGCCGAAAGCGGTGGGACGGGGTACCTACGCATCCCCCTGTTGGCCAACCAGGGGGACTTCTCCCAAAATTTTCGGTTCATCGTCATTAATGCTGTCAGGTACCAAATATGCTCGCAATTCCCTTGCCCCGGTCAGCACCAGCCCGGGTCCGTTCCCCTGTAAAAATTCCGTGGCAGCGCCCCTGGGCATTAACATTTTCGCCCATCACTTCTATACCAAGCAAGATACGTGATTGATGATTGATAATTGATGCACCATTGTTGTTCTCTCATCAATAATGGTTTTATTTTGTGTCCATCCATGTGAAAAATTGTTAGGCCTTATCTTAGAGACAAATAAAAGGGTTTGCAGCACTTTAAAAAGGAGCCTCAGAAACAGTTCCGATGTTTCATTTAACTAGAGAAAAATATTTATCATGTACATACATGCGTCGTGAAATACTTGTAATTCTTCACCTTGAGGCGCCACAAATCAGATACATTCCTGTAACATTTCAAATAAATAATTAAAACATTATTCATTGGCAACATTTCCTCAGAAGTGCAGTGGAAAATATCAACCATTGCTAAGACGAGGCCCAATTTTCGCTCCATTGTTGAACATGGTTCTACTCAAAGCAATAGCAATGCTGTCTCTTGGGAATAACCTTATTTTCTTTGCATAACATCATTCCCATGATAACTATTTCCAAAGCTCTTAATTGATGCATTTTAGCATTAATAATCAGGACTGAAAAAGTTTCCAGAATAGTTGCTGATGACCCATTTTGACCAGTATTGGGTACTGAGAAGAACATTTTGCATTTCAGCAACCTGTTCTTTTGTGGTGCACACAATCTCTCTGTGATATTTCTGCTGTACCTCTGTGGCAGTGCTTCCATATTTCATCCATACTAGAGAAAACAAAACGAGTCAACTTTCTTGTGACAAAAATACAAGATATTATCAGAAACTTAGATGCATATAATCAGTCAGTTAAACAACATACACACACACCCTGATCACCCAGTGTGCATCCATCTGTGCAAAAGATACAGCTTATTCTATGTTTGGCAGACTTGGATTGGACCATTGTCCTTACAGTGGAGTCTTCTGGCAAATTGGAAATGGTTTATCACATCTTTGTGCTGTGCAGGAATGCACATTTATATCCCTTATGTGGTACCAATGCACAGTAATGGATCTAGGATTTTAGTAAGCGGCAGCCCTCTGAGATTGCATGCTGTCAATCAAAAGGGCACACTTCACCAAAAGGGTGAATATCATCATCAATCAGTGGGAGAAAAATGTGGTTGGTGTGACTTAAGAATGGTAACAGTGCCATAAATGGAATGCTTGACCCATAGATGGGAACACCCATTCCCAATTATGGGAATGCTTGAGACCATTTTCCAGAACAATATTTTGGGCCATGAAACAAACTTTTGGTCTTTCTACCTGGCTTATTTCTGTTCTTAAAATTTTAGAGGGCATTTATCTTTGAAGCAGAAACAGGAAATCATACTTTGTACCCTGCTTCAAATATTGAAGCTCAACATGTTTATTATGATCATTCACATGTCTTGGTGCATCTGTGTAAATAAAACACTAGTCATATACAAAATCAATTAATAGATACCTGGTGAAAAATAAAAAAAAAAGTTTTCAAATATTTGATTTATATTGCCACTTGAGATAATAATATACACAGACCAAGACATATGGCCATACAGAACATGATGCCAGCCAACTTAGCACAACAAAACCTGTTTTCAGCACCTTTAATGCCATTTTTCACAACTTCTAAACTTCAAAGCTCCATCTGTACCCCATCATTTGTATTCTAGTGGTGGGGGCAGTAGCAAGGTATTTTCTGCCTCACAGACCTGGTTTAATCAGTTTTGGGGGTACCCTTTTCCTCAGGCCGCCCTTAATCCTTTCAAACTCAAGGGGTCCTGAGCTCAAGTTTAGGGATCCCTTGGACCTGTCACTGCTGTGGCACCCCAAATGAAAGCTCAAGTTATTTTCTGTGCCTACTAAGAGTATCCTTCAATTTTCCTATTTCTCATTTCAGGGACTTTAAAATCGTTAACTAACAGGCCTACTTGGTCACGCAGTTATATGTCCAGCTATAAGGCAAGAACATGGTGGTATCAAAAACAGTATACTTGTTATGGATAGTCTCATAATTAGGCACCCAAAAAATCGTTTAGGAAATCCACGCCCTTTGGAATGTGTGACTATAGAACAATGTTTACGATGACATTTTAGCGTGATTGTGGTTGGAAAGAGTTCAAACATACACCACTGGTATTCAAGTTTTTTTCCTTCTGAGACTTTTCGCGGTAAAGCAAAAAAGGAAACATCATTGCAAGTCGACTCCAAAACCCACCTAGATTGCACGGACCGTCTATGATAAACGCACATCTTGATTTAACCCCTTGGATTTAACAAATTGAATACCGGTCGTCAAAATCGGCGCCCACTGCTTTCAACAAGAATACAAAAATATTAGCGGGAGCCCGCGCCGCGCTCGTTCTGAAGGCTGCAGACACCGAAAATGTACCAGGGCGACCACCGGCGACCAGGCGACCACGCAAGTCGGCGGTTTCGGCCGACTTGGTCGCCCATTGGTCGCCTATTGAAAAAAGAAAATCACCGGCTTGGTACCGACTCGTGACAGATTCAAGTACATTCTAGTTTGAACTTAAAAATAGTACATAAATACGGTACCTAGCAGCAACTAAGGGCGGTGATGATACCAGATGTAATCGGCCAAAGATGCCCCGTTGTAGCCAAGCTGTCTTTCAGAAACGCCAAACAAGCCGGGAAACGAAGGCTAACTTGGCTCTTTGTCGAAGTAGATTCTGCCCATTCTTGGCCAAAGGAACTGGCAGCCTTCATCCAATAGATTTTGAAGGGCACTGTATGTATTACGATGACGGGTGGAGACAGTGGAGAGGGTAAGCATATTTAGAAGCAGGAGCGAATGGTGGAAGCTAAAATCATGGGAAAACAGATGTAATCAGAGTTTGAGACGGTTGCTGGGTCGCCAACCAAAAGATGATAGGGTCGCCGACGGCGTAGGTAGATCGGCAAGTTTTTAGACCCCTGCCGAGGGTCGATCGGGGGAGGGGGTACCTGCCCCCCTTTGTCCTCCTATATCCGCGTATAACATATATCATGAATATAAAATAACCGAGTGCCAAATCACAGTGAAGGCAAAGGTGTATTCTGTGGGGGAGGGGTGTGAGAAACAAAATTTCAGGAGTGGACCGGGGCGTTTTGGAACCGCCAGGGGCCAGTGTCTTTCTGTCCCGCGATCCACATTTGTAATAATCAGCAAATGAACTTTTACATTGCAGCAAAATATTTATCAGCGAAACTCGATAAATGTATCGCTACGACCTCAACAATAAAATTATGACTTTTCTTATATTTAGCCTAAAAGCTTCTTTATCTTTAGCTTGAAACCTCCCTTATACGTGATTTTTACGGGAAATCTTCGGTTACTGTTTGAAATAAATCATAAGAACAATCGTCCCCAATCCTAGCTAGTCATCCGTGGGCTGACTAAATGTCAAGGAATTCGCGAACTCCCTGA
This sequence comes from Lepas anatifera, assembly GCA_034440635.1. Classification (NCBI taxonomy): domain Eukaryota; kingdom Metazoa; phylum Arthropoda; class Thecostraca; family Lepadidae; genus Lepas; species Lepas anatifera. Next base: position 167,067 of record JAOTON010001480.1, read on the forward strand.
GTTTTTATCCGGGATTTCGCGAACTCCCTGACTTCTAAGGCCAGGGATTTCGCGAACTCCCTGGTCACCCAGGGATTCGTGAACTCCCTAGGGATTTTGCGAACTCCCTGGCTGGTCAGTGATTTCGCGAAATTCCTAGGGAGTTCGCGAACTCCCGGACTTCTCACTTACCCTGTAACATATATATGTTTATTATATATATATATATATATATATATATATATATATATATATATATATATATATATTTGAGATAGGGTCTCAAAATAGCCCAAACGGCTTGTTCAAGCTCACGGATCCCAGCTTAGCTCAGTGACGCGAGAACACTTCAGGGGCCCAGACCAGCTCAGGGCCCCTGTTCAGCACAGGGGCTCCAGATTAGCTTTGGAGGCCCAGTTCAGCTCAGGGGCCCCCAGATAGGCTAATATAGGGTCTCGTCTCATACCAGCTCTGGGGGCTCTCCATTCAAGCTCATGGCCCCCAGATAGGCTGATATAAGGTGTCGTCTCATACCACCTCAGGGGGCTCCATTCAAACTCAAGGTCCCCAGCTTAGTTCAGGGACTCTAGAAGAGTGCAGGGGCCCATACCAGCTCAGAGACCCCAGTTAAGCACATGCGGTACCCAGATTAGCTTAGGGCCCCAGCTCAGCTTAAGGGGCCCAAACTATGCAGAGGGCCCCAGACCAGTTCAGGGGCCGCTCAGTTAAGCTCAGGTGTGCCCAGATTAGCTTAGGGACTAGACTGGTTTTGGGGGCCAGCTCAGCTCAGGGACCCCAGGTCGGTTGGTAAAGGGCCTCAAAACAGCTCAAGGGATTCGTTCAAGCTCACGGCTCCAGGTCAGCAGCTGTAAAGCCTTATAGAGGGTACCAGACCATCTCAGGGGCCCTCAATTCAACACAGGGGCCCATATTAGCTCAGATGACCAGATTAGCTTAAGGGCCTCTTGTTGGCTTATATAGGGTTTCAGAACAGCTCAGGGTTCCAATGAAAGCTTAAAATCACAAGTTCAGGTCAGGAGCCCTATTACTGTGCAGGGGCCCGATAAGTTTGGGGCCTCCCGTGCAGCAAAGGGGCTAAGATTAGCTTTGCGGTCCCAGCTCAGCTCAGGGGCCCCCAGGTCGGTGGATATAGGGTTTTGGCCAGCTCAAGGGGCCCCGGTCAAACTCACGGCTCCCTGCTCAGCTTAGACACCCTAGAACAGTTCATGCTGAACCAAACTCGGGGGCGCTCAGTTCAGCTCAAGAGGCCCAGATTAGCTCGTATGACATCAGAGGTCAGCTCAGGGGGCCCGAAAAGATCAGGGGGCCTTAAAATCGACTCAAAGGACCTCAGATAGGTATAGGGGCACATGTAAGTTTTAAAGGTTTCCCGGGCAAGCAAAGGGGGCAGTTTGGGTTTCTTGCTTGATATTGCAATTGCTGATATTTTTATCTTGGTTGTGGGGGCCCATCACAGAAAAGTGGGCGGGGGGGGCAGTGGCCCCCTGGCCCCCCGGTTCCTACGTCTATGGTGATTGATCCCAGGGCGTGATCCTAAGTGAGTGGGAAAGCGGTTTGCGGAAGAGTGCAAGTTTGGGTTTATCGGCAGCACAATCGGTACTTTTTCACTGAAGCCTGATTTCCTTTCGTGTGTAAGCCTCTTAACATTACTAACTTGACTTAGTTGTGCAAATTTAGCCAACCCTACATTGTCACTGAAACCTATTGCATGCCTACTTCCAGGAACAGTAAAGCAGTAGTTTGCTTCTTGAATTAAATTAGTTTTCAGTGGGCAATTCCATCCATGCTCCTGGCCTTCCCGTGCTGCTTGTGTCTGCTTAAATACGGTCATTGTGTGTGTTGTGTGCTGCTTACGTACGCTTGCTCCACAGAAACTCCCATATTCCAAATCTTGTTGCCACTTTGGCAATGGCTGGCTCCCCATCTGGTTGAGCATCGCCCACTCTGTTCAAATCACCTGCCGTAGATTGCACACTGTTTTGACTGGATCACTGCACATTCATTCACTTGCCTTGCCCAATTGCGCAATCTAATACAAATAGATACTCCTCACTTGCTGAGAACTGCCAGGCACCCATGTTATAGCAGCCAGGGTTAAATCAAAATTGCTCGAATAAGTTTTGTTTCCTTAAAGGTCATAAGGACCGGTTGTCAGATTATGGGTGATTACGACTAAGTAAATTTCACCTGTACTGAAGACTGTGTTGTTGGGTTTTTGTGGCTCATGTATCCTTAACTTAGATGCAGGTGGGTTAATTAACACCAAACAAGTCTCAACTTAGCTCCAGTTCCCAGTTACACCATCAAGTGTGAGGTTGCCTCTTTGCTTGAAGCATCTGGAAAGACTACTGATTTTCGAATTACGCCCTAGTAATGAAACCTACTCTAAAATTTCTTGGATTCCGCCCTGGAGAAACTGAGGGAAAGTGTGAGCGATGTCACCAAAGAAAATGAAAGGTTGAGACACGAGCTACATTGTGTTTGTGCTGAGTTGAATGAAGTCCAAATTGTTGCATCCAAGGCACTGGAGGACAAAGATGCTCTTAAGGGAAAGCTTGATATGATAGAAAAGAACCAAAGTACAGCATCAAACTACCAAAAAACGCTTGCCAAGGAAATAGAGGAACAAAATCAGTACAGTCGAAAGTATACCTTGCTCCTCACTGGGAAGGCTGTTCCTCCTCCAGGGAGGGATGAGAACACAACACATGTGGCTGTAGAGCTAATACAGCGTCACCTGGGTGTGCGGATACATCCTGCCGGCATAGTAGCCTGTCATCGCCTTCAAAGGAAGGGGACTGTCCTGGTGCGCTTTGCATATCTTGAGGAGAGGATGACTGTGTATGCCAAGCGTGTTAGGCCAATCCAGCATGGATTGATCATCCACGAGAGTCTCACCCCGGAGCGTCTTGAGACTGTTAGAGTCCTACAGCAGCTTCATACTCCTCGTGACAAATCCCCATTTACATCATACTTCACCAGTGCAGGACGCATATTCATCCGCGTCTCCCCAAACTCCAGACTGATCGAAATCACAGTTGGGTCCACCAGGACTGAAATTCTCCAACTATGTCAGCGGCATGGGAGTCGTGATCCTGGCCGGGTTGGTGGGGGTGTGCCCGTCGGACTTGAGGGCCGAGCTCCGCCCACCGGCTCTGGTGGTCGTGGTGGGGTCCCGGCTCGCGTGCTTCCTCCCGGGCTAACCGTTTGGTAACTTATGGGGTTGCGCCCTCATTGCCCTGGGGAGTGCCGCTCCCTGAGGGTGTGGGTGGGGGTCGTGGCCGTGGGGGGAGAGCTGGCTTGTCTGCCTCGCCCCCTGCTGCCCGGCCGGCTCCTGCTTTGGTACTGGATGGGGACGGGGCTTCCAGATTGGTGGCCTCCTCGAGCCGGCTGGATGGGACGCCTGTGATGGGGGATGAGCCGGGTGGCTCTGGGGGGCTGGGCTTGCAGTCGTATCTTACTCCCGCTCCTGTCCCTCTGGTTTCTCCCCCTCAGTGGTGCCTGGCGGGGGATCTGATGTGGGGGTTGCCCCCTTGGTTGAGGGCGGTAAATCGCCCCCTGAGCCGATTGGGGGGCCGCCCGATGTGGGGGTCTCCCCCAACAGATCAGTGCCCCTGCATCTGGTTTGGGGATCCTGGTTGCGCCCCCTGCACTGGATCGCCATTCTGGGGCTCTCCTGGGTCGGTGACTGGCGGTGGGCGTCCCTCTGACATTGCGGGCTCTGTTGGTGCGTATGGGGGCGGAGATGGTGCCCCCGGAGCGGTGGGAGATATGCCCTCCATGATCCCTACTCCCGCTCAGCCAGTGGGTGATAGGTTGGGGGCTGCTTGTGCTGCTCGGGGGATCAGCCGCCGCTCCATGGGTCCGTGCTCCATGCACGTCCCGCTTCACCCATGTCACTGACTGGAACCTCTCATGATGTCTAGGACTGGACCTCTGTCTCACTGGAATCAACACACACTTAAGTAGTTGGCCCACCTGCAGTCAATACAGAGTAGTTTTTACTCTTATTCTTTCGTTATTGTTGACACATATTTTCTCTTACTAACTCATTTACATTTTTGTTTCTAAATTTGTAACTGTCAGAAATCCAATATACAGCCTAAGGTGAACAATCATGTAACTCATAGATTTACCACCAAATTCTCAAACCTTGATAATGATGACCATAACATTCTATCAACTAATTTAGATCAAGTCCTCAATGCGTGCAACTGTCTCCCCATAGACGGGGACAACAATTTAGATACCTCTTCCGTCTTCCCCATAATACATGTCAACATGAGATCCCTACCCAAGAACTTTGAATCCCTGCGAGCATTTATTTCACAATTTAAGCGCAAACCTTGTGTTATTCTCGTCACTGAAATTTGGGTGGATCCTGATCTCTCTGACAACTATCAAATCCCTGGGTTCAACTCAGAAACATTCACACCCCAAAATTTTAAGGGGAAGGGGGGCAGGCAGTTATATTAACAAACAAATTACTTACAGCAGGAGAGGTGACCTGGAATCCAAATCACTGCAGCACCAGTCTGTTTTCCTGGAAATTCAAAATTTATTTTGTTCTCACCTAGTTATTGGCTCAATCTATAGATCCCCATCTTTTCCTTCTGGCATTTTCTTTGATTACCTTGAATCATCTATAGACAGGCTCTCTCATGAGAAAAAAGTGGGTGTTCTTGGGGGAGACTTCAACTTTTATATCATGAAAAGTGAGATCTCTGAACAAAATTCTTACTTTTTGCACTTAATGGCTTCCCTAGGCTTCTACCCCTGCATCTCACTACCAACTAGAATTACTTCCGAATCTCAAACCCTTATCGACAACGTATTTTGCAATGACATTTCAGTAGTTAAATCTTCCTCAGTGCTGCTTTCAGATATAAGTGACCATCTCACTGTCACTGTCGAGATACACACATCATTTAACCCTCGCCCCACCGGGGGGCCATCGATGGCCCCCCTAAGGTTTTTCCGGGATAGCAGAAAAACGACGAGGCGCAGCACCGCGGTTGAGGGCTCTACCTCTCACTGCATCATTTTCCCATCATCCCTGAAATTTTTTACCCCGGGTCATCCAAGGTCAGGTCACCAGACGAGGTCAACCAAGGTCACCTCACTTCACTTTTAGAGGTCTGTAAGAGCTACATTTCAAAGTCGATCGATTTGAAACTTCCTACACTTCATGACCCCTCCAGGGTCTACAAGGTGTATATCCGGGATTTTTCGATTTCGTGCCCTGAGGTCAGGTCGCGAGGCGACCTCTCCCATTGGAAAAGCATGGGGAAAAGCTATTTCATGATATGAAAGCCACAAAAATGATTGCAAATACTCAGACTGCTCAGAACAACGTTTTGGACACCCTTTCACGGATCCCAGGGGTCATATTTGCCCTTTGACTTTTCCAAGGTCATCCAAGGTCACCAGGGGTCAAAAACAGTATTTTGACAATAACTTTTGACCTAATTGGGCTAGAGCGGTGAAACAAACACCATCGTGTTTGTCTTGTCACTGGCTTTCATTTGATATACGGCAAGGTCACTTTTTGACCTTTCGTGACCTCAGGTCATATTAGGTCACGAGGTGACCTCTGGCGGTCAAACCACTGGCGGGAGGTCTTTACGTTCCACATAGCGGAAAAAGTACTGGCAATTTGCTATCAAATGTACTTTACCAGGCCTCAATAGCTCTAATGACATAAGAGTTATGCCCAGTTTGCTTAATCATTGCATATTTGAGTGAAAATAGCCGATCTTGACCTAATTTGACCTCTGGAGGTCAAACCATTGACCTGAGCACTAAAACATGCAAAGTAATTTCTTACTGAATTCACGCGAGCTTTCTATTGCACTTTGCAGATTTGCGCTAACGCCCATATTTTCGGAGTTAGAGGGGGGCCATCGATGGCCCCCGGTGGGGCGAAGGTGGCGCCGGACCCCCGGTGGGGCGCGGGTTAAGATAAACACTCCAATACCCAAAACTACTACCTCTTTCGATTTTAGACAAATTGAGACACTAAAAGATAACCTTAAAAGAAAATTGCAAAACTTTGTGAGAATCACTGATCCAGTGAATGCTACAAACATCATGCTGTCAACTCTCACTGAAGAAATATCCAAACTATCAATCAAAAAGGTATCTCGAAGATATGTTCCAATCCGCCCCTGAATCTCCTTTGGTCTCCTTAAATGTATAAACAAAAAATATGATCTTTATAAAAAAATTATCAACTCAAAATCAAAATATGATGAACAGTCTACAAAAGATATAAGAATGTATTAACTAGTGTTATTCGAAATGCCAGAAAGATCTATTACCAGAAAAACTAGAGGAAGACAAGACTGACCCTAGGAAGCTTTGGAATACCCTATTAACCCTGACACACATAAACAAAACAAAAAAAAAGATCTCCCAGAATCTTTTGAGGTGAATAAAAAACAGAAACAAACCCGCACAAACTAGCATATATATTCAATAAGTTTTTATCTACTGTAGGGTCTTCCCTAGATGCTTCTCTTCCACCGTCCACCTTAGATCCACTCAGATACATGGGGGACCCAGCCCCCTTGCCTTTGATTTTCACCCAGTTGATGCTAGTAGCATTCAACAAACAATATCATCTCTTAGCAACAAAGGCGCGGGATATGATGGTGTTAGCACTAAAATCCTGAAACTAATATCTCAAGCAAAATTCCTCAATTAACTCACCTTTTCAACCTGTCTCACCCATGGTGTGTTCCCAGACCAATTAAAAATTGCTGTAGTAGTTCCCATATTTAAATGTGAGGACCGAACATCATTTACAAATTACCGCCCAAAATCACTTCTTCCAATTCTAGCAAAGGTCTTTGAAAAGGTTGTCTATATTCAAATCACAGAGTATCTAACTGAAACCAACTCAATCTACAAGAATCAATTCGGATTTCGAAAAAAACATAGCACCTTCATGCTAATTGCTCTCCTGTATGATGATATTACTTCAGCCATGATCGACAACAAATTATCAGTAGCTGTTTACCTAGATCTTAGCAAAGCATTCGACTCTGTAAATCACCAAATTCTTCTTTCTAAATTAAGATACTATGGTTTCCGTGGCACGTCTCATAAATATATTTGCTCTAATTTAGAAAACCGCTCCCAGTTTGTTAAATTTAATGGAAACCTGTCAACTACTCCGTGCAAACTCACCATGGGCGTGCCACAGGGCAGTGTGCTGGGTCCACTTCTTGTTCTCTTATACATTAATGACTTACATAAATCCACAAATATTCCAAAATTTTTCCTTTTCGCGGATGACATCGCCCTACTTCTGACTGCAGAAAGTAAAATAGACCTAGACACAAAAATTCGTGATAGCCTTGCCCAAATTACGTCTTGGCTTCACTGTAACCGCCTCTCTCTAAATGTTAAAAAATCAAATTGTCAGTTTTTCTCCATATCTCTCAATGACGACCTAACTATTGTAATGAATCAATCAATACTTTAACGGAAATTCTCCACTAAATATCTAGGGGTTATCATTAGCGAGAATCTGAGGTAGACTCACATCAGAAGTGTGGAAAACACCATCTCAAGGAATATAGGCCTAATTCGACGATCACAGCACATCATCAACTCAGATCATACCCTCCTGCTGTATAACTCACTGGTACTGCCTTACCTGAATTACTGCCTGCCTGTCTGGGGGAGTACATTTGAATACAAATTAAATAAGTTAAGCCTGCTTCAGAAAAGGATTTTCCGAATAATCGCAAAAAGCTGGCCGTCTGGCACACACAGGTCCGTTATCTAAAAGATACAAAATCATAAAATTAACTGACCAAATTAAATTAGCTCAGCTCAAAGTCTTACACAGTTATCTAACCAATTCTCTTCCAGACCCCATACAAGAAAGGCTTCATCTGATTGATCGAACCCAAATCGCTTATAACATTAGAAACCAGAGTCACTTTCATGTTCCTAGATACAAAAAACTAGATACAAACAATTTTCCCCATTTGTATCTGCCCCAGATCATGGAACAGGACTATAGCCCGTAAAATACCAAATCTTGGCGATGTCCCATTCAGTAAATCTTTCTTCAAAACAGTGACCGAGAAAATATACCTAGACGCTTACTAATATCATTATTGTTTATAATTCTATTTCTGCTTACTTTTTCCACACAATGCATACTTTCTCACTTTTTTTCTTGCATACTTTCTTGATGCTTTCTTTACGATATATCCTACCTCAATATTGGGCCCATCAAGCACACACTAATTTCCCTGTCTTGCGTAGTCCCTAGATTGTGGTGTGCTTGGGGTGTCGTACAGGCTAGCCTCCGACTCCCTCCTGCCAACGTCTAAATCACCATACTGCTCTCCACGCCACGCTCTCCACGCACTCTCCTTGGCCCCGTTAAAAGTTAAAAGCTATGGGGTAAATGTGTAAAATAAAACAAAAACTAATCTTTGCTAATAAACTACTAGGAGGTTTAGCACATCCAAGCTAAAACCTTGTTACACGCCTAACCGATGTGTCTTTTGACTGGCTAATCATTATGCGCCGAGTGACGATATCCCCAATGCCTGCTCGCTGGCCGTTGCGAGGGATCGCGAATCGGTCGTCGGGGTTTGCGGCCGGATTGTTGGTCGTCGCAGAGCTGATTAGCACACCCCCGCTCCACCTTGTCCAAATCCGAATCTAACTACTCGTGTTCCGTGTCTTTCCGGTGAACCACTTAATGAACCCAATACGGCCGCCCTTTTTCCTCCTCCCGTACTTCATTACAAATCTACTTTCAGTGCTCTCAGGCCACGAGTTCCTGGCGCGGATGGCCGGGGCGGGTGCCCCTGGTGGGGGCTGGTGTTGCCGCAGTTCGCCGGCGGCTGGCCGTCAGGCCGTGGGCGGGGACGTCCGCTCTGCGGCTACATCACGACGGTCGCCGCGTCCGGGCGGCCTCTCGCCGTCCGGCGCGATTTCGTCTCTGCGACTGCATGTCTTCGGTCGCCATGGTGGGGTGGCCTCCCGCCGCCCTCCGCGGCGGCCACTCGGCGGCTGCGCCCGGGCGGCCTCTCGCCGTCCGGCGCGGTGTCCGCCCGCAGCTTCATGTCTTCGGTCGCCGTGCCCGGGCGGCCTCTCGCCGTCCGGCGCGGTGACGTCTCTGCGGCTGCGGGTCTTCAGTCGCCGCGGTGGGGTGGCCTCCCGCCGTTCGCCGCGGCGGCCACTCTGCGGACTCATCCCGGCGGTCGCTGGGTCCGGGCGGCCTCTCGCCTTCCGGCGCGGCGTCCACCTGCAGCTGCATGTCTTCGGTCGCCGTGGTGGGGCGGCCTCCCGCCGCCCGCCGCGGCGGCCACTCGGCGGCTGCGCCCGGGCGGCCTCTCGCCGTCCGGCGCGGTGTCGTCCCTGCGGCTGCATGTCTTCGGTCGCCGTGGTGGGGTGACCTCCCGCCGCTCGCCGCGGCGGCCACTCGGCGGCTGCGCCCGGGCGGCCTCTCGCCGTCCGGCGCGGTGTCGTCCCTGCGGCTGCATGTCTTCGGTCGCCGTGGTGGGGTGACCTCCCGCCGCTCGCCGCGGCGGCCACTCGGCGGCTGCGCCCGGGCGGCCTCTCGCCGTCCGGCGTGGCGTCCTCCCGCAGCTTTATGTCTTCGGTAGCCGTGCCCGGGCGGCTTCTCGCCGTCCGGCGCGGTGTCGTCCCTGCGGCTGCATGTCTTCGGTCGCCGTGGTGGGGCGGCCTCCCGCCGCCCGCCGCGGCGGCCACTCGGCGGCTGCGCCCGGGCGGCCTCTCGCCGTCCGGCGCGGTGTCGTCCCTGCGGCTGCATGTCTTCGGTCGCCGTGGTGGGGTGACCTCCCGCCGCTCGCCGCGGCGGCCACTCGGCGGCTGCGCCCGGGCGGCCTCTCGCCGTCCGGCGTGGCGTCCTCCCGCAGCTTTATGTCTTCGGTAGCCGTGCCCGGGCGGCTTCTCGCCGTCCGGCGCGGTGTCGTCTCTGCGGCTGCGGGTCTTCGGTCGCCGCGGTGGGGTGGCCCCTTGCCGCTCGCTGCGGTGGCCGCTCTGCGGACTCGTCCCGGCGGTCGCCGCGTCCAGGTGGCCTCTCGCCGTCCGGCGCGGCATCCGCCTGCAGCTTCATACCTTCGGTCGCCGTGGTGGGGTGGCCTCCCACCGCCCGCCGCGGCGGTCACTCGGCGGCTGCGCCCCGGCGATCGCTGCGCCCGGGTGGCCTCCCGCCGCTCGCCGCGGCGGCCACTCTGCGGACTCATCCCAACGGTCACCGCATCCGGGCGGCCTCTTGCCGTCCGGCGCGGCATCCGCCTGCGGCTTCATGTCCTCGGTCGCCGCGGCCGAGTGGCTTGCCCCTCGCAGCGGCTCCTCTGTTTCGCGACTCGCCGCGCCCGGGCGCTCTCTCGCCTGGGCGCCTCCCGCCGCCCGCCGCGGCGGCCGCTACGCAGGGTATCGTCGCCCGTTGTGGCGGCACGGCGTCTTTCTCTGCGGCCGTTGTGTTGCGCTGTATTTTTTCGCTGTCTTATCTTGTTACCTATGCTTTTTATGATATTGCCCAGCGTAATCATGCCGGCCGGCCTTATGATTTTAGGGTGCGCACCCATTGTATTCTTCGTTTTTACCGTTGTAGTGTTTTGTCGTGTGTGCTGTCACAAATACATGTATGGATGGAACTGGGTGTTTGTTTCGGTATACCTTCAGCTTGCTGTGGCTGTTGATTTAGGGAATTTCTAAAAGCTGTTTATGATCGTATGGTTTGCGGTTTAATAGGAAAAACAGAAATTGGGATGTATTTGTGTAGATACAGGTGACAATACCTTCATATTATCCAAATCGTAGTATCCTGGACCCCATTCCAGATTCATGCTGAAATTTTTGACCTGTGACCTCTGAGAGGTCATCTGGGGCTACTTAAGCAGTTTTCAGGCTTAGGTCAATATTTTTCCATAAACTAATAATACAGCTTTTATTTGACATCATTGCGTTTTGATTGCTATTGCGAGTCGATCGGTTCCCAAATTGACTATGCTATGTTAAAAAATGACCTACACCTGAACTGAGGTCAGGTCATTTTTGTGTTCTGATGCAATATGGTCATATTATACATAATTGGATTTGCTCTGACGAGAAGAAGCAAATGTAACCTAACAAATAATTCTAACTCATTTCTGTCACATGCTAGAGCCCAAAACCGTACTCAAAATGGCACCTTCTTTGATTTGTCATGACCTCAATATTGACTTGAGCCAAAAAGTGACCAATATAATTTCATCATGAATTTGTATGAACTATCCACCACCTTTCGCGTTTTTTTCTATCCCGCATTGGGGCCGAGCTATAGGGGGTGTTGAAACACCTGCCCACCAGGGCGAAGATGGCTCGAAGGCCAAACGGGGTGCGGGTTACATCTAAAAAACTTAAAACGATGCAGAAAACAACACTTCCTGCCTTTGTGCCTGCCCGGGCACACTTCGCTCATATTTGAGTATCCAGAGTAATTAGAAAATTTGGATTTACTGTATTTGTACATTTGGAGTTAAGCAGGTAATCATGAGCATATATTAATGCTTATGATTTGTTAAAAGCTGTGGCAAAAGCTAACTTACAAAGAATAAACCTTATAACTTTGACTTGCTGCAAAAACGTCGCTCCGGGTTTCATCACATGATGCAAGGTTCAGCCGGAATGCCATACCCCCGGTACAGTGGCGGACCCAGGACAACATATCGGGGGGGCTAGGGGGCTCGAGCCACCCTCCGCCATTGCCTCGGAAAAGCCTCCATCTATGCATTAGCTACAGGCACTCCCACAGCCCCTAGCCCCCTTGTATCCGCCGTTGCCCCTGCGTAAGCTAATGGGAACTTGCCTGTCTCGTGTGGCTGCGTGGTCGCGAGGTTGTCTACCATCACCGGTCAAGGTCACCTCATGCCTGAGGCCACGCGTGATCCGGCACAGCTGAGGACGGAGACGGGAGAGCGTGCGCTGGCCAATTGACAGCTAGCCTCAGCGTTGAGAGGAGCGTGGAAAGATTGTGACGACTCTCTCTTCACGGTAAGTGCGAAAGTGAATGATAAAAATGCTTGCATATATTTGTTTGCAGCTATCATTTAAGTTTCCGGTTTCTGATCGCTTTCGATCAGTTTTACAAGATGAATTATTTCTGGTTTCTCATTTCCTCATTTTTATCATTCTCATGTTTTATTTGGAATGAACTGATTTTTTGTGTACCTGTTTAAGTCCGACCTGTTTTATGATATGTGTTGAAATCGGTTCGTTATCGTCATTGTTTGTGTGCTGCAAGATAAAAGTATTATTATGCACGTACCCCTACTTTTCAGGTATTGACAAAACGAATACCGCATAGTGCGGAAGACTGCGTGTTTCTGTCAAAACAGGTAAGGCATGCACAGCCGACTATCCGCTTTCTTGGTGTTTCATTATTTCTCGCCTACTCTTAGTCCTCACCCTAATCCTGTCAAAGGGAAGGGGATGGTGGTTTCTGCTCACTTCATGTTTCTTCTGAGATTTTCAAAATAGTTTGCTATTGGCCCTTAAAACTTCCTGAATGTTCCAAAAATTTAATTGGACAGATTTCCTTAAGCTTTGAAATAAAACTTCCCGGGGGTGAAGCTATAGCTCTGTATCTAGGTTATCTATTTTTAAACCAGATTGTTATCGCGTAAAGTGCTTTTTCGTAGAACAGATGAGCGAATAGTTTTAATTTAACGGTGTGAATAATATGTCGGATGGTTATTTCGAATTTTCAAAAAAATTGCAGAGGTTCCAGATATTTGAAATGGGGGTTCAAATGTACTTGGATTGCAATCCTGTGGAGTTAGTAAACTCCTCACATGACAGTCGCGAGAAGCAAAAGTAGCCACGTCATATTGCTAACCTTATATTATATTGTATTAACCTTATATTATTTTGCTTTCCTGCATTCGCGTAGGGGTTTTTTACATAGCACTATTTGTATCTGTAGACAATTTTTCCGCCGTATCTGGCGTTTACTTATCTATTGGTTCTCGAAACTTTCGTAGAGAAAAGCTAAAAACCTACCTGAAATGTACCCGAGGAGCCGGTCACCGTTGTCACGCCTGCTGTCTTATCTACTGTACTGGACTTATTGTTTCAGTTGCTGTACTGACTCCCCGGATATTTTGGATTGGGATTAATGGTGGATATCGTCTCCTAGCAAGCAGTAATGGGATCACCATACAGCATTAGGGTGACGTGAGAACGGTACGGCTCCATCAGTTCACCGACGTGGTGCTGACTATACCGTGCCGTTTCTACAGGTAGGACATCAACGACCAGCCACCAGTCTTCACCCGGCCTGTATACACGGCCAGCATCGTGGACATCCCGCTCTCCCCGCCCAGTCACATACTGCAGGTCAGTGACCCCGTCAGTGACCCCCGTATGTGTTTTTTGTGATGCTGCATAATCCGATAGATCAGACTATGTTTTCCAGAATCACATGCTGTCGTATTAACTCATTTGAACAGCATAGGTACATTTCTTCAATTGGAAGTTGGTAGCAGCTACTGATTACACCTTAGCAGCCCACTGGCTGCCCGAGGACTCGTCCTCGTGTCTGGCTGGGTCAATCCGCGCCCCTGTGGGCCTCCGAGCCACTTTCTCCCTGGTGGGGGTGTTTGAACACCCCCTCGAACTCTGCCCCTATGCGGGATAGCGAAAAAACGTGAAAGCTGGTGGATGGCTCATACCAATTCATGAAGAAACTATATCAATCACTTTTTGGCTTGGGTCAATATTGAGGTCATAACAGGTCAAAGTGGAATTTTGAGTAGCTTTCTTTGCCTCCAGCGTCTAACAGATGAGTTGGAATCATTTTAGGCACCATTCGCTTCCTCTTGTCACGGTGAATCGAATGATGTATAGTATGACCTTACGAGTTCTAAAAACAAAAATGACTTGACCTCAGGTCAGGTCAAGGTCTTTTTGACCTAGCAGTCAATATGCATATCAATCGACTCGCAATAGCAATTTAAACGTAATATCAAAAGTAAACGATACATCACCATTTCGTGCAAAGTTATTGACTAAAGTCTGAAAAGTGCTTAACTAGCCAAATATGACCTCTCAGATGTCACAGGTCAAAAATAGCAGCATGAACCTGGAAAGGGGCCCAGTATACAACGATTTGAAGAATATGAAGGTATTCTCAGCTGTATCTACACAAATACCGCCCCATTTCTGTTTCCCATCTATTTCCAATGGAGAGATCGTGGTCCGTACTTGACTTAAGGTCATTGATGTGAAAAGTTCCGGAATATATACTAAAGCACTCGGTGGGCCCATTATGTGGCATAAGTTTTAGTGCGATAGATTCACCCATTTCTTACTTATGCCACATTAAACATTTTTTAGATGAGGTCACTTTATCTTGCACTGGTGACCTGACCTGAGATGACCCAAACTTAACATTTTGGGGATGTTGTGCAGTTTATCAAGGATATGGTGTGCCAAGTACGGCGGCGCTTCGCACTGCGGTTATTTCGTCCCGCCGGAAAAATCCCGAGGGGGTGTTTCTAACACCCCCAACATGGCGAGGGTTAACCCTCGCCCCACCGGAGCCATCGATGGCCCCCGCTAAGGTTTTTCCAGGATAGCAGAAAACGACGAGGCGCAGCACCGCAGTTGAGGGCTCTACCTCTCACCCCATCATTTTCCCACCATCCCTAAATTTTTTTCCCCGGGTCACCCAAGGTCAGATCACCAGGCGAGGTCAACCAGGGTCACATCACTTCAACTTTTAAGCTCTATAAGAGCTACATTTCGAAGTTGATCGATTTGAAACTTCCTACACTTCATGACCCCTACAGGGTGTACAAGGTTTATATCCGGGATTTTTCGATTTTGCGACCTGAGGTCAGGTCACGAGGAGACCTCTCCCATTGAAAAAGCATGGGGAAAAGCTGTCTTATGATCTAAAAGTCACAAAAACGATTGAAAATGCTTGGCTTACTCAGAAAAACGTTCTTGGACACCCTTTCACGGATTCCAGGGGCCATATTTGCCCTTTGACCTCCCCAAGGTCATCCAAGGTCACCAGGGGTCAAAAACAGTATTTTGACAATAACTTTTGACCTAATTACGCTAGAGCGCTGAATCAAACACCATCGTGTATGTCTCGTCACTGGCTTTCATTTGATATACCTACAGCAAAGTCATTTTCTGACCCTTCGTGACCTCAGATCATATTAGGTCACGAGGTGACCTCTGGAGGTCAAACCACTGGTGGGATGTCAAAACGTTCCACATACCGGAAAAAGCTCTGACATTTTCCTATCAAATTTACTTTACTAGATCTCAATAGCTCTAATGGCATAAGAGTTATGCCCAGTTTGCTTAAGCATTGCATATTTGAGTGAAAATATCCGATCTTCCATCCATACAGTATATTCGCAGTAAGCAGTACATAAAACATACACGCACCAAAAACGCGCAACCATGATACCCCCAGCGCGGGGCCCCTAAATAACGCCGGGTGTATCGGCGCGGTACAGGTCGGTGCTAAAATGGCACTGGCAAAGCGCATCGCAATCGAATTATAACAATACACATACACAGCCAAGTTAAAATAAAACACAATCATGCACGTAGTAAAACCTCAACTAGGTAATCGCCGAACCATCACGCAACCAGTTTGTCGGGCTACGAGGCAGCAGGGCGCGTCGGCGGGCGATGATCCGGCAGATTGCAGCGGCGGCATGGCTTAAGGGCGGTTGGTTCGGTAGAGCGCCGGCCGTCGGTCAGGCGAAGCGCGACAATAGGTCATGAGGCCGTAGAGCCCGCCCACCCGAGGCGGGGCGGCGCGGCGGAGCAGCTCGCCCGCGCGGCGCCGCCGACCCCCAGCAGCGCCAATCATGATGTGCCAGCAGCTCCTATGGGAAGAGAGTTCATTAAGCCGGGAGGATGGAGCAGGTTTTTTTCTTAGACATGGTTAGTAATGAGCCGGGTTGAGTTGTTAGCGACAGCGGCAGTCACAGGGAATTGGAGGGGGCAAGGGGGGTGCCGGAGGCGCGCCTGTGTGAATACCAGCCAATGCAGTAATTTATCTTAATCCACTGCTTTAATTTTTCTTTGATATTTATGCTCACAGAACCTTTTTTCCTAATTATTTTCATGTCTAAGATAATGGTTAGCACATCATAGAAGTAGAAATATCACAAGAATGATTTATAATGCCAGAGTTCTATTTAATAGAAATATTTTCATAATTATTTTCATGTTTAAGGTAATTGTTGGCATTCAGTCTTATACTCACGGTAGCTTATTTCTACATCTGAAAAAACTAGTCTTCAGTAGCTATCAAGGTATATTTTAGATACAACCGTTCTGAAAAAGCGCCTGCCTAGTGGGACATCATTTATATTTCTAATTTTTGTACTTATCACATTATTCCAGATTCTTGGGGCAGATACAAATAGAGAAAATTTCCGATACATTGTTGGGGCAAATGGTACATTTAAATGCTGAGCATGCCTTGTATTCCGGGTGATTTGGTCCTGGTCGGCTCTAGCAATTCTATCAGATAAAGAGCGAAGGAGGGAATTTCTTAGATAATTATGGATGACATTTAGTTTTGAGGTTTCAATTAGATGTTTAAGCTTAAGTATTTTGTACTTTTTAAACAGAGGCCCAGTGTGGGCTAGACGGTCAGTTTTGTCAATTATACGGATAATTTTCTTTTGCAGCAAAGTCAGCTTGCTTAATTTATATTCATATGTGCTGCCCCAAACCGGAAGACCATAGTTAAGGAAAGCTAGTATTAGAGAGTTGTATAGCAGGAGAGTATGACCCGAGCTAAGCATGTGTTGGGATCTTCTTATTATGCCTATATTTCTTGATATTGTATTTTCAACACTTTTTATATGCTGTATCCACTTTAGATCCTCATCTATAAAGACTCCTAGGTATTTTGTACAAAACTTACGTGGTAAGCTATTATTGTTAATTTTGATATCTAGATCATTTTGAGGGGAGGAGGAGAAAAATCTGATAGTTCAATTTTTTCACATTTAGGGAAAAGCGGTTACAACAAAGCCAGGTCGTGATATCTTTGAGGCCATCATGTATATGCTTTTCGAGGCTGATCTTGTTATTTGCAGAAAAAAGGAGATCCGTATCATCCGCAAACAGATAGAATTTCGGGATAGTTGAGCACTTGTAC
The DNA here is from genome assembly GCA_034440635.1 of Lepas anatifera. Classification (NCBI taxonomy): domain Eukaryota; kingdom Metazoa; phylum Arthropoda; class Thecostraca; family Lepadidae; genus Lepas; species Lepas anatifera. Next base: position 184,249 of record JAOTON010001480.1, read on the forward strand.
ATGTCATTTATGTATAATACAAATAAAAACGGGCCAAGAACACTTCCCTGTGGTACACCTATAGACTTGACATGGCTCATCTGAAATGATTCCATTGAACTTAACATATTGACTCCGATTTTATAAGTAAGATGCAAAAAGTTTTAGAGAGGTTCCCTGGATGCCGTAGAAGCTCAATTTCGAGAGAAGTATCTGGTGATTGACAGTATCGAAGGCCTTTATAAAATCTAGATAGATGGCTGCATATATTATTTTTTGGATCATGGCAGAGGTAATATCATTATATAGAAGAGCAATTGGCATGAACGAAATGTGACTTTTTTGGAACCCAAATTGATTTTGAAAGATGATATTGGTTTCTTTTAAGTATTCAAAGATTTGGTGGTATATAATTTTTTCCAGCACTTTTCCTAATATTGGGAGGATGGAAATTGGCCTATAATTTGTGGCAGATGAGTGATCACCTGATTTATATATAGGAACTACTAGGGCAATTTTCAGTTCATCAGGGAAAACACCCTGGGATAAGCACAAATTATACAACAGAGTGTTGTAGGAATGACCTAGGACCCTAAAAAGATGATACAGATGACAGTAAAAGCGCTAAAAGACTGGCAGCCTAAAACGCCAAAGTTCAGAAACTGAAACGTTTAAACCCTAAAAAAACAAAAAGGCTACGTCAAGGTAAAGATAAGAAGAAAAAAGCGTGGGATGAGGTAAATGCAACGTTTCGGCCTTGGACCGTCGTCAGGCGAGGGGTCCGAGAACTTATCAAATTATACAAATGAGCTAAATTAATATTCTAGCGTATGTGGATTCATATAAATATCTAGGTTTTCATCTCATGAATGTACATGTTCGATGTGATGACAGCGAGGTGCAGTATCAGTATCGGCAGCTATGCTGTCGTGCCAATTCACTTATCCGAAAATTCTCCATGTGTTCATATGCTGTCAAGAGGTTTCTGTACAACGCATACTGCTCAACTATAAGCTGTGTGCATCTTTGGCACTCATTTCGATCCTCGGTTCTAAAAAAATTCAAGGTTTGCTTTAATAATGCTGCCAGAATGTTCTTTGGTTACGAAAGATTTTGCAGCGTGTCTGGTATGTTTGTTAGTGAAAGAATTGATAATTTTGATGCCTGTTACAGGAAAGCGGTGTGGGGTTTTGTAAAAAGGATATGCGACTCTGATAACACAATTCTGAATAGATTGTTCCACAGTGACTTGGCCTTCACCTCAAAAATTAGAAAGGCCTGGAATAGTGCCCTGTATTGAAGAAGCGTTGTGTGTGTGTGTGTGTGTAATATGAGTGGAGAACGTGTTTTTGTTTTGTTTTTTGGAAGTAGTAACTGGACCTCGAGTCTGTAAATAAAGGATTCTCTCTCTCTCTCTCTCTCTTTCTCTCTCTCTCTAAATGAGGAGAGATGGATGGAGATATAAGTTTTAGAATTTTAGCAATCACCCTGTCATACCCTGCTCCCTTGTTACCAAGGGAAGCAATAATTTTCTGAATTGTTGTCACATCTAGTGGGTGAAAGTGAAAACTTGATGTAGCTTGGTTTGTGCCAAGGTACTAAAGAGGATCCAAAGTGGACGGTGGCGTCGAAGCGTCCAGAGAAGCACCTACTGTTGAAAAGAAATTATTGAAATGATGTGCAATTTTTTTGGATTTGATTCTTGCTTGTTGTCAATTTCAAATAGCTCTAGAAGCTCCGCCCTATTCTTGTTTTTTCGTGTTAGGCTTAGTAGAGTGTCCCAAAGCTTTCTAGGATCTGATTTGTCTTCCTCTAGTTTTCTTTGAAAGTATATTGTTTTGGCATTCCGAATGACATTAATGAGTACATTCTTGTAGTTCTTGTAAACTGATTCATCAGTCCTTGTTTTTGAGCCAACAAATTTTTGATAAAGATCTGGTTTTTTATTGATGCACCTTAGAACACCATAGGAAATCCAAGGTTGGATGGGTGTGTTTCGGCGCGTTTTTTTTATTGATAGGTTGGTGATTTCTTCCAATAGTACTATTTGTATCAAGTTTGCCACAAGTGAAGGATCATAAATAGTTGAAATATGTTGAAGTTTGCTTTGCAATTTCTGCTTCAGAATTTCAATCACGAAAATCAAAGGAGGTGGCAACCTTATGCACTGTGCGTTTGACCTTAAATGAGGAATTGAGTTCAAGCGTAATGGGAAGGTGATCACTGATATCTGACAGAAGAACTGAGGAAGATTTTATGATTGAGATATCATTAGTGAAAAAAATTATCAATATCCGTTTTCATACGAGGAATAAAAGGAATTTAATTCCTACTGTTTACCATCCTAAAGGTAAACAGTAGGTACTAGGTAGTTGCATTTCTGGAGCACCAATTTTGTATTCATGAAAAGATTTAAGCTCTTAAGTATGATGATAAATATTTTTTACATATTTAGAAGGGCATATCGCACAAAGATACATTTCTGCTCTGTAGAGCAACATTCGCATTTGTTCTAGTAGAAATTCATTGGTATTGGGATTTGTTCATACCCTTGGTATTTTTCCCAGGATCCCGGGTTACTGGTATCGAAGACGAGATTATCAGGATCTATTTTTTTCAACGTCATTGGAATTGCTCAGCTCAAAGACAAACCCAGGGGGGATGGTGATGGGGCGAGGACTCCTTTGGACTGAGCCAAAACACTGCAAATGAACCGACATTGTTCCCACGCGAGGTCTGATGGGTGTTCCGGAAGTTGAATGGGGAACCCAAGTGCCGCCCAAATGTTGGTCGCAGGGCGATGGCGAATTCAGGACTTTATTGGGGACCTTTCTCGCTTTTTTCGCTCCTGCCTCGTAGTAGCCCCCGGCTCTGTAGTTATTATAACGACTCTGATATTTTCGAGGGGGACTAGATCCCTCCATCCGCCTGCGTAGCGTATGCCACAGGCGGATCCAGAATTGCCGATCGTCGGGGGGGGGGGGTGGGGAGCTTCCGAGGGCGGAGCTATCTGGACTTCCGATCTTCTTTTTTCAGCGCCACTTTTGACCGGGAAAGCTATTACCTGGGCGCAAAATTCTATCGGCAGGTGCTGATTTTTGCATCCTGAGGGGGTGGGAAGCGACGTTTGAGGGGGGGACGCATCGACGTTTCGAGGGGGTGCCGTGACTATTCCAGGGGGCACCAAGGGTCGCTCGAGAGGGAGGGACACCTTCCCCTTTGCCCCTGGATAGCGTATGTCTAGCCCCCTTGAACACAGACAGATCCAGGACTGGCCATCGGGGGAAGGCGCCTTCCCTGGGAGCGCCATCCAGACCAGGGGATGCCACTTCTGGCCGACTAAATCTATAAAATGATTGCCAAATTTATCTGTGGGCGCTGATTTTCGTATCCTGAGGAGGGGAGTAGGAAGCGACATTTCAGGAGGGGGACATCGACGTTTCAGGGGGCGCCGTGATCATTTCGTAGAGGCACCGTGACCATCTCAAGGCGCAACTTCCCCCTGGATCCGCGTATGCCTAGCATCCTTGTACATAAACAGGTTCATGATTATCAGTCGGAGGGGGGGCATCCGGACTAGGGTGCGCCACTTTTGACCGGGAAAACCTTTCAGGTGGGCGCAAAACCTTTCGGCGGCGGGCGCCGATTTATGCATCCTGAAGAGGGGAGTAGGAAGTAAAATTTCAGGGAGGGGGGACACCGGCCTTTCAGGGGGCGCCGTGACCATTTCAGGGGGCATCAAGTGTCGTTCGGGAGGGAGGAGCACATGCCTCCTTTGCCCCTGGATCTGTGTATGCCCGGCCTCCCTTGAACAAAGGCAGATCCAGGATTGGCATTCGGAGGGTGGGGCACCTTCCTGTACGGGGGTGCCTTCCCTTCCCCACGTGGGGTGTCATCTAGACCACGGGCGCCTTTGTGGTCGACAACTCACCAGGTGGGCTCCAAATATTATCATTGGGCGCCGATTTTCGCATCCTGGGGGAAGTGACATATCAGGAGGCGCCATCAGCCTTTATGGCTGCAGTGACCGTTTCAGGGAGCGCCGATGGGCGATGGAGGCATCTGCCTCCTTCGATTCACATATGTCCCTGTGTCCGCCATTAACTTGGGGGTCCTCAGGTGGAGATCCAAGGGGGTGGGCGAGGGCGTGGCCGCTTCCCTTTGGGATAGGATTAAGCACTGCAAGGCGGCTCTCTTTGATGTCAGATGGGCGTTGATGGGAAGCTCAAACGCCACCCAGATATTGGCCAAGGCAGTGGCGGATACAAAGGTGGAGGGCGCTCGAACCCAAATATGTGCTTATAATAAATGCATAGTTAGATTCCGTTTTGAGCAAATTGCGCAGGAGGTTTGAGCCTGCAGCCCATCAATGAATTCCTGGATGCGCCACTGGTTAAGTGGCCCACAAGTTGGGCTGGGGTCCCACGAGTTAAATTAGGTCCGCAGAAGAGTTGGTCTGGATGTCCCGAAAGCTGGTCTCGGGAGTTCTCAAGAGCTAGTCTGAGTGGTTTTAAATCGTTTATCCCGGGGGCTGTAAAGAGCTTATCTCGGGGCGGTCCAAAATTGTTTGTTACGAGGGCCCAAAGTATCAGTATTGGAGTGACCGCACGATTAGTCTCAGGACCCTACCCGGAATGATTTAGTCAAGGGGTTACAATACACTGTCCTGGGGGCGATTTATTTATACTGGTGATGAAATTGTTCGTCTGCCGCCCCGCGCCCAGTCCCACTGGAGGCATGGAATTTGTATTGGGACATTTCCACAAAAGGGCGTTTTACTTCGTTTCAAAGCGTTCCATAACCGCGCCGATTCTGACTAACACAGAATGTATTATATCTGCAAACTCTAACTAATCAGATCGTTTGTGTGGTAACATTTTTTTCTGTGATGATATATTGATAAATATAAATGATATAATGAATAACGAGTTTCCCGGCACCCTTTACAGCTTGGCTATCTCAGTTAACACGCGCACTGACGGAGGGCGGATACCCGCCCCCTCAGGGGCGCAGCCAGAGCTTTCGTATGGGGGGGCACACCAACTTTGAGGAGCACCGCGGAGAAAAAGGGCACTTTTTAACGTAACCTAAAAAACTTACTATATCTTTGTTTATATCATTTTTTGGGCATCTTTGGTTCAATAAAAATGCAAAGAAATCATTGACGGAGAAGGAAAATTCGATTAAAACTGAAAAAAGGAACAAAATATCACCAAAATGCCATGGAAGTAGCCAAAACACTACTTTTTTTGGGATAGATTTAAGGACAGCCAACTAATGCAAATACTTAACATCAGCGGAGCATGTGATATCTGTTACAATGTGCAGGTTAAGGAATATTGGAGTCGAAAATGTTTTGTTATGCCCACTGGTTTTGTCGTGACGAGTAAGCCCTGGCTGAACACGGATTAAGTTCCTTGCCTCCCACAATCGCCGTGGGACGAGGAGTGGCATAGTGTCTTTGGAAGAACACATTTTTGCTGCCGGAAAAATTTGGGAGATACCTTTTCAACTCGTTTATTAAGTTCCATATTCTCAAGGATCGGTCCCAGTTAAGAGTAAATAAAAGGTGAACAGGCCGGTGGTTTAGATGGGGATGGTGTGACAGGGCTGAAAATTGTAACAACTAGTTCTTCATTTAAATTAATTAGAAGAAATCCTGGTTTAGGGGACTGTGCTCTGAGCTCAGGGGCGCGTGCCTTTTTATCATGCCTTCCCAGAATCCACCAGTATAATAAGCAATTTATATAACCTGGGGTGCCTAGGTATCACAAGCCGTTTTAGAGATTCCTCATTCCTCGTTAGCTCCGTTTTACAAGGGGAGTTTCCATTGTGATCTTATTCCCCATCTATTCAAGACCAGCTCTGGGGCTCCCAAATGTGGATCAGAGGCCCCCCGAGCAGCTTCCCTCCATCCCCCAGTTGTGCCTCCAGGGACTAAACTAGCTCAGTGAACCCGCCCCGAAATGATGGGAGTTGGCCTTGTGTTATTATTATCGGTCTATTCAAGACCACCTCAGGGGCCCCTGATGTAGATCAGGCCACAGAGCAGCTCATTCTTCACCCAGGGACTAGACTAGCTCATTGGTCCCAGAGATGTGGTCATCAGACTAGCTCATGGGCCACAGATAGGCTCATAGGGCCTTAAACCAGTTCAAGAAGCCCCAGAACAGTTTAAGGCGCCAGATCACCTCAGGGGACCTCAAGCCAACTTAGGGGCTTTCACAAGCTCAGCGCCCAGACCAGCTCAGGGTACACTCAGAACCTAGACCCACTCTTGGGCCCCAGATCAGCTCTTGGGGCCCCAGATCAGTTCAGGGGCCTCAAGTCAGGTCAGGGGGCAGGATCAAGTCATGGCCACTAAATCAGCTCAGGAATCCCTCACCAGCTCGGGGCCTAAGCAGTTCAAAAGCCCCAGAGCTGCTCAGGGAACACCAGATCGGCCCATAGGGCACCAGATCAGCCTCGGGGACAAATAATCAGATCAGTGGTCCCCGACCAGCTCGGGGCCCAGATCAGCTCGGGAATACCAGATCAAGTCAGGAGGCACTTAATCAGCTCAGGAGCCCCATACCATCTCAGGGACCCTCACCATCTCCTGTGGGCCCAGCTCAGCCCAGGGCCTGGGAGCTGCTCAGGAAATCACGTAATCACACCAGGAGGTCCAGGTCAGCTTAAAGGGCACCATACTGGCAATGTAGCACCAGACTAGCTCAGAGGGAATCAGATGGGCTCAGGAGACACACTGATGACTCAGCAGGCACCAGATCGACTCAGGGGGCATTAGTTAAGTTCAGGGGGCAGTATATCTGCTCAGGGTGCACCAGATCGATCAGCTCAGGGGGCAAGTTCAAGTCAGGGGTACTAAATCAGCTCAGGGATCCCTCACCAGCTCGGGGCCCAATCAGTTCAAAAGCCCCAGAGCTGCTCAGGGGACACCAGATGCCCATAGGGCACCAGATTAGCTTAGGGTACAAACAATCAGATCAGTGGTCCACGACCAGCTCGGGAATACCAGATCAAGTCAGGAGGTACTTAATCAGCTCAGGAGCCCCATACAATCTCAAGCCTCATCAGCCTCTGTGGGCCCAGCTCAGCCCAGGGCTTTAGAGCTGCTCATGAAATCACGTAAGGAGGCCCAGGTCAGCTTAGCTCAGGCACCAGATTAGCTCAGAGGGCAGCAGATGGACTCAGGAGGTACCAGATCGACTCAGAGGCATTATTGCATCTCAAGTGGCACCAGATCGATCCGCTCGGGGGCTCAGATCAGCTTCCAGCCCCCGGACTATGGCAGGAGCCTAAATCAGCTCAGGGAGCAACATAACAGCTCAGGGGACACAAGGTGGGCTCAGGGCCCACCAAACCAGCTCAGGGGGGGACCAGACCATCTAAGGAGACATCAATAATCAGTTGAGGGGGCACCTAATCAGCTGAAGAGGCACCATATTGACTTAGGAGACAGAATCAACTTGGGGAGGCATGAGATCAGTTCGGGGGCCCTAATCAGCTCAAGGGGCACTAAATCAGCTATTAGGGCACCAAACAAGCTCGGAAGCATTACACTAACTCAGAAAGCATTATATAGGTTCAGGAGGCACAATTATTTGCTCCGGGGGCACTCGATTGACTCAGGGGCACCAGATCAGCTTAGAGGGCAAGTAATCAGCTCAAGGGGCCAAGACCAGCTGAGAGGCCACGAGATGAGCTCAAGGAGCACCACATCGGCTTTACCCGTACGATTATTGGCGACAATGAGGCATTAGGTGGACACATACTAGGTGCCCATACTCTTCCCGGGTGCTTGGAAAGGCGATAGAATACCCTAGCTGACCGAGAAAGGTATTAAGTTGTCCAACAATAGTTTCAATCGCTACATGCGGTCCAGTTACATCTAGGTTCAACGGCTAGGGCACTAAATTTCGAGCGGCACGGCCCAAATTGGGTACACCACCTGGCAATCAAAAGGGCACCCCGGCAGTGATGGGGCACGTGCCCCCTGTGCCTTCCTGGCTGCACCCCTGGACAGTAGATCAACTCCGGGAGGCATTAAATAATCTCAGAGGGCCCGGATCAGCTCAAGGGGCACTAAAACAGCTAAAAGGACTCCAGGCAAGCTCGTAGTCATCAAACTAACTCAGAGAGTATTTTATAGGCTCAGAAGGCACACTTATTTTTCTCAGGAGGGCACCAGATTGACTACGAGGGCACCAGATCAGCTCAGAGGGCACATGATCAGCTTCAATGGGCACCAGATGAGCTCCGCCCGTACGATTATTGGCGACGAAGAGGCATTATCTGGAAACGGATTGCGTGCCTATGCTCTTCCCGGGTGCTTGGAAAGGTGACAGAATGCCCTAGCTGACCAAAAGGCACTTAGTTGTAAAACAATAGTTGAAATCGCTAAATGCAGTCTAGTTACATCTAGGTTCAACGGCGCAGGGCACTAAATTTCGAGCGCCACGGCCCAAAGAGGGCACACCCCCTGGCAATCAAAAGGGCACCCGGCACCGATGGGTGCACGTGCCCCTTGTGCCCCCCTGGACAGTAGATAAACTCCGGGAGGCATTAAATAAGTTCAGGGGGCCCGGATCAGCTCAAGGGGTACTAAAACAGCTAATAGGGCAGCAGGCAAGCTTGGAGGCATCAGACTAACTTAGAGAGCATTATATAGGTTCAGAAGGCACAATTATTTATTCAGGGAAGGGGGGCACCAGATTGACTACAAGGGCATCAGATCAGCTCAGAAGGCACATGATCACCTCCAGGGGGCACCAAATGAGCTCCACCCGTACGATTATTGGCGACGATGAGGCATTATCTGGAAACGGATTACGTGCCTATACTATTTCGGGTGCTTGGAAAGGCGACAGAATGTTTTAGGTGACCAAAAAGGCACTTGATTGTCAAACAATAGTTGAAATCGCTAAATGCGGTCTAGTTCCGTCTAGGTTCAACGGCGTAGGGCAGTAAATTTCGAGCCGCACGGCCCAAAGGTGGTACACCACCTGGCAATCAAAAGGGCACCCGGCACCGATGGGGGCACGTGCCCCCTGTGTCCCCTGGCTGTGGCCCTGGACAGTAGATAAACTACGGGAGGCATTAAATAAGTTGAGGGGGCCCGGATCAGCTCAAGGGGCACTATAACAGCTAATAGGGCACCAGGCAAGCTCGGAGGCATCAGACTAACTCAGAGAACATTATATAGATTCAGAAGGCACAATTATTTTCTCAGGGGGGCACCAGATTGACTACAAGGGCATCAGATCGGCTCAGAGGGCACATGATCAGCTCCAGGGTTCAAGACCAGCGCTCAGGGGGCACCAGATGAGATCAAGGGGCACCAGATTTGCTCTGCCCATACGATTATTGGCGACGATGAGGCATTATCTGGAAACGGATTACGTGCCTTTACTCTTCCCGGGTGCTTGGAAAGGCGACAGAATGCCCTAACTGACCAAAAAGGCACTTAATTGTCAAACAATAGCTTAAATCACTAAATGCAGTCTAGTTCCATCTAGGCTCAACGACGTAGGGTACTAAATTTCGAGCGGCACGGCCCAAAGAGGGCACACCACCTGGCAATCAAAAGGGCACCCCGGCACTGATGGGGGGGCACGTGCCCCCTGTGCCCCTCCCCCCTGGCTGCGCCCCTGCGCCCTCTCCCTTCGGGTTTTTCGGAGACAGGAGAAAAACGGCGGCGCGTAGCGCCGCCATTTTTTCATTTTCTATAACTCGACCCTGACCTAACCTTAGGTCAGGAAAAATTCTTGGTTTGACCTAGCAAGGTCAAATTATATATCATTCGATTCGGCTTGCTAGGAGGATTCATATCGTTCAATTCGTTTTGCTCTATCTTTACTTGTTCAGACGTAATGGCCAAAAACTTAATTTGCATGTTATCCCTATGACTGCATGTTTTGACATCTCGTGACCTTAAATGTGACCTGACAAAAAATAGTTCAACTATTTTCGATGGAGCAGTGGGTGGGCTACCCAACGCCGTTTACCGTTCTTTGCTACCTACCGTGGTTCTCGAGATCTTAGGGGGGCGGGTACCCGCCCCCTGGTCAAAGCGAAGGTGGCTCAGACCCCCGTCAATGCGCATGTTAAAATCACGTTATAAAGGTGCAGCGTTGTCTTTAAAGGGAATGTGGCACCTTGGTCGAATCATGGAATTTAGTGAAATTAGGCGAACTTTTAGCCAAAAATAATAAAACCACTCATCATTTCTCTGAAAAATGTTCAATAAGCTCAATATTTTGTTTCTAAAAATACTCTTCTAGGAAAATAAGTAGATACTGCCTGTGGTGATGTAATGACCTGGCAACCACTACCATACTTGAAATGCTTCAAGGGCTTCGATTGGGTGTTGCTCATCATGACGTCAGCATATGTCGTCACACCAGCAGCTCACAACAATGGCCGCCCGCCGAGGGGTTAATTAGGGGTTGGTGTCAGGTAGGTTTTAGCTTTTTTCTACGGAAATATCGAGTTCCAAGACAAATGATATATGGAGTACCAGGCTTTCCGACTTGCTTTACAGCTTGGCTATCTCAGTTAAAATCACGTTATGATGGTGCCATATTCCCTTTAAGCATTGCATATATCGCAATGCTCAGAGTCGGGTGCCAACTGGTTTAGGCATCCCATTTTCGGACTGCTATCCGAAAATCCGTGCATTTGTCCGGGATATGTGGCAGCGCTCATGCGAGAACCACCCTAAGGGCAGTAAAATGCGGGTGCTGAAGCCAAATTAGGGGTATGGTCGTCGGCCAGTGCGCAGTGCAGGAGAGAGGAGGAGATTCTCGCCATGCTGAGTACGGGCCACACATACGCGACACAGCCTTACCTCGTCTGCGTTGATGGTCCGCTGGGGATCCCGTGCTGCGACGGGCGAGTCACGGTCGCACACGTATTTTTTTAATTAGTTTGTTCCGTTGTTCAATTAGATCATCCAGGTGGAAGGCGTTTTGGGCTTTCTGGGCCACAGCTATTTTGTCTTCAATGTCTCTTATTACTGACTGCGCTTGTTTTCGCTTATAAGAAGCGTAATTAATTATGTGACCTCTCAAGACACAGAAAATCGTCTGCAAGAGAACACTACATGAAGTTGTAGACGACTGATTGTCCTGAATAGTCTCTGCTATCTTTTGGCGGATCATTGAGGTAAAAGTATCATCCCTCAAAAATGCATTATTTAATTTCCAGAAAGACTTCCCTATATCTGTCGTAGGAACGTTTAGCGAAATTGTGATTAATTTATGATCAGACAGGTAACCGTCCCTTATCTCTGCAACGGGGGTTGTTTTAGAGAGTAAAGCATCTCTATTGGTCAGGAAGAGGTCAATCCGAGATTTCGACGGTGGGTTTGCCCTGATACAAGTAAATTGTTTTTCAAGGGGGTTAAGCTCTCTCCATATGTCGGTCATATTTTTGTCAGTCATAAATCGTCTCAATACCTCTCTGTACTTGTCGTTATTTACAATTCTTTTTGCAGTACTTTCCCTGTCTCTCTCAAGGTCAAGACAAAAATTAAAGTCTCCTCCTATTATAGTTGGCGGATTATGGTACTCATCAATCTTGGAGCAAAATTCTTCAATAGAACGAGGGTTGTCATTGTTTGGCCCATAATAATTTCCGACCGTCAGACTTCTTCCACTATACTGGAATTCTGCCGTAATAAACCTCCCATCTCCGTCTGCAAATGTGTTTTCGATTTGTATGCCAGAGTTTGGTCTCACTAGAATTCCTACGCCTCGCGAGATATTATCGCCATGGGAGAAACAGCCCAGCCCTCCCCATTCAGTTATCCAGTTTTTTTTTCGTCAGCTGGTGATGAGTGCGTTTCCTGTAATAATATGGCGTCAAAACGTAGCTGTTTCAGCCATGTAAATATTTTTCTTCGCTTTGGGATACCGTTTGAAACCTGGGAACGGAGGCCATTTACATTCAAAGACGCTACCTTTAATACTGACTCATGTGATGATTGCGTGTTCATGTTTTGTTTTTTTGTGAGGATCTATACGGTGATTGTGTTGTAATTGCTGGGGAAAATGTCAGCCCTGTGCTCTGGTCCTGTTTTTTGTTTACTCTGCAGAGTCGAAAGTTGTATAATGGTGGATCTGAGGCGAGGTGTGGCGGAGCTCTGAAAGTGACACATCTAAAGCGCGAAGGGAAAACATTGCAAACACTGAAGGGAACAAGCATGACCACAACAAATCAAAACGAAAAGGAAATACAAAAAAACTAGAAGCCTGGTGTGGCCTGGGGTGTGGACCGCTTAGTATCAATGTGACGGAAACGATTTTCAACACGCTCGGTCCTTAGGGCAACACAATATAACCACCTGGCATAAACGAGAAGAGACGGTGAAAGTTTCCGAAAATGTTTTTGTTTCTCAAGACGAAAGCTCATCAACGAAAGATTCAAACTTCTTAGAACAATTAGGTTACGAACGTGGCTGGTCTACGAGCGAAATACACCTGAAGGAAAATACAAATGAAACATTGAGTGGCGCACGCTAGCAAGCCATAGTTAAGCATACTCTTGCTGCTGGAATATTTAACAAAAAGATGTATGCATGTCATAGAGATCAGCCACTTCTCTTTACGCATGTATGCTACTAGAAAATGCTGATTGGATGGCGATCAAAATCATGCAAACCCTTAGACTACGAGATAATCTGTTCATCCGAGGTTTGGAAAAGGCCTGGGGTTAGTCCGGCCTGCTTAGCAGCAGAAGCTTCTCACCAATGACTTACGAAAATCGCCACAACCATAGGTTAACACCTGGGATAGCCACTCAAAACACTGGCATAGCAAATGACTGTGCAGGTACTCAACCGACTGCTGACGCTGATGCCACCGCGCCGCCGCCGGCCGCTGCAGGGGTCCGGACAGTCCCTGTCTCCGTCGCCGGTGTCGCAGCAGTCGACGCAGCGCCCGACGGCAACGCTGGTGCACTCTCGCCGACGGTTTCGTGCCTCGGGCCTGGCACCGACCCGGCGGGGCCCACCCCGTAACGGCCGGTCCCTGGGGAAGGTGTCCCCGGTGGAGGTCCGCTGGAGGCAGGCGGTCCCCTAACTTCAGCGGGCGGTCGAAAAGGCCGGCGGGGCGTCCTGTACTGCGCACGCCGACCGCCAGCTGATGAGGTCAGCGCCGCGGGCGCCCCGTGGTTCTCGGGCCGATGCTGCTGTGCTCCAACCTGCCGCCAGAGCTGCTTTATCTGTTGCACCGTTGTCACTCGGATGGGAAGTTAGTCTCTTGTAAGCTTGTAGCCGGGAATGCCATTGTTTGTGAACACCGTCCACACGAGTTTTTGACCTTTCATCGTCAGAAGTTCTCCATGCAGCTCACGGTTTGAACGGGTCAGCGACTCAGAGATGTACAGCCGCTGACCAACCGGCACTGTTGTGTTTCCAAGTTGTAGCCGTTGCTGACACACGAGGTTGCGAAGGTTCCGATCGTGGAACGCAACGATGACGGTGTTCTCTCGGCCAAGTCTGTGCGCTGCTGCGAAATCCGAGGGAGAAACACGGGTTTGAGGAAGGCTGGCGTTTAACACTCGCACAGCCTGGGCCCTGATGTCTTCCCCCTGAACACGAACGCTAAAACTCTTACTTGAAAGAACCAGGTTGATTCCTCTTTGGTGGCGCTCCATGTCATCTACTTGTTCAGCAAGCCTGCCCAGTTCTTGCTTTGCAGCTCCAAGGGACTTCTCGAGTCCATCGATGATTTTTTCTTTGTTGAAAAGCTCTCCCTCCAGGACCTCGATTGACTGTTACTGAGAGGCGAGCTTGAGTTCCAAAGACTCGGTAATTCTAGACAGATGTTCTTCAATGGAACTTTGAATAGTGTTTTCAATGAGGTTCTTTATGCACGACACTATTTCTGGCGAAAGACGTTCTTCCGGAGCTGCTTTTCCAGGCGGTGTTTTATTCTTTGGTGATTTTCCTTTCCTTTGCTTCTTTTCGTATGCATCAACTATCTCTGTCACTGAGCTCTCTCTGTCTCTCTTTCTCTTCACCACTTCTTCCCTCGGTACTGCCTCGGCATCACTAAACACCGAATCTGTGTCACCCGCAGTTGACATTTTCGCATATAAACTTAGTCAACCAATCTATTAACCCTCGCCCCACCGGGGGCCATCGATGGCCCCCCTAAGGTTTTTCCGGGATAGCAGAAAAACGACGAGACGCAGCACCGCGGTTGAGGGCTCTACCTCTCACTGCATCATTTTCCCATCATCCCTGAAATTTTTTACCCCGGGTCACTCAAGGTCAGGTCACCAGACGAGGTCAACCAAGGTCACCTCACTTTACCTTTAGAGCTCTGTAAGAGCTACAATTCAAAGTCGATCGATTTGAAACTTCCTACACTTCATGACCCCTCCAGGGTCTACAAGGTGTATATCCGGGATTTTTCGATTTCGTGCCCTGAGGTCAGGTCACGAGGCGACCTCTCCCATTGGAAAAGCATGGGGAAAAGCTATTTCATGATATAAAATCCACAAAAATGATTGCAAATACTCAGACTGCTCAGAACAACGTTTTTGGACACCCTTTCACGGATCCCAGGGGTCATATTTGCCCTTTGACTTTTCCAAGGTCATCCAAGGTCACCAGAGGTCAAAAACAGTATTTTGACAATAACTTTTGACCTAATTGAGCTAGAGCGGTGAAACAAACACCATCGTGTTTGTCTTGTCACTGGCTTTCACTTGATATACGGCAAGGTCACTTTTTGACCTTTGGTGACCTCAGGTCATATTAGGTCACGAGGTGACCTCTGGCGGTCAAACCACTGGCGGGAGGTCTTTACGTTCCACATAGCGGAAAAAGTACTGGCAATTTGCTATCAAATGTACTTTACCAGGCCTCAATAGCTCTAATGACATAAGAGTTATGCCCAGTTTGCTTAATCATTGCATATTTGAGTGAAAATAGCCGATCTTGACCTAATTTGACCTCTGGAGGTCAAACCATTGACCTGAGCACTAAAACATGCGAAGTAATTTCTTACTGAATTCACGCGAGCTTTCTATTGCACTTTGCAGATTTGCGCTAACGCCCATATTTTCGGAGTTAGAGGGGGCCATCGATGGCCCCCCGGTGGGGCGAAGGTGGCGCCGGACCCCCGGTGGGGCGCGGGTTAAGTCACCTGTTCTCACGTCTCCTTCCCATAAATGAATCCTCCTCAAAAACTGCCCATCACAAAGTCACTTTCCTCACTCAGCTTTCCTTGCGCTCGCTGCGCCCCACATCCTGGCCACCACTGCCGGCCGGTCACCCGCGCATTAGGTCGCCCGAGCCGGAGGCAAGGTCAACACGTCCGCCCGGTACGCCGGTCAGGGCCAGGCTGGTGGCACACGTGTTAGTAGATTGTCGTGATTCAAAGACTGAGAGGGCGATATACCTGCCGGGGGCTCCTTCTCTGGAGGATCTGTTCGGAGAACGCCGCACTGCTGATATTTATAATATTGTTTTATTTCTAAGCAAGGCTAACTTTCATGTTATTTGCTCGCCTAGAGGTAGCTGCCCCTGAAATGCATTGTCTACTGTTATCGCCGACTCCTTGACAATTTTTTTCTTTAATTTGTTCTACCATCGACCCATCCAGGGATGTAGCCAGGGGGTGGCAGGGACAGTCCCCCCCTGAGGGCCCGAGGAGCCCCTCTGAGGACATGAGCCGCATTTTAAACTTGACTGGGCCTAGCAGTACCCCGGTGTGTAATTTTATTATTTTGTTATGGGCGCCATATGATCCTGACATCGGCGCGCCCCTAAACCTAACCCTGGGCAAGGAGCGCTCCACCGTTCGAGGCACGAATTTCCGTTAACTTGCTCGCCCCAGCGTACGGCACCAAGCCCGTGAAGTTCACAGAATACTCAGCGTAAATATTCTAGAAGTCAGCCTTCAGATATAAATAATGCAAAATTTGACAGAACGTTTCCAATTCAACATCAGATTTTGAAACTTGCGAATTATGTATCACACTTTGCAACGACTTGGATGAGAACCAGAAGATGACGAAACATGCAAATAGTTATATCCCGACAGAAGGTTTGAAATTTAAAATTATCAATTTGTAAACAAATGGGCATTATCTGCCCAATCAGGCTGCTTAAAGGCAATAATTGACCAAAAGCAGAAAGTGTTCCAATAGACCAATTTTCCAGAATAACCAACACAAATAACCAAAAATCAGCCCCCTAAGACCCACCACATTAGGTACGTTTCACAGAGTTTGAATTGGTCACCATCAAATTCTAAATAAATTGTGTAAATCATTTATACCTACTGCTCTGCAGAAGACTGTACCTATGCAGCATACCAATATTCTTTCAGGGATGTTTCTGAAAACTCATGCATATATGCACTAAGTTTCAACAGCTAATCAATTTCAAATATGTCAATACTTTATATATATATATATATATATATATATATATATATATATATATATATATATATATATATATATATATATATATATGCAAGGTTCTTTTTCTCCTCCCTTACTTAATTCCTTAACCCACTTTTAGCGCTACTGGGTCGCCTGTACCTGGCGCTGATGGCCGGGGCGGGGTGCCCCTGGTGGGGGGCTGGTTTCGCCGTGGTTCACCGGCGGCTGGCCGTCCGGCCGTGGGCGGGTTACGTCCGCACTGCGGCTGCGTTTCGCCGGTCGCCGTGCCTGGGGCGGCCGCCTGCCGCCCGACGCGGCGTCCGTCTGCAGCTGCATGTCCGCAGCGGCCACTCTGCATTCTCAGCGATCGCCGCGCCCGGGCAGCCTCCGGCCGTCCGGGGCGGAGGCCGCTCGACGACTGCGTCGCGGCACTCGCTACGCCCTGGCGGCCTCTCACCGTCCGGCGCGGCGGCCGCTCGACGGTCGCGTCTCGGCGATCGCTGCGCCCGGGCGGCCTCTCGCCGTCCGGCGCGGTGTCCTCCCTGCGGGTCCATGTCTCCAGTCGCCGCGGTGGGGTGGCCTCCCGCCACCCGCCGCGGCGGCCACTCTGCGGTCTCAACGATCGCCGCGCTCTGGCGACCTCTCGCCGTCTGGCGCGGCGGCCACTCAACGGCTGCGTCTCGGCGGTCGCCGTGCCTTGGCGGCCTCTCGCCGTCCGGCGCGGCGGCCGCTCGACGGCTGCGTCTCGGCAGTCGCCGCGCCCTGGCGGCCTTTCACCGTCCGGCGCGGCTGCCGCTCGACGGTCGCGTCTCGGCGATCGCTGTGCCTTGGCGGCCTCTCGCCGTCCGGAGCGATGTTCTCTCTGCAGCTCCATGTCTCCAGTCGCCGCGGTGGGGTGGCCTCCCGCCACCCGCCGCGGCGGCCACTCTGCGGTCTCAACGATCGCCGCGCTCTGGCGACCTCTCGCCGTCCGGCGCGGCAGCCACTCAACGGCTGCGTCTCGGCGGTCGCCGTGCCTTGGCGGCCCTCGCCGTCCGGCGCGGCGGCCGCTCGACGGCTGCGTCTCGGCAGTCGCCGCGCCCTGGCGGCCTTTCACCGTCCGGCGCGGCGGCCGCTCGACGGTCGCATCTCGGCGATCGCTGTGCCTTGGCGGCCTCTCGCCGTCCGGAGCGATGTCCTCTCTACAGCTCCATGTCTCCGGTCGCCGCGGCGGCTACTCTGCAGTTTCAACGACCGCTGCGCCCTGGCGGCCTCTCGCCGTCCGGCGTGGCAGCCGCTCGAAGGCTGCGTCCCGGCAATCGCCGTGCCCTGGCGGCCTCTCGCCGTCCGGAGCGGTGTGCGCTCTGCGGCTGCACGTCTCCGGTCGCCGTGTGGCGGCATGGCGTCTTTCTCTGCGGCCGGGATCTGGCCCGGCGGTTGTGTGCGCTATATTGTTCCGCTGTTTTGTACTGGTACTCATGCATTTTATAATATTGCTTAGCTTAATCATGCCGCCCAGCGCTAGGATTTTAGGGTGCGCACCCATTGTTCTGTTCGTTTTTTACCGTTGTAGTGTTTTGTCTGTGTGTGTTGTGGCAAAATACATGTATGGATGGAGGTGGGGATGAAAAAGGAAATTGAAGCACATGCACTGTGAAACAACAAGAATGACAAGAACCTGTAAATGATGAAATTGTCAAATTTTACAGAAAATGTGTAAAACACGTGATATTCAGCTCCAGAATCAACCTATGTGTAGTTTACCACATAGTTTGTAGCTTAACATTAACAATGCAAACACAAAATGGTTCTTATTTGAGTAGCCTTGAAACATGATTGTCAAACCAGTACCTACATTATCAATCATGTTAAGTTCAAAGAAAACTCACATCACAAATCACCTAGAAGTCAACCTGAAGATATTAATAATGCTTAGCTTGATAAAAAGTTTCTAATTGAATATCATCAGGTTTTGAAAATCGGGAAACATATATCCAGCTTCACAACCACTTGAGAGAACCAGAAGACGATGAAACATGTGAATTTAACCAAAAGATATACAGAGATCACATGGAAATCAACCCTCTGAACTAAATGATGCATACCCTGACAGAATATTTAAGCTTCAACATCTTTAAGATGTAAACACATGAATATGAACTTCTTAATCTGTACCACACGTAAGGACAATACTTAACGAAAAGCAAAAAACATTCAAACAGGCTAATTTCCCATAATATTTTGTACAAATAAAATGAAATCAGCCTTAAGACCCACCCCATTAAATATTTCTTTGAATAGTTAGAATTCAACATTATCAGATAGTTAATAAGTTCAGTACATCGTTTTTACTGCTCCACAGAAGACTGCAGCTGATCAGAATATAAATAATTTTGAGTTTTCTAAAAACCCATGAACCCGTAAACTGGATTTTATCAGCATACCAAATACTTTTTTAGAAAAATGGATTTCACATTTTAGTGAATTCAGCATAATCAAATATTTAATAAATTGGGTACATAATCTGTGCTGCTCCGCAGAAGGCTGCAGCTCACCAGAATATCAATCACTTTGGGTTTTTCTATAAATTTAAGTACCCATGGACTAAATTTCATCAGCTTCTCCATCACATTCATTTTTAACAAAATAATTCATAATGCAATGAATTCAGCATTATCAAATAATTGGTCTCAATAAATTGGGTATATAATTTGCACTGTTCCACAGAAGACTGCGGCTAACCAGAATATGGATAATCATGGGATTTATAAACAAAATTCACACACCCACAAACTGGATTTCATCACCTAAACAAATACCTCTTTATTTTCAAGAAAAACACTTCATATGGCTAGCAACATAAGCCTATCACTGAAAAACACTTTTGAGATTGTTTAGAAATTGATCTAAACATAAACTATCCCAAGGTATCGTAGACCGCCAGAAAACAACATTGTGATCTTGAAAACACTGCTTAAATCAGTGATTCATCTTCTACATCAATAATGAGGCTCACCATTATCTTCGGGATAACAACTTCGAAGCTTAGATGATCTCGTAGATCACCGATCGTGCATTGAGACTTCCTTTCGAAGCTTAGATGATCTCGTAGATCACCGCATGATCTAGTAAAAGGCAGGACCGGGATTTGAACTCAGACGCTCAGATCTGATGGTCCTGCCATCTGTCGCCATAATCAAAAGTTCGTTGCAAATTAGCGCCTTTCTTCGATGCGGCGTGTGCGGTGGCGCGCGCGCGCGGATGAATACTGTTTTGAGCGTTTTGCGCCATCGTGAACCAGTGAGTTGCAAAGCCTGGTGAGTTGAGCATATTTGTTGAGGGTGGCTGGCGTACCTAAATATGTGCTAACATTTTTGCAATTGAGGTGCTTTGTGTTATTCACGAGACAGGTTCTAAACGTTGTAAAAACGTTGCTTCAATAGATAGATTGCCTTTCCTACAAAAATGCGTGGAACTAATGCTTTATCTTAGCTGATCAATACTCTCATTGCTCTGCAGATAAGTTACTTCGACAAGCTGGAGCGTGAGAGCCCGAGGACAGTAAGTACCCACTACCTACCCACACTAGCGGATCCAGGGGAAGGGGGCTAATCGGGCATTTGCCCCCCAAACCCTCCGTTGCCACCCCTTTGGCCCTCGATTTTCTTTAAAAAAAACATATGTTTTTCACAATTTGCCTAGCCCCTGCTGGCGATAGTGCACGTTGTTATTTCATAAGGGGTCTTTAATAAAGGGAGGAGCTCCAGGATGAGGCAAGTGTTCGGTGTTGCCTAGCCCCTGCTGGCGATAGCGCAGGGGATCGTGTTCACGTTGTTATTTCATCAAGTTTTCCGATTTTCAAATATATGTTTGATGGTCACGAGAATGTATTTTTCTCTATACAATCAGAACGGGGCACCGATCGTTTTGAAATATGTGAATATTAAGGCGATAATCTTGGAGATCTGAGACAAATATAGATCTGAAGAGTCTTCGAGATTAAATTGTATGAAAACTATCTCGGAGATTCATGATCTGAAAGATCACGATCTACTTTAGTGCTAGTAGCTCTGGTGATCTCCAAGATCGCTCGTTGATCTAGGATTATTATCTTGGAGATGACGGCATGATCTCGGAGATCAGATACAAATATAGATCTGAAGAGTCTTCGAGATTAAATTACATGAAAGCTATCTCGGAGATTCATGATCTGGAAGATCACGATCTACTTTAGTGCTAGTAGCTCTGGTGATCTTCGAGATCGCTCCTTGATCTCAAACTGTTTTTCAGTGCACAACCTACTCTGAATGGTCTCGTGCCAGATGTGTGTGCAGAGTTTTTATATAAATTTAAGCACCCATGAACTGATTTTCATCAGCTTCACAAGCACATTTATATTTAAGATCATTTTTCGTATTTTTAATGAATTGAGGATTATCAAATAATTAATAAATTGAGTATATGATTTTTACTGTTCCGCAGAAGACTGCGGCTGGCCAGAATATGGATAATCATTGGAATTATATACAAATTCATACACCCACAAACTGAATTCCATCAGCTTAACAAATACCTATTTATTTTCAAGAAAAATACACTTTAATGGGCAGCAACATAAGCCTACAACTTACTCTGAATGGTCTCGTGGTAGATGTGTGTGCAAAGTTTTTCTATAAATTTAAGCACTCATGAACTCAATTTCATCAGCTTCACAATCACATTTATTTTTAAGAACATTTTTCATATTTTAATGAATTCAGCAGTATCAAATAATTAATAAATTGGGTATATGATTTTTACTGTCCGCAGAAGACTGCGGCTAACCAGAATATGGATAATCATGGGATTTATTTAAAAATTCATACACCCACAAACTGGATTCCATCAGCTTAACAAATACCTATTTATTTTCAAGAAAAATACACTTCATATGGGTAACAACATAAGCCTACAACTTACTCTGAAGGTTTTCTGCTTGACCACGTGGTAGATGTTTGTGAATGTTTCCAACTAATCAATTGGAAGAGCGCATCTCTAACTTAGTTTTCCTATTTAAACACCTGCCATATCAATTATTTTGATCAATTGATTGGCAGCAACTTTGCAATGACAAACCTACGCATCACACATCTGAATTCCTAAGATATTTGCCCATCAACAATGGCTGCCTGGACATCCAACAATTTGCCAGAAAATTTGGGGTGGCAGCATGGGGTTAATTTCTGTTATCTTGAGAAAAGTTTGCAAAGGGTGAACATATCCCAAGTTTCGTGAACCGTGAGTGCTGCTGATTGGTTAAAATGCTCACGGCAGCATAGGCAGAGGCTAAGTACCCTCCTACTAGAATTGTACTTTTCCCAAGGTGGAACTTTCCCAGATGTAAACAGAGCTGCAAAAAGTCGGGCTCTCGGGTCATAAAGTGCCCGACAGATTTTAGGGCACGGTATGGTCTTGCAACAGATCTTACAATCTGTGAGAAAAAAATCTTGAAAGAAAGCAGAAAATATTTTTTGTTCTAAAAAACTCAATATTAGAATTGTCACCTCTTTCACTCAACAAGTTTTTCATGAATTTGCACCTCTCCCATATCAAGCCAGTGTGCGGCAAGAACCGATGGAAAATCGAGGGACTTATGAATCGAGGGACCTTTGAATAGAGGGCCTTATGCACAGAGGGTCTTTTCGAGGGACTTATGAATCGAGGAACCTTTGAATAGAGGGCCTTATGCACAGAGGGCCTTTTAAACGTCACCCAGAAAATCCTCTGCTGGAAAAATTCCTTCACCGGCCTGTCGGGCCCGATTTGTATTCCATAGCACGCGACAGCTTGGCCCGACAGGCCGCCGTAAAGGTAAAGGCGACAGGCAAAACAGTTTTTTTCCTTCGTTTCCTTCGTTTGGAAGTACGCTCAACGCTGCCGCAAGGCCGGTGTAAAAGGTATCTTTGCTTTGAAGAAAAGCAGCCCTGCGGTTTGGTGTGTTGCCTTGTGGATATGGCGGAGGCCAAGGCCCTAGAATCCCGTGGTGTGGTGGAGGCAATGCGTTGCAAGGTTGTGTTTTTGATTATTTTTCTCTTGCATTACTTTGGTATACATCTTGAGTAAACTGGTTGAGCCTGGATTTCATCGTCCATAGTTGAAGGGCTGATAAATGGCTCCGATTAAGCTGAAGCCCCTTCCACCGCCCCGTGTCAAGCTTAAATGTGGATTTGAGGGATGTGGGTATTTTGGCGAGAAACGTTTTTTAAGGAGCATCAGCGAATCAAGCATTCTGGGCTGCCCTGCAAGTTCAGGAACAGTGGTTTTGGCCAAGGAGGTCGTTTTGAAGCATGGATCAAACAGCGGGCAGATCAGAACAGTGTGGGGAGAAAACAAAGAAGTAAGTGATGTGGTGTTCGTTGTAATTTCGGCAGCTTACATTTATTTCCACACAGTATGTTATGCTCACTGTTGATCAATAATTTTAAATGATATTAATAAGGGAAAAATGAATTTTACCAGCAGACTGGTCAAATTAGACTAAAACATTTGATTTTCCCTTCCATCTTCTTTTAAATCCAATGCCTGTTTGTCCAGAATTAACCACAAAAGTTGCATACCTTCATCAGTGGATTTGTAGATGCCAAAGAAACAAAACTCTTCACCTTTCCACATTAATTTGAGTTTTAAGTACCAAACTATTTCTCCTATTTCATTTTATTCACTTACCTAAATATGCCTATGATCTATGTCAAGGGGACAAAGATATAACAAAAACACAGCCTAGTGCAACCTTTACTCATTCCTTTTACTCTTAACTTCCTTGGAAACATGATATTTATTTGACATTTACTATCTAACTGACTTAAGGTTATTTATTAGCCTCATGAACTTCAGATCCTAAACCATGTACCCTCATGGAAATGAGCACGGCAATGCATGAAAAATTTTGAGATAGCCAACAGCTTCAAAATTTAGGATTTTTCATGTAAACATGCATTTAAAGTCATGGAAAGCTAATATTACATGTTTGTATTCAACTACAAGTAGCCATGATCCTTAAAAACACTTTCGAATATCAAAAAAGCACCCCTCCAATCTTGTTTGTCTGGCCATCAGAGCAAAATCCATATATAAATTTTGGGGGTTCCTTCCAAATTACCCCCTCCCACCTCCAAAAAACTGAAATAATGAAAATCTGCAGAAGCTGGCATAAGTAACCGCATGGTATGGGAACCAGGTCAGCTTTCTTCCATTGCAAACTATATTTTTTAAGTATTCTGGGCTGGACTATGTAACATAATAACAAAATATCACATATTCTCATTCTAGTGCAGCATTTTTTGTCAATGGCGGCTGCAGAGGACTGAAAAAGAGGGGCTGCTTTTCATGTTATTGTATATTTCCACCTGTGACCTAAATCATCTGAATTCAAGACTGAGTCTTTTTCAAGACCCAGTCGAGCTGACTTTGACACACACTATTTGTATGCTGTACGTCCACAAATCTCAAATTACATCCAATAATAAATTTCCTTTACCAATGGTGACTCCAGAAAATGGGAATTGGTGGTTCGGTATTCAATTTGTTATAGGTTTCTGCCGATAACCTTAATTTCCTGAGCGTGTCTGATAATTGAAAACCCGAAGAACAGTCTCAGTTCTAGAGTTTTGAAAATTAATAGACTTGTGTCATTCCACTTAGATTTTCCATAGGCGGCTTCAGAGCACGAAAAATAAGGATATCACACATATAAGGATCAGAGCACAAAAATAAGGATAATGATATCCATTGGTGCCAAACTTGAAGTTTTTTATGCTAATTTTAGTATTTTCTATTAAGAATGTGGAAAAAGAGTAGGAACATTTTACCAATTGAATGGGTTTTAGACAATTTTAATAGTCCTATCCTAACCACCCGACAGATTTGGAGGTTTTTTCGAAAGTGCCCGACAGATTTGAGATTTTTTGCAGCTCTGGATGTAAATTCCGACCGGGCGGGTCGGAACATTCGGTGGAGGGGCTCGCGTACTACTTCTTCCCACGTAGGGATTATGGCGTAGATTTAAGGGCATTTCTATGAATATTCTGAATGAGCATGATTGCAGATCACTTAAAATCATACAATATCTATTTTATAACTTTATTTTGGTCCCAAATGAGCTCTTAGGACCCAAAATGTGAGTATCTAAAACCTACTATTCACCCGGGTAAATAGTAGGAAGGTGAATAGTATGAACTAAGTTCCATTTATTTCCTCGTGTGAAAACGGCTAATAAGTGTTTGACTTTCTGAAGAGATTCTGGTTGGAATCGAAATACACGGATTGAAACCATATGATGTAAGGAGATGAATAAAGTAAGCATTGGGATCAACAGAGATGCCCCTCAGGATGTCAAAGTTAAAGTCGCCACCTAATATACATTGTTTTTTTCTTTTGAGATAGGGTTTGCAAGAAAGAATCCAGGTAATCAAAAAATATTCCAGATGGAAATGATGGTGATCTGCAGAAGGATCCAACCATAAGGTTAAATGGGAGAATATTTTAAATTTCAATAATGACTGGTTGATACTGAAGGGACTTTGACTCTAGGTCATACCTCCTGCTATAACAAAGTTGCTTATTTATATAACTTCCTGCCCCTTCCCCTTTGTTTTGTTCGGGGGTCGATATTTCAAAGTTGTAATCTTGGAGACAATATGAGTTTATAAGCTCTGGGGCAAGCCAAAGTTCAGTTATTAATATGATTAGCGGTTTTTGTTTGAATTGAAAAATGAAGTGTTCTAGTGTTTCAAAGTGTTTGAGAAGGGACCTAATGTTGACATGGATGACAGGCAGGATATCCTTGCTTGCAATGCTTGAATTGAATGCATCTATGGAATAATAACCACAAGACTGAAGGAGCTCTAGGAGGTTTGATTGTATAACATTGTTGTCATTTTCATGGGGGGTGAACTCTGGGAGAAATCTGTTTATAGCTACATTATTTGGGAGGGACTGAATTTTTTAAAAGTAAGAAATGCGCAAAAGTAAACAAGTAAAGATACAGAAGCTAACTAGCAAAAATAGATCAATGCTTGAAAACTAGAACTGACGATGCAACACGTTAGATTGGAGAGGACACACAAATTAACTTTCAAGATTCTATTACGACTTTAAGGTGGACCAATTGACTATACCTCTATGAAAACTCCAGGCTGATCATGTCTTCGGGTTGGCATCGCTTAATTCATTCAGTCCTGAAAAAGTAAAATTTTGTTCAAGCAGGCAAGTACTATGCAAAAGGCCAGAAATGGTGAAGCACAATATCAATATGAAAGATAGATAACTGATTTTTTTACAGAAAAAACCACAGCAAATTGTGAACTAGTAAGCAGGTCAAATTTCTCCAGTAGAAGATAGTGGGTTGCACATCTGAAAAAGGTTGATAAAGGGTAGTCAACATGAATTGATAGCATAGCCCTTCACATTATGCAATTTAGTCTAAAGTACAATACCAGGCTACACTGGTACCATGGAGCAGGATATTAAGTTCTGTGCAACTTATATGTCAGCAATGGTCCTAACTTAACCTCTGGAGGTCAAACCAATGATCTGAGCGCTTAAACATGTAAAGTAATTTCTTACTGAATTCATGCGAGCTTTCTAATGCACTTTGCAGATTTGCGCTAACCCCCATATTTTCGGAGTTACAGGGAGGCCATCGATGGCCCCGGTGGGGCGAAGGTGGCGGCGGACCCCCCGGTGGGGCGCGGGTTAACACAAATTGCTGTTTTGTGAGGAAGGGGATTTAGGGAGTATAGGCAGGGTAGTGAGCTGGAAATGTCTTTTGGGGGCGGTTGTCGCTGGCAGGGAGGAAATAAAATTAGCACAGAGCAGGTGTTAAGCCCCAGTTTGTCGATGCTTGGATTACGAACGCACTATTTTTTTGTAAATGCAAGATTAAAGGCCTTCCTTTTGCTGAAACTTCCAGTCAGTCACAATGGAAACTGTAAATCAGTCAACTGATGGTACGTGGCGCTAGTTATGATTCACCCCAGTTATGTTTAAGTCGTACGACTTTTGTGCCAATCCTATATGCCATAATGTTCTGTCTTTATTTTGTATATGAACCAATAAACTAACCAACCAACCAACCAACCCCGCATATTCCTTATCTGGTCGACACGTGGTAAGGTCTTCACGTGGCTCGCTCAAAATAATGAGACGAGAGATACACTTGAATTTGATGAGATACGATCATTAAAATTCTACAGCTTAAGATTGAGTTAGAGGCTTACGTCAGGTAACGAAAAGATAATTTTTCGTTAATTATCCGAATTATGTTAGTGTTACAGGGAACTCGTTCACACGTGGGTGACAGCACCTTTTGGCAGAGAGAATACGGAAGTCAAATTGTTTTCCAATAGTTGCGATGGAAGCGTGCTGCAGCTATGCTCACGTCGAGATCATTGCAAAGTATTTGCATAGTAAATTATGCTCGTAGATGAAAAATGATGAAAATGTTTAATTCTGGATTCGGCACTTGCTTTTTTTAGTTCATAGCGGTATCTGTACCCACTCATAGCAGAAGAAACAACAAACGAGGGTTTCACTTTCTTAAAGAATAAGATTAAATATTTGTCGGATGTTGAGAGGTTATTCATTAATCTGCGTCGGCCTGAATGTAAATATGTGAGCGAGAAATAAGCAGTGAGAGTTTCGTCCATCTAATGCATCAATAAAGCCAAACAATATTGTTAATAAACACACTTTGACAGACTTGTAGCGACTCAAGAACCCTCAATTGACCCATTACACATGGAAACGTCCAAAAACTGTGCAGCAATCGCGAATCGACTATATTTTTGGAGCCAGATGTATTATTTGTAATCATGCCAATAGGTCTCAAATGGGTCAGTCCCCGCACCCCGGTGGGGAATGTTAGAACACGCCCTCGGGTTTTTTCAGCGGCACAAAAAACGGCGGTGCGAAGCTCCGCTGTACTTGGCATGCCTTATCCTTGATCAATCTCGCAACTTTTCCCAGAATTTTAAGGTTGGGTCATCTCAGGTCAAGTCACCAATGCAGGTAAAGTGACCAGAAATGCTTAAGGTGGCATATAAGTAAAAAATGAGCCAACCTATCAGATCGAAACTTAAACCACATAATGGGCCCATCAAGTGCTACAAAACATTTAGGGATTTTTCATATCGATGACCTAAGGTCAAGTACGGATAATGACTTCTCCATTGGAAATCATGTAAAAAACAGAAATTGGGCTGTATTTTTATAATTTTTGCCCAGTTGTTCTCAGTTCGACTGTTGGAGTCGGAGTCTCACTAAAGTCCTCAAGGGACTTGTCACGAAGACCCCGACCCCACCACCTGAGCGAGCAGCTCCCACAATGAAGGGTTGACTTAGAAGCCAAAGTTTAACGTCCCACAAAGCACAGGGACGGCCGCCCCGCTCATGTCACCCTCTCACCAGTCAGTTGCCAGCCGATCTGTTCGTCGGGTAAACTGTTGAGCGCCAGAGCGTCTCAGGGGAACAGATCCCAAGCCTGAACATGCACTGCCACTCCATGCTTCTGAGCGGCGGGCCGGAGCCCAACGCTCTACCAACTGAGCTACCGGAGCGCCAGCTACAGCTTGTGATATTAGTGCAGATACAGCTGAGAATACCTTCGTATTCTCCAAATCTTAGTATCCCGGACCCCTTTCTAGGTTAATGTTGCAATTTGTGACCTGTGACCTCGGAGAGGTCATCTGGGGCTACTTAAGCAGTTTTCAGACTTACGTCAATAACATGAAATGGTGATACAAATTTTGTTTCAAACCACTGGGTTGGGATTGATATTGCAAGCCGAGCGGTATGCATATTGAGCATGCTAGGTCAGTGTCCTTGACCTGTCTTGAAAGTCGGATCATTGTGTGTTTTGACATAGTATGGTATTGGTCATATTATGCACCAATCGATTTGCCGTGACAAGAGGAAGCGAATGGTGCCTCAAATAGTATTCTAACTCAACTCTCAGATGCTAGAACGGACACCTACACATAGAAATAATGCAATCATAATAACAGTAAATAACTCACTGTTTTTTTAATCAAACAGGGCCAATAGTAAATTGCAAGGTACAAAAAATTAATGATGAATGGTTTTCTTGTATATGAACAAGTTTTTTTCCTAAATTAACCCTTTTATTTCGGTTAAATGGAGTTCAGTGTGAGAAATCGATCGAACTTTGTATTCTGGAAATCTGCCCGGAAGATAGAAGATCCGGGGGGCGGGGCCAAATCTGACCACTTCTGAAAGAAATAGGGGTAGCGAGGAGTCTGGCAGGAGTAGGGTTAAAGCAAATGCACTGTTATATCTGTTCTTACTATAATAATGTTTGGGTCAGATTTTCGACGAGCGTATTGCCTCAGTCACGAGAGAGATGAAAGGTTCCGGTCGACTACTCTTCAGAACGGTAAAAGTTAAAGGAGACTCGGTAAGTCGGCCCTGGTGTTTTTAGAACAGTGCAACTTGAAATACCAGCTGCTATTTTGTAATATAACTTGAAATTAGTAAAGATATCGAGCTCTGCTGACATGATTGAGCTATCCATTTATCGAGACAGAATCGGCGAATTTCACGGCGGTCGTAGTAATCTAAAGCTGGCTTATGGTTTGGTATTAGAAAGACTAATGAGAAATATGAGTTGTGGTTTGATGTTTGATATACGTGGTGGGGTGCTAGGTGACAAATCTGCCGTTAGGTTCAGTCCAACGAAATACCTGAGCGATCAATATAAATTTGAAGTTATGAGAAACTCAGGAACAGGAATGTGTGGTTATATATCTATCGCGGATGCACTCGGTTTGGATGCTTACACGGTAATGCATGACTTAGAGGACTTTATTTCAGACAATCCTGCGTTGTATGGAATGTTTCCGCCTGGAAACCCAGATGAACCTGCGATATCGCACACAGATTATGTGCAAACGCTTCGCAGTCTTTCTCAGATGAGAGCCGGTACAGTTCATCAGAATTACTGGGTAGCTAACCTTCACTTGTACTGCGTGCCACATATCTATGGAGTGGAGGTCAATGTGTTCTGTTCTCATTTTAATGAATGGAAGTGGATTCCCCATAAGATCAAACCTGGAATACTGGATAGGCCAGTTGGAAATATTTATGTTCTTCATTCAGGCGAGCATTACGAATGGTTGAAGGTGAACCCCGAAAGTGGTTCCTTCGCGTATTCCGCATTGTAATAGCATTTTAAGCTATGTAGAGATAAGTCTACCGGACGGATTCCCTTTACCTGTCATTAGGCTAAGGCGGACAAGCAGATTTCCGTTGCCTGAAAACGGCATTGGTATCAAGAGGAATCGCAAGGAATCTGATGAGGGGAACATTGCAACTGACAACGATCGAGACACGCTGACATTACAGGGCCCTTACTCTGGAGCTGTGGCTAGCAATGACGTAATTCAGATTTCTTCTGATAGCGAAGAGAGCCCTGGCCAGAAAATTGAAGATCCTGATCAGGTCCTTCAGCTTGAAACAAAAAAATAAGAAAGCTAAAGAAACGAAAGAAAAAGACTTTAACAAGACGCAAAATTAGTAATGCTTCTAGAACAGATGCAGAAGTCATAGCAACGATTGACAAAGATGTTTCTCCAATACTGCGTGAAACAGTAAGCAACAGGCCCTCCTGAAATACAAAGCACCAGATGAGAGTTGTCTCTGAAGCTTCACAAAGTTCGTTTGATTGTTCGGAAGTTTTGTCCGGAATTCTAGGGTCCATGGCAAGCAATGACGCAGCACTTTTCACTCCTTCTAATATGGTAAGCACTGAGGATAGGAACCAGAGTTTCAGCCAGACAGACACGTTTAGAGAACAAAATTCTTGGGATGCTGAGAGGAAACGTCATATGATTGATAAAAAACAGCACCAAAAAGAAAAATCTAGAAATAGTCGATCTAAGTCTGTTAAAAGAAAATACACACATTTCCGATTAGCTGAGCGCCTTTCTGATGCCACCTCGAAGCGTAGCCGGAGAACTAATGAAAAGTTTAAGGAGGCGGAGAGGATATCCATGGAGTCAAAGAGAACATGCCCAGAATTCAAAGAGTCGGAGAGAACAGCTATGAAAACAAAAAGGGCAAACCCAGCATACAGAGCTGCTGAAAAACTTAGAGATATAGAGTCAAAGCAGTCAAAAAGGCTAGACAAAGATTTCAGAGCCGCTGAAAAACTTTCCGGATATGGAGTCCAAGCGGAATATTCGATCCGATCCAGACGTTCGCTTGAGTGGAAGGCTCCAGGCTGCAGAGTATCTTAAGAATCCAGAGGTAAAACTAAGGAAGAAAACCTTAAGTCAAATAAGGCGCATTTCTACCACGGTGAGATCTCGTCAAAGGCAATTATTTCGTGAAAAATACAGACGGCCGGAGTTAAGACAACGATTTCTACATCTGAAAAAAAACTTGTGAAGAGACGACGCCGAATGGATCCTCTTTACCGTCCGAAAAGCTCTCCCCAAACTCGTCGCAATGTTATCAGTGCTAATCCTTTGGTGCGAGCAAACCTGTCTCGTCTCACGAGAGAACTAATAACTGATCATATGCCCTGCGTCAGTTGTCACAGACATGTGTTTCCCGCTCAAAGAGTATTTCTTTCAGACCGAATGGTTTCTAAATTGGTCGACTCTGGTGGTTACTTTTGCCACACCTGTGCAAATCAAATAAAAAAGGTAAAACTCCATCCTGGCATTACAAGAATTTCTTTAATGGACAGGGAGTGTTTCCTAGGAAAAAGCTACATGTTGCTGCATTAAACTGGATGGAAGAAAGACTTTTGGCAGCGTCTCACGCCTTTCTTAAGCTTTAGATGCCCACTGGGTACTGGACGAGGTCGTAGTGGTTACAGATTGGTGGGAAGTGTCGTGCTTGTCCCTCATAAAGTCAGCAGTACGTGGTGTCGGATCCTCCCACGCTGTGCAGATGATGTGAGCATTCATACCATTGATCTGAAAACGCACATTGTGTTAAATAGGCGACTTGCGGATGACAGACCGTATGAAGAGGGAGTTGTGGATATAAGCATGAGATCATCTGCAGAGGAACTCCGTTCAACGCCTGTCTATGAGAATAATACCTTTGACCACGAAAAATTTGAACAGCTGATTTTGTTTGTTCCTCCCTGCGAAAGCGAGTTTGCGGATGATTGTAATTTTGAAGATGTCAAACGTGATGACGGATGTCCTGGTTATAGCCAGACTGAAAACAAGAGAACAGCTGGTACAAAGTATACTCTTTTGGTAAAAAATTCCGAGCAGCATCAAAACCTAGACCAGTTTGGTAAAGAGCCTCGAGGGTTTGGCCTTCAAGGCTGCAAAAGTATAAAACTGGCCCCTACGGAGCATGGTAACCGGTTCCTCTAACAAATATTTCTGCCTTTTATGAATGTTTTCCAACGATATTCATGAGAGAAAATAAACTAGTCACAATTGAGTCATTGAAGGTGGACTTTGCGACGGTGTGCATGTTAATGCTCATGAATAAGGATACAAGACTTAGCAAAAAATACGAGGCATTGTTTCTTCTTCATAGAATTAAGCAGCATTTACTATTGGAGGGTAAAATTTGGCTCTATTTGTCAAAGACCAAAACCGGTGCTAACTTGACAGCTGGTTTGTGTAGAGCAGGTATAGCAACACTTCAAGAAGCAGAAGTTGTAACGTCCTTTTTAGAGACTACGCGCAACTCGCCTCAGTGTTGGTCCAGGAAGAAGGCGGAGGTGTTTGCGTTCATTCGTCAGCTGGGTCGACCCACATTTTTCATGACATTTTCTGCAAACGAGTGTTTCTGGGCCCCGTTGTCCGTGCTCCTAAAGAGAACAGAGAATGGAGACTTCTTCGAGCAATCAGCTGAACAGTTTGGAAACTGATGGCAGAAGCAGAGGAAAAATACGCAGATCCGTAGTGGATAGAGAAATAAGGTCTGAGATTCGGCAAATGGTTCAGAAAGATCCAACAACTACATGCAGATACCTGTTTTATCGATTCTGAAAAGTTCTAGGTTTTTTGAAGTCCAATAGCCCAATCATTGGAAGAGTTACCGATTATTTTGTGAGAGTCGAGTATCAACAGCGTGGCACGCCCCATTTCCATTGCTTGTTTTTTACAGATAATGATCCTGCTGAGAGCGCTGGTTGGAATGATCGCGCAGAAAGTGAGAAGGAAGCTATTATTGCTCAGTTTGTTGACAGAGTCTCCACTTGTTATTTGCCTCCCGAAAAACCCGATGGATTAGAGATTGTCAGAATGTTTCAGTTCCACAAGTGCTACCAAAATTTTTGCTACAAGAAAAACATCAGATGCTCGGGACGGAAGCTAGTCTGCAGGTTCGGATTTCTAAAATGAAAAAGATAATAGTTCTACAACCTATGTCTATTTCTAAAACCTATGAAGAAGACAATGGTTCTATCTCCCATTAAAGATGATGAATTCTCTGAAAGTGATAAACTGTGGTTAAAGACCTGTCACGATAAAGTTTTTTTCGACTATGACAAAATTGCCTACGAACGAGCAACTCTGTAACTTGGAAACATCTTTCGAAGAGTTCTTGACTTCCTTGGATATGCAAGAGAACGATTACGTCAACTGTTTGCGAGTTCCCCTCAGCCGCAAAAAGTTTTCTTAAAACGGAGGCTATGCGAGACGAGAATAAACAACTATTCCCCAGATTTCTTACAAGGGTGGTATTCAAATATGGACATATCCCACTGTGAAAACGTGTTCGCAGTTGCACGTTACTTGACGGACTATCTTACAAAATCAGCTCGTGGGGTATCTTCACTTATGAGGCAGTTGATGAGAGAATCTGCTAAGAACCCGGAGCTGAACGCTCTTCAGAAAATGAACAGAATCAGAGATAGATTCATGGGAAGTACGGAGATACCACTTGAGGAATGCGTGGTAGATCTTTGCCAGCTTCCTTATGTTTTCACAAGTCGTGGAAGTGCTCGTATCAACACGCACGCGGCATCTGAGCGCCTCCGTGTTCGGAAAAGGCATGCTGAACTTCAAAGACTGAATGATGATTCGACCGATGTATTTCAGGAGAGCGTAATAGACAAGTATGTAAAACGCGCAAACGAGTTAGAAAGTATATTTCTGGCAGAATATGTGCCTTCATACCACAATGCCACGCGCAAGCAAAACGAACGCCCTATTAATAACAAAGAGCTTGGGAATATTTGTAAGGTAGGTGACCACGACATTATTCAGAGTGACCTTGAACCAATTGAAACTACGGAAAGTGGGACAAAAAAGAAGCGTCTGCCCCGCGTTTTGCTTTATCATATACAGAAGGAGTTCGTGGATAGCGAAAGTGTTTATCGGCAACATTTATTGTTATTCAAACATTTTAGAGAAGAGAAAAATGAAATATATTCTCCACCTCTCATTGGCCCGGACAAAGGCATTAGTGCGAGACGTTCGCAATTTGAAAAGTTCTACACAGAGATTCTTGAAAATTGCAAAAGTTCCATTACGGCCTATCGTCTCTCAGGGACACAGCCTTAGATGTTCAGGAACTCATTAACGAGGAACAGGCCTTGGATCACGAAGATACACGCACTGATCCTGAAGGAGGAGAATGTGAACCTAATTTGCATGTTACGGATGACCTTGAAACTGGCTTGAGTAAGCCGGGTGACCCTGATGACGTGGATGTGCATGCTGAAAGCAGCGCCATGATGGCTTATAAGATACCTGGTGTGTTGACTGATTCAGAGTACACGAAACTGTTGCTGTCGTTGAATGAACTGCAACGGAAATTTTTCTTCGAATTGGCGCACCGGATCATTGATCGTGATGACCAGGTATTGGCTTATCTTGCTGGCATGGGAAAATCCAGATTTATTTTTGCTTTGCAGCAATGTATTTCACGTTTCATGTACCAAGGACAAGATGTCATTGTCACACTCCCAACTGCTTTTACTGGTATAGCCGCAGTCAACTTGGAAGGTGGAGTTACCCTTCAGTGCTTTTTCGCTACCCTTACACAATCGTCCAGGACAGACACTGCAGCCACTGAATTTCACTTACAGTAGAAAGCTCGCGGAAAAATATGCCCATTTAGTTTTGTTTATTATAGATGAAATATCAATTGTATCATCTACAATTCTGCAGAGTGTAGATACAAGACTGCGGTTGTTACGAGGTGTGGATTGTCCATTTGGAGGTATTTCTGTGCTTTGCGTGGGCGCTTTTAATCAGTTGAAGCCAGTCTGTGCCCCACCCCCCCCAGTGTACCAGCTTAGTGATGATCCTTATGCCAAAATATTTAATAACCTTTGGTCATATTTCGTATATTTTGAACTGATCGAATGCATGAGAGTCAATAGAGAAGAAAATCAGTTTTCAATCGCTCTTAATAACCTGGGCAAGCGATGTTTGGACTTGAAAAGCCTCGAAATATTCAACCAATGTGTCGTAAGCGCACAGCGACCGACGCCTCTTGAATGTATTCATCTGTTTGGTACAAATGAAGAAGTTGATGTGCACAATAAGGAACGAATTTCCACGGCCCGAGCCGAGTCACCATCTTTGGAAAGTATTGCACTAGACCAGTTTAAGGATAATCGCGAGAATGCAATGACTGTAGATAAGTTTTGAAGTGCTGCGGCGAGGAGCATGATGATAAGTTGAAAATATGTTCCCTGGCATGTCCCTCGAATCCGGAAATGTAAAAAACAATGTAGATTGAATATTCGGGCACAGCCCTTCATCAGAATCATGGAGTAAAGATCAATAATTCTTTGTCATAGTATAGCCAGACCTCGAATTTAGCTTCACACAAATGCCTTTGAGAATGAATCTAAAAGGCATTAGATTCATTCTAAAAGGCATTTGTGTAAAGCTCAATTCGAGGTCTGGCTATACTATGACTAAGAATTATTGATCTTTACTCCATGATTCTGATGAAGGGCTGTGCCCGAATATATAATCTACAGTGTTTTTTACATTTCCGGATTCGAGGGACAGGCCAGGGAACATCTTTTGACTGTAGATAAGAATGAATTGGCTAAGAAGGCATGTGAAATGCCATTAACAAAAATTGGAGACCTTGCTAGTCATCTTATTCTTGTGATAGGCCTCAGGTACATGGTCACGAAAAATATATCTGTCGGTGACAAACTTGCTAACGGTTCTATTGGCGTCTGTTTCCACGCTTGTAAGAATAACGATGGCACTTTGGTAGCATACTTAAAGTTTGCAGATCTATCTGTTGGTGGGAACAATTATAAAGGAAAGAAAAGAGATTTATGTAACGTCGAAGTGAATGGCCTAGAACACTGCGTAATAGTGAAACCTGCACAGAATACTTCCCAAGTTTCTAGTGGAGTGTCTTGTACGCGTCGTCAAGTTCCTTTAGTTCCTGCTATGGCAATTACGATTCATAAATCGCAAGGTCAGACTGAGCGAGGTCCATTATGTTTTCACGCCTCGAAAAATATGACACTATCGAGCTATTACGTAGCTTTGAGCAGAGTAACAAGCCAGAAAAACTTATTCATAGATGTGTCTAAAACTGGATCATTTCGTCCTCCTACAGCGAGAAACGATGTTAGCTATGTGATTGAACTGATGACCGTGGAAAGACCTTACCGGTTTTGCCTAGAATTCATAGAGGACGATAATGACTGCATGCTCCTTCGCATCGGATACCATAACTGCAACTCGATTTCGAGATACTCAAACTACATCAACAATGACCGAAGCTTTCAAAGTTGTGATGTGCTTTTCTTTGTTGAAAGTAGAGTAAAATCACGCTCTGATGCAGCTTTGGAGGGCTTTTCAGTCGCAGCACATGTTTCATCACCGAGCGCTAAAACTGTGGGTTCAACAATTTATGTGAAACATTCCTTATGGCAGAATAGTAGTAACAAGCTTATTTTAGAGAAACGTCTTCCAGGCAGGGGAAGGCATTTGTGGAAATCACTGGTGTGTGCATATGTCGTAATGAGAAAAAAGCCGTCATTTTGAATATTTACAAATACAACATTGCAAGGGACCACCAGGTCTGTACCGTCCTGCGCAAATCATTTCGCGAAAGTCTGCCTGATCTGTCAAATGAAGATGCGATACTCGTGGTAGGTGATTTCAATGTTGGTTCTGGAACAAATTTTTCTGCTTTTGATGAACTTTTCCATGAAATGCTTGGTGTCAGACGCATAATTGACAACGATTTGGTTCCACGCAGCCGACCCGGGTTCAAGGCCCGGCGGCTTCCCTGAACAAGGAGCAAGCTGGCTCCCGAGAAACCCTTCCAACAGGGAAAGAGTTGGCGACGCCATATTACACTGGCAGTTGGTGCGTCGATAAGCCCCAAAAATTATTAGACAACGATTTGGTTAACACTACAAAGGGAAAGACTTCCATTGATACTGTTTATTCAAGAAGTAATGATTCAGTTTCCACTGAAGCCAAGGTGTTTTGGACGCCATTCAATACGCAGTACCACTGCCCGCTTATGGTGAAGTTAAAACTAACATCAAAGTGAACTCTTGAGCAGAGCAAAGCAGAGAAATGAACCTGGTGGCCAGGTGACCTGGTGGATACCTAAAGTGAGTATTTGAAAAGGTATGTGGAACTTTTGTTGATATCGAGAACGTATGTGAAGTGAATGATGCCTGTCGGAGCCTTCGGGCTCCAAACCAAACCACGGCTTCGTGCCGCCATCCACGCTCTATTCGGCTTCGGGCCGAGGTGCAAGGTCGCGGGGTCAGTTGGAGGGGCTGTTGGACTGGTACCAGGTGTTGAAAGCTCTCGCACAGCTGGGGGCAACTGACTATTCCACCGGTCGACCGGCCCACTGCCGCATGCCCCGGGCAGATGGGGGCTGTGGTTTGTTGCTGTATTGGCCTGCTATGACAGTCTGATCTGGGAACGAAACATGGTTCGCTTCGGATTCGGTAGCTCGTGTAATCCCCTGCGGTTCTTTGCTTAAAAATGTGATTGCGATTGATGACGTGTCGTGCACTGGCAGGCCGGAAGAGAGCCGTACGCTGGTCCAGTGCATTGTATGTAGTGGCATCGCAGTCATGTTTACAAACACTGTAACCAAGTGAAGGCCACACACGTTAGGCCGTGTACCTCCGACGATGCTGAAATTTATTTAGTCTGTCATTGCATTGTTTTCACCTTGCCTCATGCTAATTATTTTGGTCATCATTTGTGTTAAACATTTCTCATATTTGGGGGCGTGCCCGTCGGGGGCGGGCAGCGCGGACACTAGTGCTATTATTTTGTGACTTTCACAGCGAGCCAAATTCCATGTACATTCCGCTTTTAACTAAACTCAATGAGTGGTATCGTACGAGGAATGTGGCCAGTCCTCGTTGGCTGATGTTTCATAAATCATTTTGCAGCTTTATTTCCTTTAAATTATCTTATATATGTCAGTTAAAAACACTTAGGTTTAAAGACATGCACAGTATCCTTCCATTCAGGTCCTCGTCCTGCTGCCCGGGTTAAGGGCAGGCTTTCTCAACGGGAGTTCATATTTATCATTGAGACACCCTTATCAAGTTATAGTAGTTTTTTTTGACGTAACAACCTCTAGAGCAATGTTTTTTCAAGAATTTGCAAGGTGATTAACAAGTAACTATGGTTCTGCCCACTGTATCATACATATACATAGACATGTTGTGAAGGACCAACACTCTTTGAATCAGCTCCTTATTCGTTAAATGCTTACAACTGGTTTCAATTAAAAAAATAAAATTGTTATATTCAAACAGCCTGAAACAAACCAAATTCCAATAACTGATATGAAAACACTACGTTTTTAAACCCATCATAGCGGTATTTTATTTCATGAGGCTAAACTTGGGTTTTTTCTCAGCCGATTCCAAAAACTTGTGTATAAAACGTACTTAAGGAGATACAAGAACGTCTAGCTAACTTGTGCCTGCTGGGGTCCCTGACATTACCCAACCTCCTCCGTATCTCATTTTCTGGGAAAGCGAATACCCAAGAGCCCTAGAGCAAACTTACGAGGATTCTTCTAAAGCCTTTGAAGAGGCGAAAAGATTATACAGATGTTTAAAGTCTGGTCAATATTGAGGCCACCACAGATCAGAGGTGGTTCCACATATTTAGAAAAGCACATTGAAACATTTTCCCCAGAGAATTGTCGTCAAACCTGGAGCAAATACTTAGGCATCATGTATGTCCTCATCGTAACAAACAAGATGACTATAATACTCCGAACGGTAAAAATATCCCGGCCTTAAGCCAGGTCAGGGTCGCATAGTGATCTGGTACGCTCATGTTGATGTGCGTTATTTGGTATGGTCACGCTACATAAGCACAATTAAGCAAGCATGAAAGATGTAATCAATTCAGTGCGAGGCGATACGTGAAAAATATGTATGCCCAGGTGACCTCGCGTAACCTTTTGACGGGCCAGAAACCCGATCAGCTTGATGTTCGGAAAGGTGCAAAGGTAATTTCAAGGGAATTTCATGGCATTGGTAATTTCAAGGGGATATGTTCTGGATTTTCTGAAGCTGAGCCCTTTCTATTTTTCACTATGACTTATACTTTGGTGGCAAAGAAATTGACCCCATTTCTAGTTAACAAGAAAATCTGAGAAAGCAGACTTTAAACCCTAATGACCCTAATCATAAAATTGAAACCCTAATCATATCATGACAGTTTGGAACTTATCGATTGGCACATGTTCCTTTGGCATCGCTCCAAACTAGCAATCCCCTAACCATGGATTTTCATCTCAAGTTCGTGTCATTTTATCCATAGCTCCTTGCCCTGGCACGGCCTAACCTAAGAAAAAGTTGGTCAAGTGAGCGGAAGTGATCAGGAATAAGGTACGGCAAATTTAATTATTCTGTGTCTTAGTTCTTGCGCAATTTCGGGAAAACCATGCAGGGGTGAAATTCAACTCCCCTCAGCGGGCCACAAGTTAATAATTCAATTACGTAGAGGAACTGGATGACTTCACTTGGTTGTCACGAAAAATACTACTAGTTTATAACATTGCTCAACTAAAATGGTAATTTTCATAGAAAGCGGGCAATTTGATAAATGTCATAGGATGTTGAGAAAAGCTGTTCTTATGCCGAGAAATGGAGAACATGAATGACCCGAAAAGTATTTGATCCAAATAACAAATTGGCCTTCTAAAACTGGCCATTAAAACTGATGGTGTCCAATGATATTTTGGATTTACCAAGATGTAAGCAATGCAAAACTAAAGTACAGAGCAGCTGTATAATTTATATTTTGTATGAACATTTTGTGTATGAGATTTTGTATTTTATTGTTCTGAAAGCTGTGCTGATTATGGTTTGAATTTCAGGGTGGCGTTCCAATACCTGATCCGACGGTGGTTATGCATCCCAGTTCCTGAAGAGGCCGGAGTGAAAGCCAGCATGAGTTTGTTCAAGCTCTACTAACGGGTGTTACTACGCGTCCTGGCTCATGCTTACGGGGCCGTTCTCAAACGTCAATGCGGCCAATGGACGCCATTCGTGCAATCACTCTGGTAAGTAAGTATAAGATGTAAGCAAATTCGCATATGAAGCGAAGTCATCGGCCATGGCAGAGTGATTGGAGGGTGGTCGTTTGAAGCTCTAACAAATATGCATTGCTCCCTACACATTAATATATTTGTCCAGTAGCCATGCCAGCAGCGTAGTGATTAGGGTGTTGTAGTTCAATGCTGCAGCACCCTGAAGACCTTTTATTGTACGTCGCCTATTCAGAAGATGACAGTCCTGGGGTGAAACACCTAATGAGCGCCGGCCTTGCTACATCACCGAAGTAGTCCCGTCTTCCGCCTGACTCTGACAACATCCAGGGGTGGGCTTCAACCGGACACCATGGTGAAGGATTGACTCTCGCACCGACAGTGATTTGAACAGTCTTTGCTTTGAAGGAGGGAGGGACGGGTACCCTCTCCCCCTGATCTAAAAATTACTCCGTTAGCGAAGAGCAATAAACAGCGCTATGTAGCACGACTCAAGCTCTAAAGTGTTTTAGAAATGTCTATGTCTAGTCTAAGGGAACCATAGGCCCAAACATGTAACCAGGGAACACAAAGGGATGCAATGGAAATGACTTAGTTTTCCAGTTATGGCGCCTGACATAGTAGAGCTAAACAAATTTTTACTGCTGACTTGACACTCTTATTAACCCTTGCCCCACCGGGGGCCATCGATCGCCCCCCTAAGGTTTTTCCG
Organism: Lepas anatifera; assembly: GCA_034440635.1. Lineage (NCBI taxonomy): Eukaryota > Metazoa > Arthropoda > Thecostraca > Lepadidae > Lepas > Lepas anatifera. Next base: position 224,834 of record JAOTON010001480.1, read on the forward strand.
GGATAGCAGAAAAACGACGAGGCGCAGCACCGCGGTTGAGGGCTCTACCTCTCACTGCATCATTTTCCCATCATCCCTGAAATTTTTTACCCCGGGTCACCCAAGGTCAGGTCACAAGACGAGGTCAACCAAGGTCACCTCACTTCGCCTTTAGAGCTCTGTAAGAGCTACATTTCAAAGTCGATCAATTTGAAACTTCCTACACTTCATGACCCCTCCAGGGTCTACAAGGTGTATATCCGGGATTTTTCGATTTCGTGCCCTGAGGTCAGGTCACGAGGCGACCTCTCCCATTGACAAAGCATGGGGAAAAGCTATTTCATGATATAAAAGCCACAAAAATGATTGCAAATACTCAGGCTGCTCAGAACAACGTTTTTGGACACCCTTTCACGGATCCCAGGGGTCATATTTGCCCTTTGACTTTTCCAAGGTCATCCAAGGTCACCAGAGGTCAAAAACAGTATTTTGACAATAACTTTTGACCTAATTGAGCTAGAGCGGTGAAACAAACACCATCGTGTTTGTCTTGTCACTGGCTTTCATTTGATATACGGCAAGGTCACTTTTTGACCTTTGGTGACCTCAGGTCATATTAGGTCACGAGGTGACCTCTGGCGGTCAAACCACTGGCGGGAGGTCTTTACGTTCCACATAGCGGAAAAAGTACTGGTAATTTTCTATCAAATGTACTTTACCAGGCCTCAATAGCTCTTATGACATAAGAGTTATGCCCAGTTTGCTTAATCATTGCATATTTGAGTGAAAATAGCCGATCTTGACCTAATTTGACCTCTGGAGGTCAAACCATTGACCTGAGCACTAAAACATGTAAAGTAATTTCTTACTGAATTCACGCGAGCTTTCTATTGCACTTCGCTGATTTGCGCTAACGCCCATATTTTCGGAGTTAGAGGGGGGCCATCGATGGCCCCGGTGGGGCGAAGGTGGCGCCGGACCCCCGGTGGGGCGCGGGTTAAGCCTGCCAAATAGTTCATATTTTGATTTTGCGAGTTCAAAAATGTATTTTTACTTCCCTAGGGTCATGACAAGAATTTTTTAACACGCGCATTGATGGGGTCTGAGCCACCTTCGCATTGACGGGGGGTGGGTACCCGCCCCCCTAAGATCTCGAGAACCACCGTAGGTAACGAAAAACGGTAAACGGCGTTGGGCTGCCCATCCACTTCTCCATCGAAAATATTTTAACCATTTTTTGTCAGGTCACATTTAAGGTCACGAGAGGTCAAAACATGCCGTCATAGGGATAACATGTAAATTCAGTTTTTCGGCAATTATATCTGAACAAGTAAAGATAGAGCAAAACGACTTAAACTGCATGGATCCTCTCAGCAAGCCGAATCGAATGATATATAATTTGACCTTGCTAGGTCAAATCGAGGATTTGACTTGACCTGAGGCCAGGTCAGGGTCAAATTATATAAAATGCATATCATTAGAACTGCAAAGCCCAGGCGAATCTAATGCAGCTAAAATAAATGCTCTATCACCATCCGTTACTGAGTTATTCTGTAAAAACCATTTTTCCCATGTATTTTCAATGGAGAGGTCATGCCTCGTACCTGACCTTAAGTCATCGATATCAAAAATACTGGAACATATTTTAGAGAACTCGGTAAGGCCATTTTGTGATATGAGTTTCAATCGGATAAGTTCACCCTGCTCCGACTTATGCTATCTTAAAATTTTTTTGAAGTCGGGTCACTTGACCTGTACTGGTGACCTGACCTGAGATGACCTAACCTTAAAATTTTTACAGAAGTTGTAAAAATGATGAGGGAAAAGCTATGCCAAGTACAGCGGCGCTACGCGCCGCCATTTTTCTGTTATCTCCGAAAAACCCGAGGGGGCGGGTACCCGCCCCCGTCAATGCGCGTGTTAACTGAATATCATTAGAAGCGCTGGGCTAAAAACACCTAATGTACCTATATTCATTCCTGAAAGTTATTGAACTCGTGTCTTTCTCATCCATTTTTAATTTCAACGGCATGAATCGTGCATGACCTTAGGTCATCTGTGAAAATTATCGTTTTATGTTTTGTATTATCCGGTGGTTTCATTATGTAGTATAAATTGTAGATACTTAATGCGCGTATTAAAGGTATAATTAAACATCATAATTGGTTTGAGTGTACCTGGTTAAACATGAAGTGTCTCTTGTTATATACACGATTTGATTTATATGTGATGTTCATAACTGTCAGCACCACATGACTAAATGCATGGAGCGCAGCGTAATAGTATTTTGCAGTGGTTCTAATCTGGCCAATTTAGCGCTCTCGAATACTATTTTTATTTGTTTCTTGACGTAAGGATTTGTCCCTTTCAGGTATTCTGAACCTTGTCACATCGAAGAGCTCGTGCAAGACCATCTGGACTGCGCTAAGTCGTCGCCACCGAGTTTCTACTGCTGCACTAGTGATCTCTACTCCCTATCTAGACTCTCTCAGTCGTTAGAAGGTTAAACATAGGAAAGGAAGCAAGGCTTTGAGCAATTTCATAATTTTTATAAGCAGCACGTGCATATCGTCGGTAGCTGGATGACGTTACGTACAATACAATAAAATAAAAATTCGACTTGTTTTGAGAAATATCTGTAAAGCATGCGCGGGATAAGCTAATGCACCAGAATTACGCGGAGCTACAAGAAATTATGAGCAGTAGCAGGGGAACAGATTCACAGCAACTCAAGACGCCAAGCAATGTATCACACTGAAAGTAGCTTTTTACGAAACACTAAGTGTATATGCACCATCGATAGTAGTCTAGTGGTGTAATACATATTTTAGTGCTGAGCAATAGCCAGGTATGTGATGAATAACAATATAAGTTAAACAATGGCAGTGACAAAGCCACGTCAGGATAATTTCATGGAGCAGAATGACCTCAGCCACAAATGCAATTTAGGAGCCGTGTCTGCGCAGTTCTGGATGGCTGATAGCTCAATTGTGCAGGCGAAATAGTTTACAGATAATATATTGTAAGAAACATACTGAAAACGTGCACATCCTCGATTGTAATCAGGTGCTGATATCGGTGTTGGAACAATAATTGTTTTGATAAAAATAATAGATATAAATATATTTAAGTTTATAATCTTTACATGACAAAAATAATTGGTGCATATAACTTCAAATGACCAACTTTTAAATTTAGTAAGGAGAAAAAACGCCACGCGGTGATAGCATGCCACAATTTAACTAGGCGGTAAGCTGTGGGGGTAAGCTGAAGAGTCGATAAGCAAAATAAAAAAATGTCGCCGGGTCAAAACTGTAGCCACAAGATGCTTGTTTTTCTATCCAGGGCTCAAATTTTACACTGAAGTTGAGTGGTTGTGTTTGAAGTTGAGAGTTGAAGCACCAAAACCTTGCTTGTAGACTAAAAATGAGTCCGGGCAAAAACGAGGTCGACAGCTTTGTACATGTGGCGTGGGTGACGTCCTGCACTGAGTTGGCAGGAGACGACGTGCAGCCCCCGCGTGTCGATGTCGGCTCCGCATCTGCAGCGGTGTGATGCGCAAACATCTGCTCCGACGCGCAACGCAACAGCGAACCTTAGTGTTTCACGATCCAGCAGTGTGCCCACATTTGTCATGGGGTAAGCATGTAGCCAAGCGCCCGAGTGGGGCCTCATCGCGACCAGAAGTCTAGCACGAACAGTGAGGTCATCGCTGCCTTTGACCAGGCCCTCAGCAGTGTCTGTGGCGGTGGCGCGGTCCCAGAGACGCTGGTGAATTCGCTTGGCTTCCTCCGGTGGTGTAGCCCTTGTGCCTTACTGCCATTTGTGCGTGGCCGACGTTATTGAGGCAGACAGCTTGGCCCCTGCGGAGAAGTTGATGGCAGTGACCAGTAGCTGGGAGGAATGAGATGAGGCGAGATATGCTGGTAGCGCTAAATCTGAAACGGCCCGTACTCCCAGTCCACCAAGACTCACTGGCAAGGTAGCCTGTCGCCAGGAATTCCCGTCTAGGGTGACGTTTGTGAGTTCGGTGACTCCCCTACGGATCGTCTCGTCGATCCTTGCCAGTAGCCTGGTGTGACTGAAGGTGGGAGTGCTGCGCAGCAGATAGAGGAGTTTTGGGACAGCCATGAAGTTCTTGAGGAGGAAGAAAGCTTCATGTGCTTCTTCGAGCTGTTGTAGGCGATGGATGGCCTTTTGAAGAAACTTCTCACTGCTTAGCAGTTCTTCTCTCACTCCAGCCTCATGGAGGGGCGCACCGAGCAGCGTCACTTCATCAGGACTAACTTCACGGATATCAGGCAGGAGCCCTTTTAGATCTTCGATAGCCTGGTTGTGCCAGATATGCTTGTTGGTGCTCAGGAGTACCACCTCACATTTGGAGCTGTTAATCTCTAGCCCAAGCTATTCAAATCCGTGTTGGATCCGGTGGATGTTGCTTGTGACGTCTTTGAGCGGACACGCAAATGTTGCGTTATCAAGGTACCACACATTAACGTCAGCATCGACCACTCTTGCGACCGTGTCAACAGAGATTGAAAATAGCAAGGAGCTGAGGGGGTCTCCCTGTTGGATTCCGGTTGATGACCAGACTTTGGAATCCCCCATGAAGAGGGGTGTGGCGGTGTCGTAGGCCTGCCGAAGTAGTGGATATACCTCCGGAATCCATGTCTTTGTGGCCTCAAACATGGCATCCCGACGCAAGGTGTTAAAAGCGTTCGCAACATCAAGTTTGACGAAGACTGTGGGATCTTTGATGTCGGATGCATCGTACATGTACGCTCTAACGGCATGCACTGCCGCCTCACATCCGTTTCGAGTTCCTACTCCGAGCTGCACCGGTCGCAGTTTGGCTCCCACGCGTGCCGAGACTTTTCCAGCAGCGACCTTTGCAGCTATACGCCGGAAGACGCTGCCGATCGCGATGGGACGTAGGCCACCGTCTTTCTTCCTAAGGGCGATTAGTGATGCCCCATAAAAAGAGGAAAGAGCACAGCTGGGTATACAGCCGCGGAGCGCGAGATTAGTTAGCTCTGTAAGGGCTGTTAACAATCGTGTCCCGGCCTCAGAGCAAGAGGGTGCCGTGAGGTAGCGCAAGTGTGACGGCCAAATCCCATCCAGACCTGCACTAGATCCGGGCGGAAACGAACGGATAGCGCGCAGTACATCGGCCTGAGTCGCTACCAACGGTGAATCATCTTCTGCTGGCGGAGGCTGGCGCAAGTTTTCTGGTGCATTGGGATGTCTTCTGCGAATATGCTGAATTACATCATCAGAAGGGTGCGCAAAAGAATCATCAGAGGCAAATACACGAAGTGCGCCACCCACGTCTCCGTCCGCTAGTTTTGAGGAGACTCTGCGCGATATCTGGACGGTTCCGTTTCCAGAGTGGCGTGAGGGTGCTCGTGTTTGCGGGGAACATTCGGTTTTTTTCTGTCGGTCTTTCTAGTGAGGAAATATTTGACGTATCTGAGGGGTCAGCGATGGTCTTACTGCCTCTCTTGAGGCTCTGGTCATCAAGGCCGAATCAGCAAAGGTTAGGAGAAGGAACCACGCCTCGTGATTACATTCGGATATGGCCTTGCTATTTTGTCGTGCGAGTGCATCTGCCCCAGCGATGTGCGCCCCTTTTGGTATTCTAGGGAGTACGCGAAGGCTCTTCTTTAGTGATGCTATTTGTTCAGAAAGATCGGAAGTGCCAACTTTAGTTTTTTTGGGCCATTTGGGCAGCTATCTCCGAAACGACAAGTTGAACACCTGTCGCCCCGCTTAACGCAGCTGCATGTGGTACAGAGTTTCGTCACGCACTTGCAGCACCGAGCGCTGAGGCTCACTGTGCTCATGATTTCATCGTTCACCTAGCAGGTCCTGAGACATGCAAGGGTGCGCGCTGGACTGTACTTGCGCGATTATGATGGTGGTGGTGATGCATATTCAGTGACTGTAACAATTACTGAATCATCGCAACGTTTTCATCTTGTAAGGATCAGGGGATAAAATATTCCCGTTCTGCAACGACGTGCGGACTTTATTGGTCAAGATTCCTTTACTTTATAGGACTTTGTAGGTGGCGTGTTTTGTAGGTGCGGATCTCTTGTAATAACGTCACGTTCTCCGTTCAAAATTTTGGCTGATCCTTGTTAGGCAACTGCGGGTAAGATGCCAAATTATCAATATTTCCAGATTAGTTTAAAAATTCAGTGCTCAGTGATTCCATAGTTATGCGCTTAGGGGAAAGCAGCCCCGTCCTTAAGAAGCCAAAACGTATGTAAAATAGGAGTCCGTGAGGAAAGAATGTCCATACTTTGCAGGGTGCGCCAGATCTGGTTCCTGCTGCTTCACCAAGCTTTTTGAAGAGAATCAAACAACAATATTCTTCCAACGTCCAAGAAAAACCCACACAACTCCTCATGGATTGCGTGCGCTTGCCTCTCGAAGTGACGTCCTGCACCAGACCCGCGTGCCCAGGCCCACAAACACCGCGACAGACGAGACGACGTTGAGATGAGAGTGACGCAAGATAAAAACGGTAGATTTCCAATAAATTCTTGCGCCCGAGTTTAAAAAGGTTCTAAAACGTCAGCAGAATGCTTCCTGAGGACCTACATCAATGTATCGCAGTAAGGAATCAAAATGTTTTTCACAAGGGTGTCAAAACTGCTAGCCAACACCAGAGATGTTGCTCCAACCAAACGCACGTGAAAATCTGACATTAGGTTGTCCCAAAATTAAGAAATTTCTAAAAGTTGGTGTTTACTTTTCTTTTCCCGTTGAGTGTGAACTGAAAACAGCGCCACATGACCCTTGTTGTCGGCGCGCCCTAAAACACCAAATGATGATGATGCACTCCCACCTTCAGTCACACCAGGCTACTGGCAAGGATCGACGAGACGATCCGTAGGGGAGTCACCGAACTCACAAACGTCACCCTAGACGGGAATTCCTGGCGACAGGCTACCTTGCCAGTGAGTCTTGGTGGACTGGGAGTACGGGCCGTTTCAGATTTAGCGCTACCAGCATATCTCGCCTCATCTCATTCCTCTCAGCTACTGGTCACTGCCATCAACTTCTCCGCAGGGGCCAAGCTGTCTGCCTCAATAACGTCGGCCACGCACAAATGGCAATAAGGCACAAGGGCTACACCACCGGAGGAAGCCAAGCGAATTCACCAGCATCTCTGGGACCGCGCCACCGCCACAGACACTGCTGAGAGCCTGGTCAAAGGCAGAGATGAACTCACTGTTCGTGCTAGACTTCTGGCCGGAATGAGGCCCCACTCGGGCGCTTGGCTACATGCTTACCCCATGGCCAATGTGGGCACACTGCTGGATCGTGAAACACTAAGGTTCGCTGTTGCGTTGCGCGTCGGAGCAGATGTTTGCGCATCACACCACTGCAGATGCGGAGCCAACATGGACACGCGGGGGCTGCACGTCGTCTCCTGCCAACTCAGTGCAGGACGTCACCCACGCCACGCAGCCTTAAACAACATACTAAAATGCGCACTTCAATCTGCAGTGATCCCGGCGGTGCTAGAGCCAGGCGGACTGGATCGCGGCGACGGAAGACGCCCAGACGGCATCACGACCTTTCCGTACTTGCAAGGCAAAAACCTCGTCTGGGATGCTACATTCTCAGACACCTTTGCCCATTCCGTCGTCGCCAGATCTGCCAGCCAGGCGGACACCGCTGCGAACAATGCAGAGTCACGGAAAAAACAACGTTATAGCGGCCTCACCGTCAGATACACCTTCCAGCCTGTTGCAGTCGAGACGACTGGTGTGTTCGGCCAAACAACTTTACCCTTCTTGAAGGAGCTTGGACGTCGCATCAGTAGCGAGACCGGCGACAGGCGGGAAGGCGAGTACCTGCTCCAAAGATTATCCATAGCTGGTGTGCGCGGGAATTCCACTTCCCTGCGCCAAGGGCACACTAACTCCGAAGCAGTCGATTGGCGGAGAAGTAAAGTTTCGAACCTTGAGCGTGATGAGTCTTCCCAGGAGACGGGAACTAAACTTGATAACCCAACACCAAGGAGACTCCCCACCACATGCTATAATCTAACATCTGACATTACCTCGCCACACTCACGTAATTCTACCACACTAGACTCGCTGATAGACCGTGACACGTCGGTCCGGCCCTCGGCATCGCCGCGGAATACAGACGGGGTGGAAAATGCCCTGCTGCTGAACGGTGCTCAGGCGCAGGCACCGATCCTAGAGCTGGTGCCTGCGAGTAATCGCAACCAGCACAGGCACAGCCCAGACCCGCTCCTCATCGGTCTGCCCAACCTAGGCAACTCATGCTACCAGAACGCCACGTTGCAGTCGCTGCTCGGACTGCGGCCATTCTTGAGTGATATGGTGGTGCTGGGGCCGGCTCTGGACGCCGAAAAATGCCGCACCATGCGTGCCGTCGCCCACCTTACCGTGCGTCACCTCCGTCTCCAGCCACCTCAACGACCTGCGGCACGTGTTCGCTCGGATAGACTCGGCGTTCCACGGCACTGAGATGCAGGATGCTAACGAGTTCTTGCTCCGGCTACTGGACACCATCAAGGAGGAGGTGGACGGCAGCCGACCGGTCTTTCCCAAGCAGCCAGCCGGCCGGAAGAACCCAGTTAGAGACAACTTCCAGTACCAGACCGTCGAGAGCTACATGTGCACAAAGTGTCAGGAATCGGTGCTGAGGCGACAAGACAACATAAGCTGGTTCGTTAACGTGCCGCGGCGCCAGGGCAGAGACACGGTACCCACCTTACAGGACGCCCTGCACCTCTCCATGCGGCCCGACCGACGCGAGCTGAATTGCGAAAAGTGTCAGCACGATGGGTTCAGCGTAACCACCCAGATATCCAAATTTCCCAGGACGCTGATTATACAGCTGAATCGTCACATGTTTATTGGAAAGGAGTCAAAGAAGATCCGCACCAACGTAAAGATATCGAAGTTTGTGACGCTGCAGAAGTACACGGCGGAGGACGCCGATCGTCCCCCAGGATGGGACGCCACCAGGTACGGCTCGCTGTGCCCGCCTGTGAACTGGGATGAGCCGAAGCGACAGGCGGCGCTGCGGCCATTTGGACCCCCGCACGTGTCTAACGCTGATTCGGAGAAACTGACAGAGCAGGACGGAGCCGAGGAGTGGCCCACGCGCGCTGTTGGAGACGAGGAGAGTCAGCTGCAGGAGACAGTCCGACGCTCACAAGAGAAGGGCGAGCCGGCCGACATCGCCGCCGAACAGGTACAGCTGTCCCAGCTATGCACGGAGGACGACGGCTCAGCGGCTGAGGATCAAAAAGCGGACCTGGCCGGCGCCCATAGCTACCGGCTGGTGGGCCTAGTCAGCCACCACAGCGCTACAACCCAAGCGGGACACTACGTGGCAGATATCTACAGCCTGGGTAGGCAGCGCTGGTTCCACTACGACGATCGCAGTGTTACCTGCACCTCGGAGGAGCATGTGCTGTGCAACGGAAACCAGCACGACGGCCACATGTTCTTCTACCTGCACACAGACCTGTGCAGGCAGGTGGCCCAAATAAAAACAAGCGCTACCTGAGACGTCGTCTCCTACCACTGCCAGCAGGAAATGGGCGTTTTTTTACAGAATTAGTTGATTATTTTTGAGTTGCTCATCCTGCAATGTATCCCTATTAAATAAAATGTTTTCTGAAAAAACCTAATGCCACAGCTATCTAAGCATGCTATAGACCGGCGACGTTGCTCGGTGGCGGCAGGGTAACCTGTCTCGCCTGGGCTCACCTACTTGTGCTGCAGATCGCGTCTAACATTCGTATCACCCACTGGTCAATGCATCCTCTGATCATAGATAACACTGGTCGAAGGATCCACTGTTGCATACCATTTCTGTCCCAGCCGAATTAACCTCTTTTTGGTGATATCATGACACGTGACTCACTGCACTGCCTGCTTAGATCAACTGTATAAGCAGTGGCGGATCCAGGACGATCAGTATGAGGGTGGGGCTAAGGAGCTCGAGCATAGGCGGATCCAGGATATCAGTACGGGGGTGGCGCTAAGGAGCTCGAGCATAGGCAGACCCAGCATTGCCGATAGGGGAGGCACCTTGCCCGGGGGAAAAGGTGCAATCCGGAACAGGGGGCGTCACCTTTGACCGGCAAAACCTATCAGGTGGACGCAAAATCCTTCCGATTGGCGCCGATTTTTGCATCTTAGGGGGAAGTGACATTTCAGGGAGACCCATCGAATGCTTAGGGGCACCGTGGCCATTTCAGGGGGCGCTGAGGGTCGATCGAGGGGGGCACGTGCCCCTATGCCCCCGCCGCCCTGAATTCACCTATTAGCTCGAGCCTCCCCACGATTGCCTCGAAACATCCTCTGCCTATGCAAAGCCGTAGGTATTTTGACATGGGGGGGCTTAAGCCCCTACCCTCACCCCTTGTATCCGCCACCGTATTTAGACATATGATATATAAATATCGTTACACTCTATTCCATATTATAAAAAAATATTAATGAGAGACAATCGGTCATGCAGATTTTGAAACTGGTCTTCAGGTCAACGAAAGGTCACTGCGCATGCCCAGTGGAACTAATGATAACAGAGGTTATCTCGGCAAACTACGGGGCGATTGCCTTGCAGTTTTGTGAACAAAAGAATGGCATGGATTGTAAACCAAAAATTATGTCATATTGAAGCTGCACTGCTCTGCGCATGCGCCGTAGCAATAATAAAATAAGCCTTAAAGGTAAGAATATTTTAGAGGAGGACATGAACAGAGGGAAAGCCAACATGCTTAAATGTAGCATTAAAGTGTTACAAGGGTGACAAATCACCCTTGGTAACTAGAAAGATCAGTTCGCATACGCATTAGAACTTATGGTCATGGAGGCTATCTTGGGAGCCAACAGAAAGATTTGGCTCAAATTTTGCGAGTAAGACCAGAATACTATCTGCTAATCCCAACTAACGGCATTATGACGCTGCACTGTGCTGCGAATGCGCAGTAGGAATTCTAAGGAATAATAGGCTATAGGGGATAATTTAGACAAGGAGACGGACACATGGCATACCAACATGCTTCAGTCAATTATAACAGTATCTTCGCTCTCATTCACTGAAGACGTTACTGCGGGTGCAGACTAGGACATAGGGTAATCGAAGCTAACTCGGTAATAAATAAGCCGAATTGGCTGAAAAATTGTAAATATAGGTGAAATATGGTCGGCAAACTCATCATAATTTATATTGTATTTACTTTCTTCTGGGCATACCCAGTCTTTACTAAACAAAATACTTTATACGTGTGTTTATTTATGTGATGACATGAAAAGAGGTCAAACGTGGCGTAGTGTGCACAGACATGTTAGTTTAGGAAAACATGGGCTTACACAGGGGATTGAATGGAGTCTAAATGAGAACACAAGACCTCAAGTCCCAACATTTTGTTGTTATAAGCAGGGGCGTAGGAACGGCTTAAAAAGTAGGGGGACAGCGGTAGAGGGGCCCCACCTAAAAGGGGCCCCAGCCTAGGGGGCTCATAATTATGAACAGTTTTAAACAGCTCGTTTGGTGTCAATGGACACGTATGCACACTAGGTTACCAATGTAAGAAAAATGGAGAAATTATATTTTGCCCTAATATTTCATTTTCTATTATGATCTAATAAATCACAGCAAGATGCCAAAAAATAATTTTTCTTCTTACTATTGCCTTTTTTGAGTAACACATAATTTTTTAAGCTCTTTTGCAGGATTTAAATACTTTTTACCAGGAATGCGTTGTTTACTATATTTACAGATATTAAGGCCCTTTTCATCAGATTTACAAAATTAAGAACTGTCTAGAAAACTACAAACAATGATTTTCTACAAACAACAGCGGGAACAAATATTTACGCTATTACGGATCCCTTCTTTACAACATTAGAGATTTATTTAGATAAAGGTTGGCCACAATAAATCTGCCTAACTATATTTCGATGCCTAAAATGTAGAATTCCAGCATGAGTGCAAAGGCAATGCATTTGATGGCCAGCTTTGTAATGCCAAGGAGGTGGGGGCATGGTGTTATGGCGGTTAGCAGCCTTGCTTTCCACGCGGCTGGCCTGGGTTTAACACGCGCCCCGCTGGGTTCCCTTGCATGACGCGCCCCGCTGGGGGGCGTTTTTCGCCCCCCTCCGTATCTCGCTCCCCACGTAATCTAAAGGAAAATTATGGGCGGCGTTCGACAGCTCTTGACAAGACGAAGAAAATGTATAAGGATAATTTTTATGTCAGGTCAATATTGAGGTCAGCATAGGTCAAGGAATGCTCCATAGGCTTACAACAGAGCAGTGTGCGTTTCCCTCTCTAGATCTGCCCTCAGGGAAGCTAGAGCAAATATTTATGCATCATTGGATTCTTCTAATCGCGGCAAATCGAATGATGTATAATATGACCTTGCTAGCTCAAATAATCAAAATGACCTGACCTCGACCTAGGTCAGGGTCACAGACTGACCTGGTATGGTAATGTTGCATATCAATCGACTCCCTGTGGCAATATAAACACAATGCAAGCAAAATGGGAGCTTTATCTAAATTCAGTGAGAAGTTATTGGCAAAACAATCACTCTCTGCTCCCGTGACCTGGTATGACCTTTAAGAGGTCATATGCTCAAAATTTCAAATTTATGGTCAAGATCGTGGTAAGAATAGACATTTTGAGGATTTCAAGCTTTATCTATCTGGTGTTTCCTGAAAACGAGTCCGTTCTATTTTTCACCATAGACTTATAATGGGGTGATCAAAAAATTGATCCCATCTTAGGTCACCAATATCAAAATTTCTAGACAACAGATTTGTAGACCCTAATGAACTTATCATATTGTGGAAGTTTCAACCTGATCGGTTTGCTAATGTTCCCTGAGCACTGCTTCAAACTCATAATTTAAGGTTTTGAGGTCGGGTCACTTGACCCTGAATACCTCCTTGACCTGACATGACCTTAACTCAAAAACTTGGTCAGATATGTAAAATTGATTAGGAATAAGGTACCGTGAGTTTGGTTGTTCTGCGTCTCTTCGTTTTTTAGCTATCTGGGAAAAACCAGGAGGGGGCGAATTTCTCCCCCCAGCGGAGCGCGTGTTAAGGCCCGGCAGATACCTTGTACAAGGAGCAATTTGACTCCCATGAAACCCCTCCAACAGGAAAAGAGTTGGCGACGCCATATAACCCTTGCAGTTGGTGCGTCGATAAGTCCCAACAATTATGCTTGTTTCCACGCAACCAACCCGGGCTCAAGACCGGGCGGATTCCCTAAGCGAATATCAATCTGGCTAACGAGAAACCCTTCCAACAGGCAAAGAGTTAGCGACGTCACATAGCCCTGGTGGTTGGTGCGTGGTTAAGCCCCCAAAATTATTGCTATTATGCCGAGGAAGTCCAGCTTGCTGTTGATCCTGAGCACCAGTTCGATGTGCTATACACTTCGCCCGATAAATCCATCCCTCCTCTCAGCATTACAGACTGAACTGGCTCCAGCTGTCACTTCCTTTACAGCTCTCTCTATGGTCGATGTGTGGGCGGCAAGGGAAGCACTTTACCTTCATGTGCTTTCCCATAAACTCTAGCGACTTGCACTTGGTCAAGCTTCAGGTCATGATAAACTTGGTGGTGGCCTCCCGTTCGATTATATTCTTGAGGACAGACGCCTGTGTGCTGAGGCAGGGAATGATCCACAGCCTGAGGGAAGTGTTCTCCTTTTCCTGCTCTCCTCTGATGAAGATACTCTTGACAAAGACGAAACTTCCTCCTCGCTGCGGAAAATGGTCATCAGGATCAGCTGGGTGTGAACGAAGCATGCAGAGGAGCACACCGAGGGCATGACATTCAACTGCACCACCATGGGCTGGGTACAAAGGCAGAGAGCTCGAACATGACGTTCCGAGGGCCGTCCAGCCAGCCGTTGCTGGTCTACACCTGTAGTCAGTAGGGAAAGTAAGGCTCGGTAATGATGCGACGATCTCCTACCGAGTTCCAATTTCTCAACTGACTCCAGATGAAGGTTAGCAACGGCTTCGAAGACGGTCCCAGAAACGTACTATTATAGCTCTGATGCCTCAGAAGCCAGCCCTAGACGGTGCAATTGACTGCCATGCCGAACGTGTGTTCCTCTGAATGGTTTGCTCACTCGGAGGAGATCCTGATGAGCATGACATACTCTGCAGTGAGGAGGAGGAGAGGAGGACCACCTTCCACAAGATCATCTACATCAGAGGGGAGCAGGAGGTGGGGAACACCTCCATCAGGCCGCGGACCCTGCCCTACCTCAACACACAGATGACCTTTCTAAAAAATATGATTGACTGGGACGGAGTCACCGAGCCTATTATCATCTGCAGCTTGATCCAAGTTATCAGGGTTCATGGGGAAGCACATGGAGGTAGAGCACTTCGTCTGCCACACGCAGGCCATGGCTGTAGCCGCCACGTCTGTAACGCAATGGGCCCAGCACAGCAAACTCCTACCCAGGATCATAATCGTCGTCACCGGCAAAAAAGTGGAGGGGGAGGGCAGCCAAACTGCAAACTGACGCTGCTAAAAAAACTTTCCACGCTAGGACTAAATACTGTTCGAATTTGGGTTCCTCGTTACCTTTTGCCGCGGCTGGCTATACGAATGTCTGATTTTCTCCCGTTTTGACTGATATCAGGAAAGCCAGGAAAGACGAGAAGTGGGAGGGGGCGGACCCCCACCCCCCCAGTGGCGACGCCCCTGCTCAGGATCAACAGCAAGCAGGACCTTCTCGGCATCACAAAGTTGGTGATCAAGTAGATGGAAGTTGCAATCAATCCGAAACTCTGTATTTTAGGCCTCGAAATTTAACTAGACTTATTGTGACCAAACTTTCCCTGAAACAATCCCTAATGCTCTAAAGAAGGAGTCCGACATGGCCTAAATTGGATCTCCTCTATTGTGTCATGAAATAGGTAATGTAAAGCTATCTAGGCATAGAGAAGTGTGGTCGTTTGATATCAAGGCACTATCTATGGTTTTTTAAAACAATTTTATACTTTGTAAATGTGATAAAAAGCCGAAACATCCGCAAATATAAAGAAACAAGCTCTTTGTGAAAATGGTTTGGATGCCCCAAAAAACCTAGAAATGCATTTTTCAGTTGAAAACAGAGTAGGTAAAAAGGCCTAAAATATTTTTGACCTTGATTATTGTTTATTAGACCATAAAAGATTTGGAAATCATGGGGCAAAATCTAATTTTCCAATATTCCATATGTTGAACAAACCCAGCATGCACCAGGTATTTCCACAAAAGACTTCATACGTTATTTCCCGCTGTTTCCTTTCATTGAATAGTTCCGGGCTGTTTTTTTTCACTTCGCAGTAGAAGACGGGCTGTCTCGTCACGCCTTTCGATTGCTCAGGGGCGACTGTTGCTCGGCATTTGGTGCGGGGTCCGTGTCCGAATTCATGCTTTGTGTTGAGATTGATATGGGATGCAGTTTGATTGTGTCCAGTTATCGGTTCTCCTTTGGAAAGACTCGGGTAGTAGGTGCTCGGCGTTTTTCATGAAGCGCTCCTCATCCAGGGGCTTACAGGGGGCGTACTACGGAACTGGAAGTTTCCTAGAAAAGCTATCGGACCCGTTTGGGTTTCTTGTTTTATGCTTCAGTTGCTGCTATTTGTATATTCGTTGCGGGGGCCACCACAGAAAAGTGGCAGGGGACAGTATCTCCCTGAACCCAGTTTCTATGCCTATGCCGCCCAGGGGCTGCAAAATTGTCTTAGAGGCCCCCAAGGTCTAGACCATGGCTCAGGAACCCAAATCAGTCAGCTCAGGAGGCCCAGACCAGTGCATTGACCTCGGGACCAGCTTATCAAGGGAACCCAAATAAGTGCACGGCCACTAGAAGCTGAGCACAGGGGAGCCCCAGATTCGCACAGGGGGCCAGTTTAGCTTAGGGGGCCCTGTTCAACTCAGAGGTGCTTAGGTTGGGTTATACGAGGGGGTCTGAAATATATATATATATATATATATATATATATATATATATATATATATATATTATTTTTTTTCTAAAGATCTTACCACATTCTTGCTTTCATTGTCAAGCTCTGATATAATATTCCCCAATTAAGTCATACAGTTTGACTACCGGTTTCGTCTATTCACGAGACATTATCAAGTCCTACATGTTTTACTAGAAAATAGAATTTTAGCCATTCGTTCTATCTACATACGTTCGAAAAGTATCTAATATTTGTGCAAAGTGTTATCATTTCTTTTAACAAATTGAGCATCAATATGCATGCTAAAATTCCAAGATCTCCTTCCTTTTTAAAGACACCACATATATAAGAACACTATATAAAACACGCAAATAAGACACTTGCTCAAATCACTTATTTTTGCCGATTCAAGTTATGGAGACCCATCGCTTAACGTCAAGATCCCTAGGTGCTCCCGCTGGTTGTTGAGTGTTGAAATGTATGACTTTATTGGGGAATATTATATCAGAGCTTGACAATGAGAGCAGGAATGTGGCAAGATCTGTAGAAAAAAATACAAAAAAAGCTGGTAAACTCCCGAAACGCGGTCATTTTCAACCAAACTTGCATCAACAATAAACTGCTACCCAAGTATACGAATATAATATATATATATATATATATATATATATATATATATATATATATATATATATATATATATATATATATATATATATGAGATAGGGTCTCAAAATAGCCCAAACGGCTTGTTCAAGCTCATGGATTCCAGCTTAGCTCAGTGACGCGAGAACAGTTCAGGGGTCCAGACCAGCGCAGGGCCCCTGTTCAGCACAGGGGGCTCCAGATTAGCTTTGGAGGCCCAGTTCAGCTCAGGGGCCCCCAGATAGGCTGATATAGGGTCTCGTCTCATACCAGCTCTTGGGGCTCTCCATTCAAGCTCATGGCCCCCAGATAGGCTGATATAAGGTGTCGTCTCATACCACCTCAGGGGGCTCCATTCAAACTCAAGGTCCCCAGCTTAGTTCAGGGACTCTAGAAGAGTGCAGGGGCCCATACCAGCTCAGAGATCCCAGTTAAGCACATGCGGTACCCAGATTGGCTTAGGGCCCCAGCTCAGCTTAGGGGGCCCAAACTATGCAGGGGGCCCCAGACGGCTCAGAGGCTGCAACCAGTTCAGGGGCCGCTCAGTTAAGCTCAGGTGTGCCCAGATTAGCTTAGGGGCTAGACTGGTTTTGGGGGCCAGCTCAGCTCAGGGACCCCAGGTCGGTTGGTAAAGGGTCTCAAAACAGCTCAAGGGATTCGTTCAAGCTCACGGCTCCAGGTCAGCAGCTGTAAAGCCTTATTGGGAGTCCCAGACCATCTCAGTGCCCTAAATTCAACACAGGGGCCATATTAGCTCAGATGACCAGATTAGCTTAAGTGCCCGGCTTAGCTCAGGGCCTCTTGTCGGCTTATATAGGGTTTCAGAACAGCTCAAGGTTGCAATGAAAACTTAAATCCCAAGTTCAGGTCAGGGGCCCTATTACTGTGCAGGGGCCCGATAAGTTTGGGGCCTCCCATGAAGCACAGGGGCCAAGATTAGTCTTGCGGTCCCAGCTCAGCTCAGGGGCCCCCCAGGTCGGTGGATATAGGGTTTTGGCCAACTCAAGGGGCCCCGGTCAAGCTCACGGCTCCCTGCTCAGCTTAGACACCCTAGAACAGTTCATGCTGAACGAAACGCGGGGGCACTCAGTTCAGCTCAAGAGGCCCAGATTAGCTCGTATGACATCAGAGGTCAGCTCAGGGGGCCCGAAAAGATCAGGGGGCCTTAAAATCGACTCAAAGGATCTCAGATAGGTATAGGGGTACATGTAAGTTTTAAGGGTTTCCCGGGCAAGCAAAGGGGGCAGTTTGGGTTTCTTGCTTGATATTGCAATTGCTGATATTTTTATCTTAGTTGCGGGGGGCCCATCACAGAAAAGTGGGGGGGCCCAGTGGCCCCCTGCCCCCCCGTTCCTATGCCTATGGTTGTAAGTACTATTCTGCTGAAAACACTCGCCTGTCAATCGAACTGTTTGGCTAACGTACATTGTCACCGGCTTCTCCTGCGTCGGGGGGGCCCTGCCGAGGCCGCAGGCCGAGGTCAGAAGCCGGTGACGAACGAAGAACGGCTTCTATTCTGACAATTTTTCCGGTCTCGTCATCTGTTTTCAGAAGCCGGTGACGAACGAAGTAAGAAACAGCTTCTATTTTGACAGTTTTTCCGGTCTCGTCGTCTGTTTTCAGAAGCCGGTGACGAACGAAGTAAGAAACGGCTTCTATTCTGACAGTTTTTCCGGTCTCGTCGTCAGAAGCCGGTGACGAACGAAGTGAGAAACGGCTTCTATACTGACAGTTTTTGTTCTCTGTTGTCCGTCAGAAGCCGGTGACGAACGAAGTAAGAAACGGCTTCTATTCTGACAGTTTTTCCGGTCTCGTCGTTGTCTGTCAGAAGCCGGTGACGAACGAAGTGAGAAATCAGAGCCGCATAACGAAATCCATGGAGCGAAGCGCATTGATATTTCTCAAGCGGTTCTATTCTGGCCGCTCAGATGGGTCCCGACGTGGTCTGTTGTCAGAGCCGCATGACGAAATCCACGGAGCGAAGCGCACTGAGATTTCTCAAGCGGCTCTATTCTGGCCGCTCAGACGGGTCTCGTCGTGGTCTGTTGTCAGAACCACATGACGAAATGCATGGAGCGCAGCGTAATAGTACTTTTAGAGTGCTTCTAATCTGGCCGCTATACCGGTCTCGTCGTGGTCTGTCTGTCTGTCTGTTGTTGTCTGTCCCGCCTGAGAATTGATGCCAGAGCTCCCAAACTAAAGCCCCAAATCGAAATCTAAAATAGTTGTTGAAAATTTTGGCTCAAACTTTTTTTGTTTTACATTTTTCTAATTTTTACTCCTTAAGCTACGAGCTTGAAATTTATGTCCTTTTCAATAGGTACCAAGGGCCAGCTAAGGAATAAAGTTGAGCTGGTCCGACAATAATTATAGCGCGAAAACTCAGTATTTTTCACGCGAGCAAAAACCCAACTTTAAGTTAATGGCCGACTTGGACGCTCGAAATATCAGAAGGCACGCTTCACTTAGCTGAAAGACAGTTATTTAGGGGTAGCTAGGTCATTTTTCGTGTGCTTAGACATAGTTTTGAGTGCAAAACCTAAAATTTTGGCCTAGTTTTTTTCGGTTTTCCCGGAAGACTGCATTCTTGCTCATTTCATTGCAACGTTAATATCTCGCAATCTAATTGACGGATTTGAGTTTCCATTTCAGATAACGAATGAACATTGCTTCCGCCTGATCATATTTGGCGCTGGAAATTGCGATATTGAAATTCTTTGTTCTATAGGCATAACTAAAATTTGAATAAAAAACTTTTATTTGCAGCTTCCTGGTTCCGAGCTCATGTCACTCACAAATTCAGAAATAACATGGCTGGATAGGAAAGTTCCTTGCGGTCATTTCACGCACTTATACCACCCACCTATCTCTAACGACTTTCGAGTAATTAATCAGAAATGTTTTACAAGGTGCTAATTTTCTCGGACCACCAATGCTTCTCAAAATGGTTTCAAGTCCTTCAAATGAATGGAAGTGGATGAAATTTGGCATGAAGCTAGCTTAGGGTCCTAGCTCGACGATGCAAGTTAATTCAGCCCAAAATAATGCTTGGTTCGTCTTCTAGAAGCACCTTTATATCGTACCTTTTCGGGACAAACACAGCACCCGGCGCCAGCGTCCCGGCATATTCAGCTGAGTGGTACCGGCCAGTGACCTCCACACGGGTCACAGGTGTTCGGCTAGTGGGAGGGTGCAAAGTATGGCACGGTGGTCTAGTGGTTAGAGGCACTGTCTCTTGATCAGGGGTGCCTGGTTCGAATCCGGGGGTGACGGTGTGCTCTTTATTAGTTATTTCAAAGAAAATAATGATAAAACCGACTTACATGCTTATGAAGATACATTGAGAAGGAAATATGGTTTCATATCAGCACATTGTCATGTGGTTCTCCTGCGCCAAAACGGCGTTAGCCGAGGCCGCAGGCCGAGGTTGTAGTTGTTGGCGTTTGTCCGTCCTGAAAATTAGTGTCAAAGCTCTGGAATTTTGTAGGGTGATAGCCCTTCTGCTCCAGACACCCAGACTGAAGCCCCGAGTCGAAATCCAAAATAGTTTTTGAGAAATTTTTGTTCCAACTTTTTCTGTTGTATATTTTTCTAATTTTTACTTCTTAAGCTACAAACTTGAAATTTATGTCCTTTTAAATAAATAACAAGGGCCAGCTAGGGGAAAAATTGAGCTGATCCGACAATATTTATCGCGCAAAAACGCGGCATTTCTCACGCGAGCAAAAAAACCTGCTAAAAGTTGATGGCCAACTTGTGCGCTCGAAATGTCAAAAGGCACGCCTCAGTTAGTTGAAAGGCAGTTACCTAGGGGTAGCTAGGCCAATTTTGTTGTGCTTGGGCATAGTTCTGAGTGCAAAACGTAACGTTTTGACCTAATTTTTACAGTTCTTCCGGAAGCCTAAATTTTGGTTCATTTCACTTAAACGTTAATATCTCACAATCTAATTGACCGCTTTGAGATTTCATATCAAATAATGAAAGAGCATTGCTTCCACCTGATAATATTTGGAGATGGCAATTGTGAAGGTAATATCCTTTGATTTATAGGCATAAATAGAAACCGAGTAAACAAACTTTTCATTTGCAGCTTCCTGGTTCCAAGCTCATGTTACTCACTAACTCAGAACTGACATGGCTGAAAAGGAGAGTTACTTGCGGTCATTTGGCTCACTTATACTACCCACCTATCTCTAATGGCTTTCGAGTAATTAGTCAAAAATGTATTACAAGATGCTAAATTTCTGGGACCACCTTTGCTTCTCACCATGGTTTCAAGTCTTTAAAATGGAGGAAAGTGGATGAAATTTGGCATGAAGCTAGTTTAGGATCCTAGCTCGACGAAACAAGTAATTTCAGCTCAAAAGAATTTTTGGTTCGTCTTCTAGAAGCACCTCTATATTGTGCCTTTTCGCCACAAAGACAGCACCCGGGGCCAGCGTCCCGGCATATTCGGCTGCGTGGTACTGTCCAGTGACTTCCTGACGGGTCACAGGTGTTCAGCTGGTGGGAGGGTGCGTAGTGTGGCACGATGGTCTCGTGGTTAGAGGCCCTGTATCTTGATCAGGTATGCCCGGTTCGAATCCAGGGGTGAAGGCGTACTCTTTATTGGTTATTTCAAAGAAAAGAATGATAAAACTGACTTACAGGCTTATGAAGAGATACATTAAGAACGAAATATTGTTAGCTTTCAGCACATTGTCATGCGGCTCTCCTGCGCCGGTGGGGCGTTAGCCCAGGTCACAGACCGGGGTTGTAGTTGTTGGCGTCGGTCAGTCCTGAGAATTGATGCCAGAGCTCTGGAGTTTTGTGGGGTGATAGCCCTTCTGCTCCAGACACCCAAACTGAATCCTTCAGTCAAAATCCAAAATAGTTTTTGAAAAATTTTGGCTCAAACTTCTTATGTTTTATATTTTTCTATTTTTTTCTTCTTAAGCTACGAACTTGAATTTTTTGTCCTTTTCAAAAGATAACAAGGGCCAGCTAGGGAAAAAATTGAGCTGATCTGACAATATTTATTGCGTGAAAACGCGGTATTTAATAATTTTTGGGGCTTATCGACGCACCAACTGCCAGGGTTATATGGCGTCGCCAACTCTTTCCCTGTTGGAAGGGTTTCTCGGGAGCCAGCTTGCTCCTTGCTCATGGAAGCCGCCGGGCCTTGGACCCGGGTCGGCAAAACGCAGTATTTCTCACGCCAGAAAAACACCTGCTAAAAGTTGATGGCCGGTTTGTGCGCTCGAAATGTCAGAAGGCACGCCTCAGTTAGATGAAAGGCAGTTACCTAGGGGTAGCTAGGCCAATAACGTTGTGCTTAGGCATAGTTTTGAGTGCAAAACGTAAAATTTTGACCTACTTTTTACAGTTCTTCCGGAAGACTGAATTTTGGTTCATTTCACTTCAACGTTAATATCTCACAATCGAATTTACCGATTTAAGTTTCCATTTCAAATAATGAAAGAGCATTGCTTCCACCTGATAATATTTGGAGATGGAAATTGTGAATGTGAAATTCTTTGTTTTATAGGCATAAATAGAAATTGAGTAAACAAACTTTTCATTTGCAGCTTCCTGGTTCCAAGCTCGTGTTACTCACTAACTCAGAACTGACATGGCTGAATAGGAGAGTTACTTGCGGTCATTTCGCTCACTTATACTACCCACCTATCTCTAATGGCTTTCGAGTAATTAGTCAAAAATGTATTACAAGATGCTAAATTTCTCGAACCACCTTTGCTTCTCACCATGGTTTCAAGTCTTTAAAATAGATGGAAGTGGACGAAATTTGGCATGAAGCTAGCTTAGGATCCTAGCTCGATGATACAAGTAATTTCAGCCCAAAGGAATGCTTGGTTCGTCTTTTAGAAGCACCTTTATATCGTGCCTTTTGGGGACAAGCACAGCACCCGGCGCCAGCGGCCCGGCATATTCGGCGGAGTTGTACCAGCCAGTGACCTCCTGACGGGTCACAGGTGTTCAGCTAGTGAGAGGGTGAGTATTGTGGTACGGTGGTCTAGTGGTTAGAGGCCCTGTCTCTTGATCAGGTAGGTCCGGTTCGAATCAGGGGGTGACCAAGTACTCTTTATTGGTTATTTCAAAGAAAAGAATGATAAAACTGACTTGCAGGCTTATGAAGAGATACATTAAGAACGAAATATGGTTTACTTTCAGCACATTGTCATGCGGCTCTCCTGCGCCGGTGCACAGTGGTCGGAAACGGCCTCACGGATGGCCACCGAGGTTTTTGTTCATGTTCATTCTGCTACAGCGCCGAAACAGCTTAACCAATTCACCCCAAATTTTTAGCAGATCATGCTATATCAATTGCAATGGGAGATGTATACTTAAGTTGATTCAACTAACACCCGCAATGAAGAAGGGTCTGACACTAACGCGCACTGTAGGGGGGCGTGGTAGGCCCTCCTCTAAGATCTCGGAAACTAAAAGACACAGAAAAACTCTGTTTGGAGGATGGGTGAGGGCTATAGTGATCTACATCATGACCAATTTTCATTGACCTAGGTCAATATCTTCAAGGTGAAACGATGTCATAAACGTCAAATATTGGCCATGCTGGGGACCTATTGGGAAATACCGTTATTAAGCGGGAAAATGACGGGAATAAGCTAAAGGCAGACAAGGGTCATAGAGGCAAGGTAGCAAAAAAGCTTTGCTACTTTTTTTGGGGTCAAGGTCATCCAAGGTCATTGACCTATGAGGTCACAATATGATGATGTACCGATAATGTACACTTTGACTAACACATTTGCCAGTGTTTGGTGGTAAATGCGGATTGACCTTTAACAATGACCTTTAACCTTGACCTTTGACCTTGATCTTTACATTCAGGTACCTTAACTATGACTTCATAGAATAATACACCTCCAACCGGGTAACGCTATTTGACCGGAAGCGCTGGGGTCAATGACCTTGCAAATTCTGATATCACCTTGATCTGTGAACTTCGACCGTAACCTATACCTTGCTGTGAGGTGACCTTGGATATTATCCTGGTTATATGACGTTATGGCGTCACCACTCGGTATCCAATGCAAGCGAACTATTCCACTGCGCGATTGTAGCAATCTCAAAATGCAGGTCTGACTTTGAATGCCTATACGTCACATAATTTTCGGCCAATTTTTTATACATCTTCACCAATCGATGCGCCGTTAAATTCTCTCAAATATAGCCAAATATCGTTTTTCAGCTCCACGAACTATTCTTACGCCACCTCGGAAACAGGTGAGGGAGCCTCCGAGGTCCCCCTCTAGTGCGCGTGTTAAGCAAATGAATTGACCTAGCCCGACCCCTAATGACCTGGTCAGTTGTGCTGGTTCCGCATGCAAAAGGGCATACCCAGCCTCTTCTCAGACTAATCGTCTAATCGGGCTAAAACAAAATACATATTGCCATTCGGAACCCCTGAGTGAAATCAGTTTGTGAGCTGCTTACCATTTGCTACTCTCGTTAAAATTGATGTTCCCAGAAGTCACAAAATGTCACGTTAAATGTTCGCACGACAATATGGGTTTCTCTCATTTCATATATTCAGACGGCAGGAAGATCAAGACAGTAGTTATCAGTGTACCCCTCTCATCATAGCATGTCGAATCATGTGTAATATGAGCATGGTTGATGCTTGACCAAGAGTGATTCTGGGTAGGGTCAAGAAAACCTATGAGCTTACAATGAAGATAATGTGCATAAAGGCGAGCAGTACGACATGAGAAGCACCTGATAAGCGTCCCACGCACCTCACGGGCGGCCGGCAGGCCGTGGCGAGCCGCGGAGGCGCCGGGTGGCGGGCGGACGGACGTCTCCGGGCGGCGGGCGGCCCGGTACAATTTACATTGTGGACAATTTGCGCACATTTGCGCACTTAGCTCTCTTCAGGCCATGACGGAGAATTACTTGACCTATCTTTCCACCAAAAAGCTAATTGGCAGAAACGGAACTTTTTTTGTTTGTCTATTCGAAGTCAGCAACTAGTTTGTAAGGTGGATTTGTGAAAGAGGTAATTAAAACGCAGATTATATACCTTTATTAAAATTCAAATATACACATAACGCTAATCATCTTAAAGCTGACATTATGGACAACATTTTTATATCAATTATTTCTAGTCTGACTCAGTTTTGACGTTTATTATTCAAAGTTAAAAAATCAGATCTAGCAGACGCAACGAGTGCCTTACTTCTGGATTTCATCATCGCCTTACTTTGATGAGTAATAAGTGCATCTTTCAACCAAATTAACTTGATAATAGTGGTCATTCAGAACACTCTGAACAATTTTCTTCACATCGGCAGCCATAAACCCCTAAATTCTAAAATCCAAAAAACGGCCCCGTGGCCACACACGACAGTGTTTCCGACCACAGTGCGGTGGGGCGTTAGCCCAAATCGCAGACCGGAGTTGTAGTTGTCAGATCCGCATGACGAAATCCATGGAGCGAAGCGCATTGACATTTCTCAAGCGGCTCTAATCTGGACGCTCAGACGGGTCTCGTCGTGGTTTGTTGTTAGAGCTGTTATAGTTGTTGGCGTCTGTCAGTCCTGAGAATTGATGTCAGAGCTTTGGAATTTTGTAGGGTGATAGCCCTTCTGCTCCAGACACCCAAACTGAAGCTCGGAGTCGAAATCCAAATTATTTTTTGAGAAATTTTGGCTCAAACTTTTTCTGTTTTATATTTTTCTAATTTTTACTTTTTAAGCTACGAACTTGAAATTTATGTCCTTTTCAATAAATAACAAGGGCCAGCTACGGAAAAAATTGAGCTGATCCGACAATATTTATTGCGCGAAAACCCGGCATTTCTCACGCGAGCAAAAAACTACCTAAAAGTTGATGGCCGACTTGTGCGCTCGAAAATTCAGAAGGCACGCCTCAGTTAGCTGAAAGGCAGTTACCTATGGGTAGCTAGGCACATTTTGTTGTGCTTAGGCATAGTTTTAAGGGCAAAACGTCTAATTTTGACGTACTTTTTACAGTTCTTCCGAAAGACTGAATTTTGGTTCATTTCACTTCAACGTTAATATCTCATAATCAAATTGACTGATTTGAGTTTCCATTTCAAATAATGAAAAAGCATTGCTTCCACCTGATAATATTTCGAGATGGAAATTGTAAATGTGAAATTCTTTGTTTTATAGGCATAAATAGAAATTGAGTAACCAAACTTTTCATTTGCATCTTCCTGGTTCCAAGCTCATGTTACTCACAAACTCAGAACTGACATGGCTGAATAGGAGAGTTACTTGCGGTCATTTCGCTCACTTATACTACCCACCTATCTCTAATGGCTTTCGAGTAATTAGTCAAAAATATATTACAAGCTGCTAAATTTCTCGGACCACCTTTGCTTCTCACCATGGTTTTAAGTCTTTAAAATGGATGGAAGTGGATGAAATTTGGCATGAAGCTAGCTTAGGATCCTAGCTCGACGATACAAGTAATTTCAGCCCAAAAGATTGTTTGGTTCATCTTCTAGAAGCACCTTTATATCGTGCCTTTTCGGGACAAAGACAGCACCTGGCACCAGCGTGCCGGTATATTCGGCTGTCCAGTGACCTTCTGATGGGTCACAGGTGTTCAGCTCGTGGGAGGAAGCATATTGTGGCACGGTGGTCTAGTGGTTAGAGGCCCTGTCTCTTGATCACGTAGGCCCCGTTCGAATCCGGGGGTGACCACGTAATTTTTATTGGTTATTTCAAAGAAAAGAATGATAAAACTGACTTACAGGCTTATGAAGAAATACATTAAGAACGAAACATGGTTAGCTTTCAGCACATTGTCATGCAGCTCTCCTGCGCTGGTGGGGCGTTAGCCCAGGTCGCAGACCGGGGTTGTAATTGTTGGCGTCGGTCAGTCCTGGGAATTGATGTCAGAGCTCTGGAATTTTGTAGGGTAATAGCCCTTCTGCTGCAGACACCCAAACTGAAGCCTTCAGTCAAAATCCAAAATAGTTTTTGGAAACTTCGGCTCAAACTTTTTATGTTTTTTTCTATTTTGTTCTTCTTAAGCTACGAACATGAATTTTTTGTCCTTTTCAAAAGATAACAAGGGCCAGCTAGGGAAAAACTGAGCTGATCCGACAATATTTATTGCGTGAAAACGCGGTATTTCTCACGTCAGAAAAACACCTGCTAAAAGTTGATGGCCGATTTGTGCGCCCGAAATGTCAGAAGGCACGCCTGAGTTAGCTGAAAGGCACTTACCTAGGGGTAGCTAGGCCAATTTCGTTGTGCTTAGGCATAGTTTTGAGTGCAAAACGTAAAATTTTGAACTACTTTTTACAGTTCTTCCGGAAGACTGAATTTTGGCTCATTTCGCTTCAACGTTAATATCTCACAATCGAATTTATCGATTTGAGTTTCCATTTCAAATAATGAAAGAGCATTGCTTCCACCTGATAATATTTGGAGATGGAAATTGTGAATGTCAAATTCTTCGTTTTATAAGCATAAATAGAAATTGAGTAAACAAACTTTTCATTTGCATCTTCCTGGTTCCAAGCTCATGTTACTCACAAACTCAGAACTGACATGGCTGAATAGGAGAGTTACTTGCGGTCATTTCGCTCACTTATACTACCCACCTATATCTAATGGCTTTCGAGTAAATAGTCAAAAATGTATTGCAAGATGCTAAATTTCTCGAACCACCTTTGCTTCTCACCATGGTTTCAAGTCTTTAAAATGGATGGAAGTGGACGAAATTCGGCATGAGGCTAGCTTAGGATCCTAGCTCGATGATACAAGTAATTTCAGCCCAAAGGAATGCTTGGTTCATCTTCTAGAAGCACTTTTATATCGTGCTTTTTCGGGACAAGCACAGAACCCGGCGCCAGCGGCCCGGCATATTCGGCGGAGTTGTACCAGCCAGTGACCTCCTGACGGGTCACAATAGACTGTCATTCATATTTTAAAGTGTACTTTATTTTACACGGAGGATTTTACCTCTTCAAGTAGGTGGTGTTTAGGTCTGATTTCCCTTAACCGGTCGGGGGCACCGGCAAAATCCGGGGCGGGGGGCCTCCCCGGACTAAATAAAAAGCCGGGTGTGCAAAAGATACTGTTGCACACCCTCAATATTTTCTTGATGTGACCTGCACAACCTGTCCCCGGAATCCTCCGTCCCTGGGTACATCCCAGTGTATAACCTCACACTTGTGAGCTCGACATTTATTCAAATCCTCGGCATATGCATGTGATGTTGCGCAACTGCCAGTAACAATTCAAATTAGATAGACCAGGAGCGTAGCCAAGGGAGAGGGGCGACAGGGACAGCCGCCCCCCCTGAGGGCACGGGCCGCGCGAAGTGCGGCTCGCCTGCACTATGCTCTGTGGCCAAATTTCAAATTTCGCACCAGACAGGAACCTCGTAAGCCCTCTTCAGCACTCTGTTCTGTAACAAGCAGGGCCCTTTTTACCCATCAAGGCCCTTTTGGTGCTGTCGCAGAGACCCTTTTTGGGGGGCCGCCTCCTGAGCAAAATCCTGGCTACGCCCCCGGATAAGACCACCTTACTCAACGCTACAAAACTGAGTTAAGCTCATGGCCATGCTCGCGAGAAACCAATCAATTTTAGACAAATGTATATTGACTGCAGCCAAGTTCAAAGCTTTGGCTTTGTCTACTCATTATTTCACAGCCCTGCGCATATTTATCAACCCAGCAGTGATGTTGCTAGCTGACATGCTTAACACGCACATTGACGGGAGTCTAAGCCACCTTCGCTTTGACGGGGGTACCATCCCCCCTCGAAGATCTCGAGAACCACGGTAGGTAGCGAAAAACAGTAACAGCGTTGGGTGAGCCCATCTACTTCTCCATCGAAAATATTTGTACCATTGTTTTTGTCACGTCACATTAGGGTCAAAACATGCCGTCATAGGGATAGCATGCAAATGAAGGTTTTCGGCCATTACATCTGAACAATTAAAGATAGAGCAAAACAACTTGAACTGTATGAATCCTCGCAGCAAGCCGAATCGAATGATATATGATTTGACAATACTAGGTCCAATCAAGGATTTGACCTGACGTGAGGTTAGTTCAAGGTCAAATTATATAAAATGCATATCTTTAGAACCGCAAAGACAAGGCAAGTCTAATGCAGCTAAAACAAACGCTCTATCACCATCCGTTACTGTGTTATTCAGCCAAACCATTTTCCCATCTATTTCCAACGGAGAGGTCATGGCTGGTACCTGACCTTAGGTCATCGATATAAAAAATACCGGAATATATTTTAGAGAACTCGGTGGGCCCATTTTGTGACATGAGTTTCAATCGGATAAATTCACCCTATTCCGACTTATGCTATCTTAAAATTTTTTTTGAGGTCATGTCACTTGACCTGTACTGGTGACCTGACCTGAGATGACCTAACCTTAAAACGTTTACATAAGTTGTAAAAATTATGAGAGAGAAGGTATGCCAAGTACGGCGGCGCTACGCGCCACCGTTTTTCTGCTATCTCCGAAAAACACGAGGGGGCGGTTACCCGCCCCCGTCAATGCGCGTGTTAATGCATATTTGGTAGGTACCTACTACAAAATAATGAGGCAGGGCTAGGGGTATTAAAGTAAGCTTCAAACATATTCAAACGGTAGCCAGATGAAGGTGAGATCTAAACGGCACCCCCACCTTATTTAACATTACCAAACGGAGCACAACTTGTGGTTATGCGCCCCAAAAACCCATCTGTTCCAAGCCAGTGTGCTCTACCTCACAGTAAAAGAAAAACCTTGGCTACGTTTACGCCATATTTGAAAGCTCTTCACATCTTTATTATCCCAGGAACAATATTCCACGTTGGCTTGTTTATAAAAGTTTTAAATGTGATATTTATGAAGCGGGGATAGCTCTAGGTCGTTGTAATTTTATTCAAACTAATTTATGTGCCTTGGCTACGTTCACGCAAATTCAAATACCCCTGCGGGATTCTGTTTTTGCACAAATCACGTTGCAATTTGCAGCGTTTAATATGTGTTCAACACGGTAGAAACAGTACAACAAAATTACGGGCATTTATATAGGCTTCAAGAAAGCTCAAATGTGCATGAAATGAAACCGATTTTTCGCTTTCAATAATCAATGTCTTCTGATAGCGTTTCCATTAACCCCTGAACTCTGCAGGGAAGATATGCTGTCCTCAACCGTATTTAACAATGGGAAATGTACTGCGACTTGCTATCATGCCCACCAAAAGTGTATCATATTCCTATCTTACCAATGTAATTGCATCCAGCCTAAGCACATTGTTTTGTCTATGTTGGCTCAGAATTCCAACCCTCTGCGTGATTTTGTGAGCCCAGGAACCATGTTGCAACGTGCAGGGTTCAATACAACTTTAATACGGTAAAAACAGTCAAACAGCCTTACAAGCATTAATATATGCTTCGAGAAACCTCAAATTGAAATGAAATGAAATTAAGCTTCGCTGTACATACATACCACAAGTGTCTCTGTCTCGTTTTATTTCAGGGGCGGACGCAGAACCGAGTTTTGGGGGAACCAAATCCATGTCTGCCTCTCCTCCTGGGGGAGGGGGACGTGCAATTTGAGTGCTCGACAGACCTAGTATAAGCTACCTCTCCAAGTACAAGATTGCTCTGCCTGGGCGGGGATGGGGTAGCGAAGATTTGTTTGCTCGACAGACCTAGGGTAAACACCTTTTTAAAAAAATTATTCGGTGTTTGGGGGAAAAAGATAGTTTGACCCCCCCTTCCAGCGCTTTGGGGGGCATGGCTGGAATGCCCCCTCCCTGCGTCCGCCAATGTTTTATTTGACCCCTGTCCTGTAGGGGAATGTAATAAGCAGCCCCCAACCTTCTTTACCATTAGCAGAAAAAGTCAATATCATGGCCATTCTCGTTAAAAACAAATCAGATCTAGAACGTTGTAGCTTTATTCAAGCTAAGTACATGTCTCTTACCACCTTTGCTCAACATTTCCGCGCTCTAAACGCCTTTATTACGCAGGGACGATGCTGCAAGTTGTGGTGTTTAATAAATACGGTTTTAGCACGGTAAAAAACAGTCAAACAGCATTACCGGCATCAAGATATGCTCCAAGAAAACTGAAATGTATGTGAGATGAGGCTAAAAGCTTGTTTTATATAAACGGTGTCTTTGTGGCGTTGTATTTTACCCCTGACCTGTGGCAGGAGGACAAGCTGCGACAACCTTATTTATCATTGTAAAAGTAGTTAATATTGTGGCCATGCCAACCAAGAACCTATCAGATCTAGAACAATGAAGTGATACCAAAACTAAGTGCAGATCATTGGCTACCTTCACAAAAAAGGTATAAGCTCTACACGTGGGTATTAGCCCAGCAGCGATGTTGCAGGTTGGCGTATTTAATTTAGGTTTAATACGGCACAATCATGAAACATTGCTATGGGGATGAAAATATGCTTCAAAATGCTCAAAAATTACCAGATAAAGCTGGTCAACGGTTCTCCATGATAAAATCCAATCTGTAGCGTTTGGTTTAACCCCTGGTATTCTGGAGGAGATACGGATCAGACAACCTTATTTACGAGTAACGTTAGCAGCAGCAGTACAGTATCCATAGCAGCCATACTGTGGCCCTTCTCGCCAAAACACTATCATCTTTAGAACCTTTGCACTTTTACTCAAACTAAATAAACAACATTGGCTACGTTCTCGCAAAATATCAAAGGTATCCGCATCTTTATTTCCCCGGAACAATGTTGCAAATTTCAGTGTTTAATGCGGTATTAACACGGTAAAACACTCAAACGGCATTACAGACATTAATATATCCTTCAATAAAGCTATAAGGCTATCAGATGAATTTGATGTTTGGCTTTAAATCATCCATGTGTTTGTGGAGTTTTATGGAACCACCGCTAAATGGAAGGGAAGATAAGCTGACCAGAACCTTATTTAACAATTGCAACGTAGTGCAATTTGCTGCCCTGTTCACCAAGAGCATATCAAGTTTAGTCAATGTTATTTTCTTCGAGCTAAGTAAATTGCTTTGACTACATTTTCTCAATATTTCAACGCCCCATGGGTCTTCAATAACCTAGGAACGGTTTTACGAATTTGCGAGTTGGACACATATTTAATGCGATAAAATTACGGAACAGGGATAAGTGGTAAGACAAGCTCCAAGAATGCTCAAACGGTAAATAGATGCAGGTAAGAGTATATGCTCCATTATCTTGTAATCCCTGTAGCGTTGTGTTTATCCCATGGCCTCTGGGGAGGATAAAGCTGCCCCAAACCTGATTTAGCATTAGCAGGAAGAATCAATACAGTGGCCCTGCTCTCCAAAAATCTTTCAGATCTGGAACCATGTAGTTTTAGTAAAACAAAGTGGAGATCATTGGTTGCCTTCACGCAAAGTTCCAAGGCCTTACGTGTCTTAACACGCGCAATGACGGGGGGCGGGTACCCGCCCCCTCGGGTTTTTCGGAGACAGCAGAAAAACGGCGGCGCGTAGCGCCGCTGTACTTGGCATAGCTTTTCCCTCATCATTTTTGCAGCTTCTGTGAAAATTTCAAGGATAGGTCATCTCTGGTCAGGTCACCAGTACAGGTCAAGTGACCCGACCTCAAAAAAGTTTAAGATAGCATAAGTCGGAGCAGGGTGAATTTATCGAATTGAAACTCATATCGTATAATAGGCTCACCGAGTTCTCTAAAATATGTTCCGGTATTTTTGATATCGATGACCTAAGGTCAGGTACAAAGCATGACCTCTCCATTGGTAATACATGGGAAATATGGTTTTTACTGAATAACTCAGTAACAGATTTAGCTTCATTAGACTCGCCTTGGCTTTGGGGTTCTAATGATATGCATTTTATATAATTTGACCCTGACCTGACCTTAGGTCAGGTCAAATCTTTAATTTGACTTAGCAAGGTCAAATCATATATCATTCGATTCGACTTGCTGCGAGGATTCATACAGTTCAAGTCGTTTTGCTCTATCTTTACTTGTTCAGATGTAATGGCCGAAAAACTTAATTTACATGTTATCCCTATGACGGCATGTGACGGCATGTTTTTGACCTCTGGTGACCTTAAATGTGACCTGACAAAAAATGGTTCAAATATTTTCGATGGAGAAGCGGATGGGCTACCCAACGCCGTTTACCGTTTTTTTTTTTTGCTACCTACCGTGGTTCTCGAGATCTTAGGGGGGGCGGGTACCCGCCCCCTCGTCAATGCGCGTGTTAATTACCCCGCAGGAATGTTGCAAGGTGTTGTTTTAAATAAAGCTTTAATACGGCAAAATCATGAAACAGGGCTATGGAGTAGGAGGATGAGCTTAAACAGTGCACAGAAAGTTACCAGATCAAGCCAGGAGGCTGGTCTTTATTATGATATCAACTTTGCAACGTTTGGTTTATCCCCTGGCATCTGGGCGTGAAGATACGGTCTCCCTACTTCATTTAGCATTTGCAGAAGCGGTCAATGTTGTGGCCCTGCTCGCCCAAATTCTATTAGCTCCAGAACAATGAAATTTTACTCAAACTAAAAGCATAGCATTGGCTACCTTCACACAAAATTGCAAAGCTCTCCGAGTCATTTTTACCCCGAAACAGTGATCCATGTTGCAGGGTTTATATAGTTAAAACACAGTTAAAGCAGCCAAACAGGATTAGAGGCATTGATATGTGATTCAAGAAAGCTATAATGGATATCAAATGAACGTAAGAGTTTTTTCTTAAATAATCTATGCATATCTGCAAAATTTTGTTTAACCATTGGTCTCGGGGTGGGGAGGAGATATGCTACCCCGAGTCTAGATTAACATTGGGAAACGCAATGCAAATTCTCGTTATGCTCATGGAAAGCCCATCAGGTCTAGACCAACGCAATTTTTACTACAGTTGCGTGCAAGGCTTTGGCTATGGGCGCTCGAAATTTCGACGTCGTACTAGTATTTAATAACCATGCTACGAATTGACGTGTTCCTTACAGCATTATTGCGATACAATAATTAACACGGTTATTGTTATTAAAATATGCTTCAAAAATGCTCAAGGAGTAGGGCAATAAAACTCATAGGCTGCTCTTCATTATATATTTAACCCTGCAGAGTTGTTTTAACCCCTGGCATTGACACCAAAAGCGGGGAACGGGGGACGTCCCCCCCCTTGTTGGTCAACCAGGGGGACGTCCCCCTGTTAAATTTTTGAGTCCATCGTCATTAATACTGTCAGGTCCCGAATATGCTCAAAATTTGCCTCCCCCGGCTCAGCACCAGCCCGGGTCTGCCCCCCCCTGCGAAATTCCTTGCCGCCGCGCCTGACAACTGGCCTGTGGGTTAACCAATGTCATCCCCAGCTTATCTCACATTACGAAACTGAGTGCAATTTGTGGACATGCTCCTCAAAACCTATGGGCTCTTGACCAGGGTGTGTTAACTCAAACTGGGTGCAAAGCTTTAGCTACGTCCACAGCAATATTTCAAGCCTTGACACATCTTTATTAACCCATTAACTATGGTGCAGGCTGGCGTGTTTAATACAGTTTTAATACGGCAAAATCTTGAAAGAGGGATAGGGTATAAAAATACGCTTCACAACTATTCAAACGGTAGACAGAAGCCGGAGGCTGTTCTTTATTATCGAATCTAATCTTATAGCGTTTTGTTGCGTCCTTAGCTTCTGGGAGAGAAAGAAGGGGGGGAAGCACCGCCACCTTATTTAATATTACGAGCATTAGTGTAACGTGTGGCCACGGTAGGGATAAATATAAGTTTAAGCAACGCAGACCCGAGTTTTGGGGAAGGGGGCCAAACCCATGTCTGCCTCTGTCCTCCTTGGGGGGGGGTGGGAGCGAATTTTTTTGCTCTACAGACCTAGTGTAAACACCTTTTTCCAGTGCTCGACAAACCTAGTATAAGCTACATCTCCAAGTACATGACCGCTCTCGGGGGGGGGTGGGGGGGAGCGAAGATTTTTTTGCTCTGCAGACCTAGTGTAAACAACTTTTTCAAAAACTTCTCCGGCGTTTGGGGGGCAAAAGATATTTTGGCCCCACCCCTCTAGCGCTTTGGAAACCATGGCCGGAATGCCCCCCCCGCGTCCGCCAATGAGTTGAAGCAAGTGCAGAGTTTTGGCTACGTCCATTGAAAAATTTGAAGCATTTACGTGTCTCTATTAACCCAGAAACAGTGGCGGATTCAGGACAACATTTCGAGGTGGGGGTGGACTAGAGGGCGGGAGCCCCTCCCCACCACTCGGAACAGCCTCCGCCTATGCATTAACTATAAGCACTCTGAAATTTCGGGGGTTTGAGCTCGCCTAGTCCCCCCCTTTGTATCTGCCAATGCCAGGAAACGGTGTTTCAAGTTAGCGTGGTTGATTATATTTTATTACGGTAAATTAATGAAACGAGGCAATGGGTACTAAGATAGGCTTGAAGAATGTTGAGACCATAGCTATTTGAAGCCAAAAGCTATTTTTCATTAATTATTAATCCACGTTGCGTTTGCTTCACCCCTCTTCCTCGGGGGAGGGGGAGGACTTATGGTACCCTTCACCCCCATCACCTTACTCAACACTACGAAACTAGTTGCCGCTGGTAACCTTGCTCAGTACGGATGGAACCAATTGAATACGTTAGAAAAATTAATTGTGAGCCCATGATTCCATACGGGAAGATGTTGCCAATATCCCTGTCGACAGTCATGGTGAATCCATAGGGGGTTGGGGGAGGGGACTCAAGCCCCCCTCCCGAAATGTCCGAGCTCCTATACTTAATACATAGGCGAGGGGCTGCCCGAGGTACTGGCGGGTGAGGCTCGGGCCCACTAGCCCTCCCCCACCCGATGATTTTCTTGATCCGCCACTGCCTGTCGATGGGCAAGTAACATTAATGTACCGAAATTGATTGCTACCAATGGTTCAGCGCAGCTCACCCGAGGCTTTGATGCTAGCACTTGACAGCGGCTTCAGCTAGAAGCAACGCACGGTTGCAATTGCGCGGGCAGGCCTGTCAATACTTCCCTTTCCACCCCTCCCTCCGTCTCGTCACGACCGCTGTCGCCCGGCACGCTGCCGACGCATGCTGGGTGCACGCCTGCACAGCCGCCGCCCTGGTGGCGGTAGAGGAAAGCTCATTTAAGACTGCCGGCGTTTCAATTGTCTCAAATGCAGTATCAAATGGTCGCAATTGGCCCATTGTTAGTGCACGAGTTTGAAACATTTGAGACTGAATTGATACTGCCTCCCATACCTTCAACATGGAGTTGAGACAATTTGAGACCCCGAATTGAGAGAAGCATGTGCCAAGTGCATTGGGCACAACGCAGCGCTGTTGGGGAGGACACTCAGGAAGGGGCAGCAGGGTGCCGGAGGCATGCCTGTGTCGACGCCGATAGCCGACCTACTCATGAGCTCGTTCTGTCCCAGCGCTACCAGGACGCTCGGAACCTTTCCATCAAGGTGGACGGCGCTGAAGTCAGAGGTGGGCGGCACTTGAAGCTTCTCGGCGTGACGTTTGACAGGCAGCTTCACTTCGGGGAACACTGCCTCAACCTTCGCAAGAAGGTAAAGCCCCGCATCGCTCAGCTGCGTAGGATGACGGGCCGCTCCTGGGGGCTTAGAGAGCCACAACTCCGCACGGTGGCTAGCCCTGTCAGCACCCCCCGTGACCCGCTGCTGGCAGAAGCGGGCCTCACGACCATCAGGGTGCGTCGGCAGGTGCTGGCAGCAAGACTGGCAGGTTCGGCCCGAGCCCTACGAGAGGACGACCCACTCCGCGTGACGGCGGAGTTTACCGCCCCTCAGCGCCTGATCACCACCACCGGCTGGCGGGCTGTTGGTGCGAGGGCGCTGGAGAGAGCGGGTGCGTCCGACCTTCCCATCGAGGCGAGGCTGCACGTCACCATCCCCCTTGGGTGGACAGGACTCGCGTCCACATCCGCCTGGATGTCGGCCCGGACACCCTGCGAGGGGTGCCGGATGCGCGGCGCCGTGCCGCCGCGGAGGAGCACCTCTCCACCCTGCCAGACCAGGCCACCTGGGTCTGGAGTGACGGCTCGGCGGAGGGAGGAGTGAGTGCCGGCGGAGGAGGGGCCCTCATTGTGCTCCCTTCTGGGGAGGAGCACTCGGTGACCGCCCCGGCCGGGAGACTGTGCAGCAGCACGCGCGCCGAGCTCGTCGCCATCCGAGCGGCGCTGGAGAAGCTGCTGGAGATGGGGAGCGCCCCAGCTGAGTGCCCCATCGTCCTCTGCACGGACTCCCAGGCTGCTCTGTCGACCCTTGCGAGCGGCGCCGGCGCCCAGAAGACCACGCTGGGCGCGTCGGTGTGGCGCCTTCTCCTCCAAGCCGCGGCCAGGGGACAGGACACCTTCCTACAGTGGGTCCCGGCCCACTGTGGGCTCCCAGGAAATGAACGTGCGGACGTGTTGGCGAAGGAGGCCTCCAACCTCCCACAGGAAACCGCGCCTGTGGACGTCCGTAGCATCACCCGAGCTGTCGACCGCTCCGCCTCCAGGGCCTGGCGATGCGGCTGGTCGGACAGTTTGTTCAGGCGCATCATGGGGGACCGGATGCCGACGCCGGTCCTCACCGAGAGCCGTGAAGACGCCGTGAACGTGCACCAGCTGAGGGCAGGACACTGGGGACTCTCCCGACAGTACCTGCACCGTATCGGCCGTCTTCCATCCCGCCAATGTCAGCAGTGCGCAGACCCGGCGTGCCTTGCGGCGCGCTGCCTCGTCTGCCGCGAAGGCCCGGATACACCCGAGCACGTCCTGCTCCGGTGCCCGTGCCTGGCGGGATTGCGGCTCCGCCTTTTCGGCACCATCCATCCGGACCCGGTGCAGCTCCGGGACGGCGGGGCCGTGGAGGCCTTGGCCCGCAACTACCTGGGACACCGAGAGCCTCTTGGCTACGGCCGGCCGTAGGCCGGCCGAGGGACTACAACAACAACAACAACCTACTCATGATGGTGCTGCATTAATTTCGAGTGATAATTAGAATCATGCAATATGGGGTGGACTGTGGTGCCTACCTCATTTCCGCTAACTTATGGCCTAACAACCTAAGATAACATAAAATGTTTCGAAACATTTTATGGTAAAGCTAGTAGTAGAATTGTTGACAGTAAGCCAATGAAAGATAAAAATAATACCCTGCGTAATCTCTATTAGTGTAGATGGCGCTTTAGTCTTCTTTCGCGCCCGGATTGCATATATTATTCAAAATAAACAAATTGATCAACCTGTGTCGATTGAAAATGTCGGGAGGAGGGTGGTGAGTGACAATAATTGAAATATTGGAGCAACTTTGGTGGAAAAAGACCAGTAACAGTTACTCAAACCCTTAAAGCATGAAATAGAAATACCTGGAATGGAGACTTCAATAAGTACAAACCCTCCCCGCTTTTGGGTGTCATTCTAAAACATTAAAAAATCCTTCGGTAAGGAAAGCTCGGTAAGGACTAATATGAAGTCTATGGGAGATGTGCTGGCCAATGACTTTGATGCCTCATAACTTATAAGCTGTCGCTTGCACAGAAAAGCAACCATGCATTTCGGAAAGCCTTATCTGTGTTGCGTCCGCTAAAACACATTTTAGGCATGAAATATCTAAAATATCAGCAAAGTGCAAGACAAATCAGAATTTTGGGTGCGTTCTTTGAAATATTCCAGCCTGGAATTCTGGGACAGTGACATCACAGCTGTTCTTTGAAGCTTTTCCCGGGATTCCACATCAAATATTCCCGTCATGCCGTGCGGAACGGTGGTAATAGAAAAAGCAGTCCCGCTCAAGATGGCGGCGCCCATGCATGAATTTTGTGACAGTAAGTTTGTGGACTTTGAATATTTATCTGCTTGTAAGGTACATTATATGTTTTTGTAGGATAATCTGAACCTAATAATGACACCAAAATGAAGGTAAATGAAAGATTTGGGTGTGCACAAGTCAAAATAAATAATGCGACTGTCGCACCTTGCCATTTAATCTGCATTCCAGCCTCGTTAAAGAACGTTCCACTGCTGGAATCCGGGGAATATCACGATGTCACAACCCCTGGAATTCCACCTCAGAATAATTCAAAGAATACAGCGTTTATACTGCATCTCAACTTGTATTATTACATGTTTAAAGAGTGTGTAATTCAGCACCATGATAGCACAGTGGGTTAAGCGTTCACCTAGCGAGTGAAAGGTCTAGGGATCAGATCCCGCATGGTGCACTTTTCATCTTCATAATGGTAATTTTCTTGCTCAATAGCACAGTTAGCAGAATGCTTATCTAGCAATCCTAGTGTTCCAGGTTTGAATCACGGCTCACACACATTTTGTTTTTCTATTTTATGGTTATTATGCCATTATTTAGGTTTATATTGGATAAATAATACCTCAGTAGTGGCTGTTCACTCTCGGTTGAAGTAAAAAATGCTCAAAAGCCTGTTTTTTGTTGTTAAATATTTTACTGTTATCTATATTTTAAAGTTTCTGTTTATTTACCCCATTCTTTTTAATGAGCCCCACAAAAGCATCCCAGAAATTAAGGAGGCTTCCGTTCCAGGTTTCTTTATTCCATGATTAAAGTTCAGGGAGTACTTTTACAGGGAGTGTTGTGAATGACTGGACTGACTCTCTGACCAATAATGACTATACATCTCTCTCTGAATGACTCTCTCTCTCCCTGTCTGAATGACTGTCTGATAATCGTTCTATATGTCTGAATGATTATCTCTGTCTGAATAACTGTCTGTCTGAATGACTCTCTCTGTCTGAATGACTCTCTCTCTGTCTTAATGACTCTCTCTGCCTGAATGACTATATGTCTGAATGACTCTCTATCTGAATGACTCTCTTTCTAAATGACTCTGTATATGAATGACTCTGTATATGAATGACTCTGTCTGAATGACTCCCTATGTTTGAATGATACCATATGTCTAAATGACTCCCTATTTCTGAATGACTCCATATGTCTGAATGACTCTATCTGTCTGAATGACTCTATCTGTCTGAATGGCTCTCTATCTGTCTGAATGACTCTCTATCTGTCTGAATGATTCTCTATCTGTCTGAATGACTCTCTATCTGTCTGAATGGCTCTCTATCTGTCTGAATGACTCTCTATCTGTATGAATGGCTCTCTATAAGTCTGAATGACTATCTGTCTGAATGACTCTCTATCTGTCTGAATGGCTCTCTATCTGTCTGAATGACTCTCTATCTGTCTGAATGACTCTCTATAAGTCTGAATGACTCTCTATCTCTCTGAATGACTCTCCATCTGTCTGAATGACCCTCTCTCTGTCTGAATGACTCTCTTTGTATGAATTACTATCTCTCTCTCTCTCTCTCTCTCTCTCTCTCTCTCTCTCTCTCTCTCTCTCTCTCTCTCTCTCTCTCTCTCTCTCTCTCTCTCTCTCTCTCTCTCTCTCTCTCTCTCTCTCTCTCTCTCTCTCTCTCTCTCTCTCTCTCTCTCTCTCTCTCTCTCTCTCTCTCTCTCTCTCTCTCTCTCTCTCTCTCTCTCTCTCTCTCTCTCTCTCTCTCTCTCTCTCTCTCTCTCTCTCTCTCTCTCTCTCTCTCTCTCTCTCTCTCTCTCTCTCTCTCTCTCTCTCTCTCTCTCTCTCTCTCTCTCTCTCTCTCTCTCTCTCTCTCTCTCTCTCTCTCTCTCTCTCTCTCTCTCTCTCTCTCTCTCTCTCTCTCTCTCTCTCTCTCTCTCTCTCTCTCTCTCTCTCTCTCTCTCTCTCTCTCTCTCTCTCTCTCTCTCTCTCTCTCTCTCTCTCTCTCTCTCTCTCTCTCTCTCTCTCTCTCTCTCTCTCTCTCTCTCTCTGTCTGAATGACTCTCTATCTGTGTGAATGACTCTATCTGTCTGAATGACTCTCTATCCGTCTGAATGACTCTATATCTGTCTGAATGACTCTCTATCTGTGTGAATGACTCTATCTGTCTGAATGACTCTCTATCCGTCTGAATGACTCTATATCTGTCTGAATGACTCTATATCTGTCTGAATGACTCTATCTGTCTGAATGACTATCTGTATGAATGACTATCTGTATGAATGACTCTATAAGTCTGAATGACTATCTGTCTGAATGACTCTCTATAAGTCTGAATGACTATCTGTCTGAATGACTCTATCTGTCTGAATGGCTCTCTATCTGTCTGAATGACTCTCTATCTGTCTGAATGACTCTCTATCTGTCTGAATGACTCTCTATCTGTCTGAATGACTCTCTATCTGTCTGAATGACTCTTTATCTGTCTGAATGACTCTATCTGTCTGAATTGCTCTCTATCTGTCTGAATTGCTCTTTATCTGTCTGAATGACTATCTGTCTGAATGACTCTTCTATCTGTCTGAATGACTCTATCTGTCTGAATGACTCTCTATCTGTCTTAATGACTCTCTATCTGTACGAATGACTCTCTATAAGTCTGAATGACTCTCTATAATTCTGAATGACTATCTGTCTGAGTGACTTGCTATCTGTCTGAATGACTTGCTATCTGTCTGAATGACTCTCTATCTGTCTGAACGACTCTCTATCTGTCTGAATGACTATCTGTATGAATGACTATCTGTATGAATGACTCTATAAGTCTGAATGACTATCTGTCTGAATGACTCTCTATAAGTCTGAATGACTATCTGTCTGAATGACTCTATCTGTCTGAATGGCTCTCTATAAGTCTGAATGACTCTCTATCTGTCTGAATGACTCTCTATCTGTCTGAATGACTCTCTATCTGTCTGAATGACTCTCTATCTGTCTGAATGACT
Organism: Lepas anatifera; assembly: GCA_034440635.1. NCBI lineage: Eukaryota > Metazoa > Arthropoda > Thecostraca > Lepadidae > Lepas > Lepas anatifera. The sequence goes on from JAOTON010001480.1 coordinate 266,214, forward strand.
CTTTATCTGTCTGAATGACTCTATCTGTCTGAATTGCTCTCTATCTGTCTGAATTGCTCTTTATCTGTCTGAATGACTATCTGTCTGAATGACTCTTCTATCTGTCTGAATGGCTCTCTATCTGTCTGAATGGCTCTCTATCTGTCTGAATGGCTCTCTATCTGTCTGAATGGCTCTCTATCTGTCTGAATGGCTCTCTATCTGTCTGAATGGATCTCTATCTGTCTGAATGGCTCCATATCTGTGTGAATGACTATATCTGTCTGAATGACTCTATATCTGTCTGAATGACTCTATATCTGTGTGAATGACTATATCTGTGTGAATGACTATATCTGTCTGAATGACTCCCTATCTGTCTGAATGACTCTCTATCTGTCTGAATGACTCTCTATCTGTCGGAATGACTCTCTATCTGTCGGAATGACTCTCTATCTGTCGGAATGACTCTCTATCTGTCTGAATGACTTTCTATCTGTCTGAATGACTATCTGTCTGAATGACTCTCTCTCTGAATGACTCTCTCTCTGTCTCTGTCTCTGTCTGTTGTTTTTGGTGGGCATCCAAGTCCAGTGTGCAAAGTATGGCATTTTCAACGAGATCTCATTGGTGCGAGTGCCCTTGGAGACAGGACCGAGTGGTGGGAATTTTACCAACCTGGTGAGAATGTTTTCAACCTGGTACAAATTTGTGAGACTGGTGCAATGAAGGCGACACTTAAACTGAACAATTAATAGCTGAATGGTTATTAAGACACAGGAGGGGGCCATATAAAAAGTCCTTAACTAACCGACTAATGATAGAGGTAGCATTGCATCGTGTGGGCAGGAATGGGTGCATTTTTCTCCCTGGTTGTGGCATATTGGTTGGAATTTTTGGAGGCTAGTGGTGCGAGTATTTTAGATGGCTGGTGCGACTCGTCTGGCCTGCTGCCATACTTTGCAGACTGGATCCTGGTGAGGTATCTCATCCATTACTGGTCTTTAATGCATTAGTTTGTTGTCCTTCAGTTAGGGTTGTGTATTTTCAAAAACTATTGGGGTGCGAGAATTTGAAAGACTACCTTTAACCCAGTGCGCAAACTATTGTATTTTCCATGAGGCCTCGTGGGTGTGAGTGTCCTTGGGAGACAGGACCAAGTAGTGTGAATTTTATCAACCTTGGTGCGAATTTGTGAGACTGGTGCGAGGAAGGTGACACTTAAGCTAAACAAATAATGGCTGAATGGTTAAGACAAAGGAGGGGGCCTTATAAAAAGTCCTTAACTAAGTAATGGTAGAGGTAGCATTGCATCGCATGGGTAGGAATGTGCATTTTCTCCCTGGTATTTGGCAGACTGGTGTGAATTTTTGGGGGCTGGTGGTGTGATAATTTTAGATGGCTGGTGCAGGGGGTACTGCTAGGGGAGACGTCTCAGCTTTGCCAGATAGAGACATTGGGTTTTGTGTGGAGCTAAAAAATTCCCAAGATTTCTAAATTTCCCCAGATTCCCCGGGATCTCCCCATGAGAAGCTTGGGCGATGGATTATTGGTATGGGCGCATGGGCGCCGAAAGCGGGGAGGGGGACGGGGGGACATCGCCCAGAATTTCTGGGTCGATGGTCATTAATGCTGTCAGATACCGAATATGCTCAAAATTCGCCTCCCCCGGTCATTAGCAGCCCGGGTCTGTCCCCCTGCAAAAATTACGTGGCAGTGCCCCTGCATGGGCGTATCCAGGGAAGTGGACTCAGGCCATGGGCAGATCCAGGGAAGGGTAGAAGACGGGACCCAACAAAATTAAGCATGTGTCATAGGCGGATACAGGAAGAAAAATGTTAGGGCGCACTACGGAGCAGGGTATTCCTGGCGTAGGCGGATCTAGAGAAGGGGATTTAGGCCATAAGCGGATCCAGGGAGGGAATTCCCTCTGGATCCGCTTATGGCCTAAATTCGCCTCCCCGGTTAATTAGGGACCTACCTAATTAGTTAGGTGGGTCCCTGTAAAACAATGCATTCCGGTCACAGGCGGATTCAGAAGAGTTACCGTGCTCTACAGAGCAAGGGATTTCTGGCATAGGCACACCCAGGCTAGGGGATTTAGGCCAGGGGAGGGAATTAGGTGGATCCCTGTAAAAACAAGCATCCCAGTCACAGGCGGATTCAGGAAAGTTGCAGTGCTCTACAGAGCAAGGGATTCCTGGCATAGGCACATCCAGGCTAGGGGATTTAGGCCATGGGCGGATCCAGGAAAGTGGAAGAAGAGGGACCCTGTAAAACAAAGTATACGTGTCAGGCGGGTTCAGGAGTAGATAATGCTTAAGTGCACTACAGGGCAGGGGATTCCTGGCATAGGGGATCTAGAGATTAAAGTGCACTACAGGGCAGGGGATTCCTGGCATAGGGGATCTAGAGATAGGGATTTAGGCCATGGCTGGATCCAGGGAAGGGGAAGTAGGCGGGACTCTGTAAATAAAGAATACGTGTCACAGGCAGCAACAGAAGGGTTGCAGTGCACTACAGGGTAAGGGATTCCTGGCATAGGCGCATCCAGGGAGGGGATTTAGGCCATGGGCGGATCCTTTTTACCGTGTCCCGTCTGCTTCTATTCCCTGGATTCGCCTATGGCCTAAAATCTTTCCTCTGGACCTGCCCATGCCAGGAATCCCGTGCTCTGTGGTGCACCGTAGCAGTTTCCCCTGAATCTGCCCATGACTCGTATACTTGGTTTTACAGTATCCCGTCTGTTTCTCTTTCCTGGATTCGCCCCTGGCCTAGATCCCCTTCCCTGGATGCGCCTATGCCAGGACTTCCTTGCTCTGTTATGCACCGTAACGCTCATGAATACGCCTATGAAACAAATGCCTTATATTTTGGGTACCCTCTACTCAGTGGCGGCGGATGCTCTTTTCGGATGGGAGGGGCAAGAATTTTTCCAGGGGGCCCCCTTGACGATGGGGCCCCCTCGGCAGCAAGGACCTCCCAAAAACTGCAATTGATTGGTTGGGATTGCTGCCTGAGGTCAGAGGCATAAGCGCAGGGGCGGATCCAGGGGGCTGAGGGAGCTTCAGCCTCATTTTGTTCCATTTTCGCAATTTTTCGCCCTATTCCCCCCTTTTCGCCATTTTTCAAAGCTCAGCCACTCCCCCAGCAAAATCCTGGTTCCACTCCTGCATAAGCGCCACAAATGGTAAAAGTTCTATTTGGCCCAGTACAAAAATGGCTATTCCTCCCTGTTGTTTAGTTGGGCCGTGTAAAAAATGGTTTTGCCTTCCCATTCGATTTTCCACACGATCTCGGATTCCAGGCTGGAATATGTTTCCTGTAGTGCAGCAAAATAAGCAGCGTATTTAACATGTAGATGTCGAAATATGGATCTGCGTTTTATAGGTTCACGTAAGCCTCGGACATTGGACGTCAAAGCCTTAAGCTCCAGTGTCACGTTAGGAGTTTAGCAAAATTATAATAACGGTACAACAACGGCCTTCCGAGGCAAATAGTTCTTCATTTAAAAAGTGAATGCTGTTTGTTCGTATGCATCTACATCATAAGACATGGTAGGTAACACGAATTATTATATTCGTTTTTTTGGAAAATTCCGTCTCCTGCAGAATGAGAACTGGGGGCGCTTTGATGCTGTCGTCTATATCGGCACAGAAAAAAACGCTAATGACAGGCATACTGACTTGAGCACACCCAAGAACAAGCTCGGGGCCCTGAGACACAGCTCGGGGGCTCCTAGCTTGAGCTTGGGGCTCCTAGAGATCAAGCTCGAAGGCCACCGAGCCCCCCAAGCTCACGGCCCCTGAGACCAAGTTTGGGGGCCCCTGAAACAAAGCTTGGAGGCCCTTGAAACCAAGCTCAAGGCCACCTTAGACCAATCTTGGAGGCTGCCTGATACCAAATTCGGAGCCCTGAGACACAGCTCGGCGGCCCCCTGAGACCAAGTTTGTGGGGCTCCTAGAGATCAAGCTCGAATGCCTCCGAGTCCAAGCTCAGGGGGTCCTGAGACCAAACTCGGGGGCCTCTGAGACCAAGCTTGGCGGCCTCTGACACCAAGCTTGGAGGCCCCTGAAACCAAGCTAAAGGTCCCTTAAGACCATTCTCGGGGGCCCCTTAGACCAATCTGGGAAGCCCCCTTATACCAATATTGGAGGGCCCTGAGACCAATCTCGGACCCCCATGAGGTTACGTTCGGGAGCCCCCTGAGACTAAGCTTGGAGGGCCCCTGAGACCAAACTCGGGAGGCTTTAGACAAGCTCCGGAGCCCCTTAGACAATCTCGGGGCCCTGAGACCGAGCTCGGGGAGCTCCCTTAAGGCTAAGCCTGGGTGCCCTGAGACAAGCCTTGGGGGCCCCTTAGACTAAGCTTGGTGGTCCCTGAGACGAAATTCGGGGGGCGAGGAACAGCTCGGAGCCCCTGAGACAAAGTGGGGGCCCTGATACCAGGCTCGGGGATCTTTAGACCAAGATCTGGCCCCCTGAGACCAGTCTCGGGAGCCCTTTAGGCTAATCTTGGGCCCCTAAAGGCCAAGCTAGAGGGTCCCGAGCCCAAGCTAGAGGGGCCCCGAGCCCAAGCTCAGGGTCCCTGAGATAAAGCTCGGACACTGTCCAAATCGAGAAACTGTTGAGGGCTCAGTCAGATCGTTCATGAACTTTCAGAAAAGAAACAAGCTAAAATTGCGTTTTTTTACAGGGGGCTCCCTCTGATATTTTTTTTGGGGGCTGGGGGCAACTGCCCCCTTGCCCCCTTTATCCGCCACCACTGCCTCTACTTCCCTACCATGGATCCGCCCATGGCCTAAACCCCCCTTCTCTGGATCCGCCTATACCAGGAATTTATTGCTCTATAGTGCCCGCAACCCCCCTGAATCTGCCTTTGACACGTCTGCTTCTTTACATGGTCCTGCCTTCTTTCCCTTCCCTGGATCCACCCATGGCCTAAATCCCTTTCTCTTGATCTGCCTATGCCAGGAATTTATTCCTTAACCCTCGCCCCGCCGGGGGGGCCATCGATGGCCCCCTAAGGTTTTTCCGGGATAGCAGAAAAACGACGAGGCGCAGCACCGCGGTTGAGGGCTCTACCTCTCACTGCATCATTTTCCCATCATCCCTGAAATTTTTTACCCCGGGTCACCCAAGGTCAGGTCACCAGACAAGGTCAACCAAGGTCACCTCACTTCAACTTTAGAGCTCTGTAAGAGCTACATTTCAAAGTCGATCGATTTGAAACTTCCTACACTTCATGACCCCTCCAGGGTCTACAAGGTGTATATCCGAGATTTTTTCGATTTCGTGCCCTGAGGTCAGGTCACGAGGCGACATTCCCGTTGGAAAAGCATGGGGAAAACCTGTTTCATGATATAAAAGCCACAAAAATGATTGCAAATACTCAGACTGCTCAGAACAGCGTTTTTGGACACCCTTTCACGGATCTCAGGGGTCATATTTACCCTTTGACTTTTCCAAGGTCATCCAAGGTCACCAGGTGTCAAAAACAGTATTTTGACAATAACTTTTGACCTAATTAAGCTAGAGCGATGAAACAAACACCATCGTGTTTATCTTGTCACTGGCTTTCATTTGATATACGGCAAGGTTACTTTGTGACCTTTCGTGACCTCAGGTCATATTAGGTCACAAGGTGACCTCTGTAGGTCAAACCACTGGCGGGAGGTCTTTACGTTCCACATAGCGGAAAAATTACTGGCAATTTCCTATCAAATGAACTTTACCAGGCCTCAATAGCTCTAATGACATAAGAGTTATGACCAGTTTGCTTAATCATTGCATATTTGAGTGAAAATAGCCGATCTTGACCTAATTTGACCTCTGGAGGTCAAACCATTGACCTGAGCACTAAAACATGCGAAGTAATTTCTCACTGAATTCACGCGAGCTTTCTATTGCACTTTGCAGATTTGCGCTAACGCCCATATTTTCGGAGTTAGAGGGGGGCCATCGATGGCCCCCCGGTGGGGCAAAGGTGGCGCCGGACCCCCGGTGGGGCGCGGGTTAATCCGCCTATGCCACGTATGCTTCCTTTACAGGGTCCTGTCTTCTTCCCTGGATCTGTCTATGGCCTAAATCCCCTTCTCTGGATTCGCCTATGCCAGGAATTCAATCCTCAATCCGCCTATGACACGTATGCTTTCTTTATAGGGTCCTGTCTTCTTACCCTTTCCTGGATCCTCCTATGGCCTAAATCCCCTTCTCTGGATCCGCCTATTCCAGGAATGCATTCCTTAATCCGCCTATGACACGTATGTTTTCTTTACAGGGTCCTGTCTTTTCCCCCTTCCCTGGATCCGCCTACGGCCTAAATCTCTTCTCTGGATTCGCACCTATGCCAGGAATTCAATACTTAATCCGCCCATGACACGTATGCTTTCTTTATAGGGTCTTATCTTCTTCCCCTTTCCTGGATTCGCCTATGGCCTAAATCCCCTTCTCTGGATCCGCCTATGCCAGGAATTCATTCCTTAATCCGCCTATGACACGTATGCTTTCTTTACATGGTTCTGTCTTCCTCCCCTTTCCTGGATCCGCCCATGGCTTTAATCCCCCTTCTCTGGATCCGCCTATGCCAGGAATTCATTCCTTAATCCGCCTATGACACGTATGTCTTCTTTACAGGGTCCTGTCTTTTTCCCCTTTCCTGGATCCGCCCATGGCCTTAATCCTCCTTCTCTAGATCCGCCTATGCCAGGAATTCATTCCTTAATCCGCCTATGACACGTATGTTTTCTTTACAGGGTCCTGTCTTTTTCCGCTTCCCTGGATCCGCCCATGGCCTTAATCTCCTTCCCTGGATCCGCCTATGGCCTAAATCCCCTTCTCTGGATCCGCCTATGCCAGGAATTCATTCCTTAAACTGCTATGACACGTATGCTTTCTTTACAGGGTTCTGTCTTCCTCCCCTTTCCTGGATCCGCCCATGGCTTTAATGCCCCTTCTCTGGATCCGCCTGTCAGGAATTCATTCCTTAATCCGCCTACGACACGTATGCTTTCTTAACAGGGTCCTGTATTTTTCCCCTTCCCTGGATCCGCCCATGGCCTTAATCCCCTTCCCTGGATACGCCTATGTCAGGAATCTGTTGCATGAAGTGCACCTTCACTGTTTCTCTTACCTGAATCCGCCTATGAAGTGCATGCCTATTTCGTCGGATCCCATCTACTTCCCTTCCCTGGATCCGCCCATGGCCTAAACCCCCTTCCAAATCCCCTTCCCTGGATACGCCTTTGCCAGGAATCCTTTGCTCTGTAGTGCACCTGAACTTCCCCCTCTTGAATCCGCCCATGGGCCGAAATCCCTTCCCTGAATTCCCTTTCTCAGGGGGAAAACCTGGGAAACTGGGGAAATTTCTGGGTCTTGGGAATTTTTTCTTCCAGTGATGAACCCCATGTTTCTATCTGGCAAAGCTGAGACGTCTGCCCTAGTTATACCGGTGCAGGGTTGGTATTTTTGCCAGTTGAAAGGGGTTTCTGCCGCCAGCCGGTTTTTACTGGTTTAAACCGGCAGAAATTGGCAAACTCTCGGGGAGGCCAAATTTGCCATTTTTATGGAAACTGAACTTTAGGCATTTTCCAATAGTTGTTACCAACATCATGCTGATAGGTACACTGTATTTCCGGTATTCTGATCATCTTATTTAGCATTTTATGTTTTCTAGTCTTAGTCTTAAGGCTTAGTGCAGTAAACGCAGATATGATCATATGTTATCCACATTTTATTCAGTTCAATTGTTAATAATCTATAATATCAGCCAAACTAAATGGTCTAATTCAGATGTCTGGTGGTAGTCTAGATTTAATAAGACGGTTTTCCTGACTAGGAACTCAAGCCGCTCGAGCTCAGTAAGAATCCAGCCCATGCGTTGGGGTCTCCGATGCAGTTCTCCATCGGAGGCAAGGCAAGTGCCTTTAAGGTGCATGACATATTATTGCGAAGACTGTTATTATTTTATGTGTCATATTTGGTGACAATTTTTAGTCTTCTTCAATGCCAAACAAAGGTGAACATTAGAAAGGGTACAAGCTGGGCATCCCCAAGCCTCTCTGAGTGACTGGTGTACTGGATCTTTTATGGCGAAGGACATTATTTCAGCCTAAATACATGGAAACTGCATTCTTAGCAGTACTTTTGAGCTTCTATAAGCTATATTTATCAAGTGAAGATCAGCATTGACTGACCTGTTCTGGTTAAAACATTCACCTTTTTCAAACAAGTTGTCTCCTCGAGCTACTTTGTTGGTCTCTTCTGATAATAAGCTCTCAAACCTAGTGGATTGTACCCCCAGTGGTCGGTTATACCATACATTTATCTCTTGGCAGGTGCACACCCAGGATTATCGTTTTGGGGGCGGCAGGCTGATGGGGGGCGGCATGTCACGCACAGGATTTCTTTTCCTGGTGAGGAGGCGGCAGTTTCGCAATGGGGACGGCTTGAATCACATATTGGGTGAATGCTTCAACGCAGGGGCGGCATGTTAGGGGCAGGGATGGCAAGGTGAGAGTAGAACTGGTACTAAAAGCCAGATCAGGCTCATTTCTGCCCTCCGTGGGTGCCTGCGTCTGCCTCTTCCACTTGGGTGGGCTACTGTCTTCGAATAAAATGTCTGAAATAAATCATATAAAGTAAGACAAGGTTGAATGGACCAAACTGTTATCTAATAATATGTATATGATTTCTGGCGATTAGAGAAATCTTTTTATTGGCATACCTACATTTCTGATGTGGTATTTCACTTTGGCGTCATCTAAAATGTATGTACAGGTTCCTAACTAACAATAGAAGCAACGACACTTCATCCATGGTAAAAACCCTTCATATCAGAAAGGTGAGGTCACTTGGGGATTCAGGCGGTCCGTTTCGGGGCGGGGCAAACTGATCGGCGAAAAACTGATCACTTGGCGCCGGGTGGCCTAGTGGCTTCGTTGCCAGTCTTCGGATCGGAAAGGATGGATTAAAGTGGGTTCAATCCCCTCCGCGGGAAACCGTCTTCCGTGTCCGATCTGACCCGGTGGAGAAGATCCTTAAACACCCACGCCAATACTCCCTGTAATTGGGCAAGTGTGTCTGTTGAGAGCGGCCCTAAATAAATAAATAAAAAGTCGGTGAATAAAAATTGTCACACGGCCTGAATGGAAGCTAACTACCTCTAAAATTTCTTGCTGCCGGCCATGGGGGGGGGCAAAAATACTATTTTCGACTTTATAGGGCTGGCCTCTTCCCTCCCCCTGGATCTGTCAATGGATTGGTTCCAGCCATAAAAGACCATTTGGTATGAACAGATTATTGAAGTTGTGTGATCAAATGGAAGAAGAGGAAGCTGAAGGCTCCCAATACACAGTAATATACGTTTTCACCCCAGAAAAAGCCCTTACATACAAATCTAACGCGAATATCAGTTAAGGTTTAGTATTTCATAGTTTTTGCCACTTTTTGCCACCGGGTTTATACCAGCCGGCTTAAACCGGTTTAAACCAGTGGTTTAAACCACTTTCTGCCGGCTGCTGCCAACCCTGGTGCCACTGGTGGGACCAGGTGGGACCAGGTGGGACAAGTGCCACAAGTGCCACCAGCCGCTGGTGGGACTCGTCTGGCCTGCTGCCATACTTTGCAGACTGGCCTATAACCATCATACAAGAACAGTACCTATAACCACCACACAAGAACAGTTAGCACAAAATTATCTTTATTTTGGCCCTCATAAGTGGGAGAAATTTTGGTCAGCATTCCCAAGAATGACCCAGTTGCGAAGTATGGCAGCAGGCCAGACGAGTCACAGCAGCCATCTAAAATTATCACTTAAATTTGCACTACCAATCACGTAAAATTAGCACCAATACCCAAATTACAGGGAGAAAAATGCACCCATTCTTACCCACATGATGAAATGCTACCTCCCTTATTAGTTTGCTAGTTTTCACGGGCTACTCCTGTGTCTTTATTACCATTTATTATTTATTTGTTTGATTTTCAGTGTTGCCTCTCTTGCACCAGTCTCACAAATTCGCACCAGGTCATGAAATTCACACCACTTGCTCTTGTCTCCAAGGGCACTCACACAGACTAGATCTTATCAGAAGAGCAATACTTTGCACACTGGAGAATAACCATGTTCCCAACAATGGGAACATTAAACCATATTTGGAAATGCTTGTTCCCAAGGTTAGAAACTGCTGGAACAATTTTTCCAGAAAACCCAACAGGAATCTAGAAATGATAAGGGGAAGCTTTCTTCTGGGTTATTTTCTTTTCATATTAAAATTTGAGTGGGGTTCTACTTTGAATTATGAAATCTGTCTTTGAATGTTACCTCAAATATTCATCTATACTGCATGATCCAGCCCCAACAGTAAAGAACAATGAAAAAAATTGCAAACATTCTTTTAAAAGATTTGAGGGAATGCTGATTAAAATAATAAGGAAAACAAAGTTTCAAAACTGTAGGCTGTAAAAATATTTGTACTGGTGTCACACAGTTGCTGCCCAGCATGTCGCACAGGGGCGTAGGAACAGTTTGAAAAGTGGGGGGGCCAACCTTAAAGGGGGCCCACCTTAAGGGGACCCCAGGCCAAGGGGACCAATAATTAGGATTAATTTTGTATAGCTCGTTTGGTTTTAATAAGGCACGCATGCACACTAGGTTGTCAATACATGAAAAATTGTGAAATCAAATTTTGCCCAATGATTTCGAGATTACCAATAAATCATAATAAAAAGCCAAAAAATAATTTTTTGGCTTTTAACCCATCTCTTTTTCAAATAGGAAATACATTTTTAGGCTCTTTTGAAGGATTTTAATCATTTATTATCGCAAACACATTTTTTTACATTTACAGATGTTTAGGCTCCTTTTATCATATTTACAAAACTAAAAACTGTTTAGAAAACTACAAGCAGTGCTTTGATACCAAATAGCCTTACTTCGCTATGCCTAATCAACTTTTATTTACTTATTTAATGAAAGAATAGGAACATTTATTTAGGTTATTACGTATTCCTTCTTTGCATCATGAGAAATTGATTTAGGTAAAGGCTGATCACAATAAATTCGCATTTACGGACCAAAATTCGTATGGCTAAAGTACATATAGATAAACTTCGTACGCATAAATTATTAAGTAAATATATGTACGTAGAAATAAAACTCGTATGCTAAAAGTACGTATGCAAAAATACGTAAGCAAGTGAATGTAGGGGCATAAAACTCGTATGCCAAAAGTACGTAAGCAAAACTACCAAAACTAGCAAAAAGCAAAACTACCTTAAAACTTCTTCCCGTACGATCACGACAGTTCTGTTCTCCTCGTTAGAAATTTAACGAACTCTGAAATTACCATCGTTTTGGTGGGTTATCCCGTGATAGTGTCGTATTCCGTTTACCAAATGAGCCATTTGAAACATATTTTTTAGTTCAGATTCTGTTTTTCCTCTTTGGAAACAAATAAGCCTGTGATATTTAGATCCCGTTGGTATTAAAACTCGCAAATTTTCTCTGCCGAGAGAATTTGATAGGACTCGGAAAAGGCCAAACTCGCGTAGGCTGTTTTCCTAGTGCGCCACCAATGTCATCGTACGATGTAGTAGAGATTGACACTTGTAAGCTGGATTGGTCACCAAGGTCTGCATGGAATAGGAATGGAATGCAATGGGATAGGATTTTGCAGAAATGGAAAGAATGGGAAGAAATTTCCCAGGGCTCATTAGGAACATGGTGGAATGGAACGAAATTTCGGCCAGATTTCAAGGAAAATGATGGAATGAGACGGAATGGGACGGACTTTTCTGACATTTTAGGGATTGAATGGATTGGAACAGAAAAAAACTGGAGAGAAGGGGGTGGAGGCTGAAAAAGCGTCCCATGCAGACCTCAGTTCCTCTATGCGTTAGTTTTTCTATGTGTCCTCTGCCGATAACCCTATACTCATATTCTTTTAAGAAATTTGGAGAAAAGGGCGTAAGGCCTGTGCTGAAATGTCGTCGGATGCCCCCCCTACGTACTTAAACTCGCACGAACGTTTTCTTTACGAAGTTCTTACATTACGAACATTTTAGCCCTTCGTACTTTAACCCGTACGAACTTTTTCCATACGAACCTTTTATATTACAAACATTTTACCCCTACGTACTTAAACCCTTGCCCCGGTGGCGGGTACGAGCCACCTTCAACCTGGTGGGGGGCTAAAAAAGACCCCCCCACGGTCTCAAAAACTAAGAGCTAGAAAAAATCGCAAAACGGCAATTGAAGAATCTTCAAAAATTATATCGAAAATACTTAGATCATTTTTCTCGTCAGGTCAATATCAAGATCACAAGAGGTCAAAATAGGTCAAAATCACTAATATGAGGTGTACTAAAGAAACCTCATATATCTCAGAAACTGTGATAGCTAGAAACATTTATTTAACACCATTCGAAAGCTCTTGAGCTGCTCTTTCATTGCAGTGACAATGATTTTCTGGTCAGGTCAAAGCCTAGGGAGCTTCAGGTCACTGAATATTGGAAATGTTCTTGGGAATGTCGGTAGCCACCCACGCATAAGGGCGTTTCCTTTTTCGCTAATAACTTCCAAACCAAGCAAGATGCAGCAATAGCTGATTCACCATTGCAATCCTCGCAGCAATAAAAATCAAATGATATATAATATTACCATGCCAGGTCAAATTTGACATTTGACCTGACCCGGGTCAACGGTCTGACCCAACTTGCCCTGGTATAGTCATGATGTATATCATTTGACTTGCAGTGACTATATAAACACTTTGGTGAAAAATGAAAGTTATATCTTTGCTTATTAAAAATGTATACAGTAAAACACCAAAAATGCTTATTTGACCCAACGTGACCTTTCAAAGGTCACAAGTCAAAATTTTGGGTATCAACTTTAGAAATGGGCTAAGAGCAAGTCTTAAACGATGTTGGAAGTTGATTCAATCCATACTTATTGAGAAAAGCTCATTTCGTTATTTTTCCTATGTATTTACAACGGTGACCTTACACATGACCTTAGGTCACCAATATAAAAAATTCCGGAATATATGTTGTAGCTCCTGGTGAGCCCATTATGTGGTATGAGTTTCGAATTGATCAATTAACCCTCCTTTTAGTTATGCAGTCCTGATAATTTTTTGAGGTGAGGTCACTTCACCTGGCCTGGTGACCTGACCTGATATGACGTTGAGCTAAAATTTTCAGGAAAGATGTAAAAATGATGAAGGGACAGTTAGATTAAGTTTGGCGGCGCTACGGACCGCCGTTTTTTGGTCACTTCGGAAAAAACCGAGGGGGTGTAAAAGACCCCCACCCGGGCGAAGGTTAACCCGTACAAACTTTTTCCATACGAACCTTTTCCATTACGATTATTAGACGCGTATTAGGTACGTATTTTATCTCTACGTACTTTAGCATACGTACTTTTGCGTACGTACATACTTTAGGCATAACTTCTTCCCGTTATGAACTTCTTCCTGGAGTACTTTGGCCCGCAACCCTAAATCTGTCTAGCTATGTTTTGATGCCTAAGATGCAGAGTTCCAGTATGACTGCAAGTGCAATGTACTTGATGGCCAGTTTTGTGATGCCGAGGAGGTGTGGGCATGGTATTATAGTGATTAGCAACCTGGCTTTCCACGCGGCCGACCCGGGTTTAAGAACCGGCAGATTCCTTGTGCAAGGAGCAATTTGACTCCCAAGAAACCCCTCCAACGGGGAAAGAGTTGGCGATGCCATATAACCCTGGTAGTTGGTGCGTCAATAAGTCCCAACAGTTATTGTTATTATGTCAAGGAGGTCCAGTTTTGATCCTGAGCACCAGTTCGATGTGCTATACCCTTTGGCAGATGAATCCATCCCTCCTCTCAGCATTACAGACTAAACTGGCTCCAGCTGTCGATTCCTTTACAGCTTCTCTCTCTCTCTCTCTCTCTCTCTCTCTCCCTCTGGGGCTCACATATATACGTTTGTGCCGGTTGCTTTGTGATGATTGTACGCCGTGAGCTACGGTTGTGCTTGTCTTCATATTTGCTTGATGCAGTGCGCTTGGTGTGTATCGTCTGTATATATGCTTGATGTAGTGTGCTTGATGTCTATCTACAGTATATTTACTTGACACAGTGCGATTGATGGCTTTGTGGCTGCCTGATGCTCAGCTTCACCGTGATAACTAGCAGAATCATTTCATGTGGCTCTTAGGTGCTCATTTCTACACTTGTGAGCCCATGTGGCGTCTACCTTTTATGATATCATCTTAACTCTTCATGTTATAGCTCATCTCTTCTTTGTTGCCTCACCTGATCAGCAACGCTGATGTTATTTCTGTTACTGCCTTCATCTCGCCTACATCTAGGAGAAACTCAGTACTGCTGCCATCTCGGTGGCGGGGGGGGGGTTCGACCAGGATTCCAGTGTGCTGTGCTCCGCTCCCTTCGACTGGTAGCCCAGAGAGCCGTTTATGAATACCGCAGGAGCGGCCGGGCGAATGATTCCATCGTCGCCAGTGCTGCTCGCGAAGGCTGCCGGCCCATCTCGGACCCGGACGCTATCTGGCGGCTCCGCCACACTCACTGGACGGCTGGAGGCCGACCTGCTCGCTTGCTGCGGGGGCTGCGGGCCCTGAGTCGATCGTCAATTTCATCGAGTATAACCGCAGCACCCGATGTGTGGCACCATCGTGCGTCGCCCGGACCCGTTCCCTCTAAACTGCCTCACCAATTTATCTCCGCCATTCGGGCTAAATGGAGCTGATAATCTGCACGTTAGACCGATTATGACCTCGGCTTTATCGACATCTTTATAGTCGTGTTGGCTCGGGCCGTACCGGCAGTCGGCGGGAAATGCTGTTTGCCTGGGGAATGGGCTTCGGGGAGCAGCATCGAGCTGAATCTCAATCTACCTGCCCGGGACGCTGGCTGTTGCCTGCTGGGGACGCTGATTCTCACATGCCCAGCACACTGACTTTCCTGACCAGGACACTGGCTCTCATCTATACGGGATGCTGACTCTCACCTGCTCAGGGCGCTGACTCACCTGCGCGGACTCACATGCTCAGGACGCCGGCTCCCACCTGCTTGAGGCATTGACTCTGCTCGGGATGCCGACTGTCATCTGATCGGGACGCCGACTCCCACCTGCTTGGAACGCCGACTCTCATCCGCTCGAGACACCGACTTTCACCTGTTCGGGACGCCAACTCTCATCGGCTCGGTACCCTGACTCACCTGCTCGGGACGCTGACTATTTCCTGCTCGGGACGCCGACTCTTATCCACTCGGGACCCTGGCTCTCAGCTGCTCGGGATGATAGCTCTCACCAGCCTAGGACGCTGGATCTCACCTGCTCGGGACGCTGGCTCTCACTTGCTCAGGACGCTGGCCGTCACCTGTCCAGGACGCTGGCTCTCACCTGCTCAGGAACCGACTCTCATCCGCTACGACACTGACCTCGCCTGCTCGGGACGCTGACTCTCACCTGCTCAGGGTGCTGACTCACCTGCGCGGACTCACATGCTCAGGACGCCGACTCCCACCTGCTCGAGGCGGTGACTCTGCTAGGGATGCCGACTCTTATCTGCTCTAGACGTCGACTTCCACCTGCTTGGGACGCCGACCCCCATCCGCTTGGGACGCCGACTTTCACCTGCTCAGGACGCCAACTCTTACCCGCTCGGGACCCTGACTCTTACCTGCTCAGGACGCTGACTCTTGTCCGCTCGGGTGCCGACTCTCATGCTCGGGATGCCGACTGATGGGTAGTAATGGGTACTTTTTTACCAGACCATGAATAAACAGAAACGGCCGCGCCGATCGCCGGCGTTGCCGCGGCGTGGACGCACGGGTGACACGTGGTGATTTGCTACAACGTTGCGTGGAGAAACGGCATGTTTGTAAAGGTAACTTGGTGTTTCATTCATATCTATGCAGATGGAATGTCGACATATGTCTCTTACCTAGCTGCATGCAAAATTTCATTTCCCTCCAATGACTCTAACCACCCTAAACCCCGGTGTGAAGCAAAAATGAACTGATAAAATAACCACTTTGAAATGTACTTTACAGCTTATAGCGCGGATACCGTAAGAGATAAGTGGGGGATATAAGTGAGAAAAATGACGGCAACGAAGTTTTCTATCCAGCCGTGTTAAGTTCAATACCGTAGCTATCATGGTCTGGAAACCAGGGGGCTGAGAATAAAAATTTTAAAAACTTATATTATATTTTTGCCTATAAAATAAAAAGTTTCAGTCTGAAAGTTTTTATCTCTAAATATATAATAAAGGAGGCTATTCTCTCTTATTATCTGAAATGGAAACTAATTTTTATCAATTAGATCGGAAGATATAAGGGTTTGAATGATATTTTGGGAAATGCAGACCTTCACGGAATGGGCCAAAAAGGACCCTTAAATTTCCGTTTTTGTTTTGTTTCTGTGTTTGTGCAGTACTGCACAAACCGGCCTTTAAGTTGATATTTGACTCAGAACCTGAACTGCTGTAGCTTCAGATATTTCGAGCCTGTAGTTTAGACCATGAGTTTTATGCCAAATTTAGTGTGCAAAGTTTAAAAGCTAATTTAGAGCCCTAAATTTAAAGCTTTTCTTTCCAACTTTTTGTGTGAACTACAAATTTTCCTGATGTAAAAGGGTGTAAGTTTGAAGAGTCTAGATGATATAGCAAAAATTAGAAGAATAAAAGTTAAAAATCACATAATGCAAAATTCTGGGCAAAATTTTGAAAATTGTGAAAATTGACAACCGTGGTGCTTATTCATTTGGAAGTGCCTTCTATCCACAAAAGTTTAGGTCTCTGATACCAGCGCTCAGAACAGACAACAACAACAACAACAGACCTCGGCCTGCGGCCTCAGCAGGTGCCGCTCTGGCGCAGGAGAAGCCGGTGACAATGTACGTTAGCCAAACAGTTCGATTGACAGGCGAGTTTTTTCAGCAGTTTGATACTTATAACAACGCAATGTTGGAGTTTTAGGTTTTGTGTTCTCATTATGGCTCCATTCAATCCCCTGTCTAGGCCCATGTTTTCCTAAATTAGCATGTCTCTGCATACTGCACCACGCTTGCCCTCTGTTCATATCATCAAATAAATAAACACACGCATAATGTTTGTTTTGTTAAGCAAAGACTGGACATGACAAGAAGAAAGGAGATACAATATAAAATATGATGGGTTTTCCGACGGTATTTCACCCATACCTGCAGATTTTCACCAAATTCAGCCTATTTGTTACCGAGTTATGCCCCAGCTCGAGACCTCAGCCCCACCACCGAACTGATGTCCTGGATCCGCCTATGTTCGAGCTCCTTACCCCAACCCCTTACATATGTCCTGGATCTGCCTATGCTCGAACTCCGTAGCCCCACCTCTATACTGCCCTGGACCCGCCTATGCTTGAACTCCTTAGCCCCTACCCCTAATGATGTCCTGGATCCGCCTAAGCTCGAGCTCCCGAGCCCCACCCACGTACCGATATGCTGGATCCGCCTATGCTCAAACCCCTTAGCCTCTAACCCCGTACTGATATCCTGGCTCCGCTTATGCTCGAGCTCCTTAGCCCCACCCCCGTACTGATGTCCTGGATCCACCTATGCCCAAACTCTTTAGCCCCTACCCCTCTGCTGATGTCCTGGATCCGCTTATGCTTGAGCTCCTTAGCCCCACCTCTGTACTGATGTCCTTTATCCGCCTATACTCGAACCCCTTAGCCCCACCCCCGTACTTATGCCCTGGATCCGCCTCTGCTCGAGCTCCTTAGCCCCACACCCATACTGATGTCCTGGATCCGCCTATACTCCAGCTCTTTAGCCCCACCCCCGTACAGATGTCCTGGATCCACCTATGCTCGATCTCCTTAGCCCCACCCCCGTGCTAATGTCCTGGATCCGCCTTTACTCAGGCTCCGGAGCCACACCCCTGCACTGATGTCCTGGATCCGCCTATGCTCGAGCTCCTTAGCCCCACCCCCGAACTGATGTCCTGGATCTGCTTATGGTCGAACTCCGTAGCCCCACCTCCGTACTGCCCTGGATTCGCCTATACTCAAACTCTTAATTCCCTACCACCCTACTAATGTCCTGGATCCGCCTATGCTGGAACGCCCGAGCCCCACCACCGTACTGATGTCCTGGATCCGCCTATGCTCGAGCTCCTTAGCCCCACCCCCGTACTGAGGCCTGGATCCCCCTTTGCTGGAGCTCCTTAGCCCCACCCCCGTACTGATGTCCTGGATCCGCCTATGCTCGAACTTCTTAGCCCCACCTCCGTACTGATGTCCTGGATCGGCATATGCTCGAACTCCTTAGCCCCTACCCCCCTACTGATGTCCTGGATCCGCCTATGCTCGAACTCCTTACCCCACCTTCTTCCTGATGTCTTGGATCGGCCTATGCTCGAACTCCGTAGCCCCTACCCCCCACCCCCCCCACTGATGTCCTGGATCCGCCTATGCTCGAGCTCCTTACCCCACCCCCTTACTGATGTCCTGGATCCGCCTGTGCTCGAACTTCGTAGCCCCACCTCTGTACTGCCCTGGATCCGCCTATGCTCGAACTACTTAGCCCCCACCCCCTACTGATGTCCTGGATCCGACTATGCTCGAGCTCCCGAGGCCCACCCCCGTACTGATCAGCTGAATCCGCTTATGCTCGAGCTTCTTAGCCCCACCGCCGTACTGATGTCCTAGATCCGCCTCTGCTCGAGCTCCTTAGCCCCATCCCCGTACTAATATCCTGGATCCGCCTATGCTCGAACTCCGTAGCCCCTACCCCCCTACTGATGTCTTGGATCCGCCTATGCTGGAACTCCCGAGTCTCACCCCGTACTGATGTCCTGATTCCGCTAATGCTCAGCTGCTTAGCCCCATCCCCGTACTAATGTCCTGGATCCGCCTATGCTCTTACTCCCTAGCCCGACCCTCGTACCGATGTCCTGGATCCGCCTATGCTCTAACTCCCTAGCCCGACCCTCGTACCGATGTCCTGGATCCGCCTATAATCTAACTCCCTAGCCCCACCCTCGTACTGATGTCCTGGGTCCGCCTATGCTCGAACTCTTTAGCCCTTACCCCCATGCTGATGTCCTGGATCCGCTTATGCTCGATCTCCTTACCCCCACACCAGTAACGCCCCACCTCCGTGCCCCCCCCGCCCCCGAAACGACTTAGGCGGATCCAAGGGGAAAGGGGACAGGTGCCCCCATAGAATCTTAGCGCCCCCTGAAATTGTCCCGGAAACCCCTGGAAAGTTCGATGGCACCCCCTGAAATGTCGTTTTACCCGAAATGCAGGTATCGGGGTCTACTGATAGGTTTTAGCGCCTACTTGATAGGTTTTTCCGGCCAAAAGTGGCGTCTCTGGTGTAGATAGCGCCCACCAGGAAGTTTCCCCTTCCACCTCGCCCCCGATAGGCAATCCTGGATCCGCGTATGGGAAGCGACATTTCAGGGAGCGTCATCGACCTTGAGAGGCGTGTCTTTACAATTTCAGAAGGCGCCGATGGTCGATTGGGGGTTGGGGGAGGGGATGGGGGAGAAGGGTGGGGGGCACCTAGCCTACTTATTCCCTGGATCCACCCATGGTTCAAAAACAGAAACATAATACTCTTATTGTAAACTCAGACTTTTACGGTACTCTAATTACTTGTGATGCATTATGGGTAGTGTTGGGTACTTTTTTACCAGACCATAAATAAACAGAAACGGCCGCGCCGATCGCCGGCGTTGCCGCGACGTGGACGCAGGGGTGACGCGTGGTGATTTGCTACAACGATGCGTGGAGAATCGGCATGTTAGTAAAGGTAACTTGGTGTTTCATTGATATATATATGCAGATGGAATGTCGACATATGTCTCTTACCTAGCTGCATGCAAAATTTCATTTCCCTCTAATGACTCTAACCACCCTAAACCCCGGTGTGAAGCAAAAATGAACTGATAAAATTACCACTTTGAAATGCATTTTACGGCTTATAGCGCGGAAGCCGTAAGAGATAAGTGGGGGGTATGAGTAAGAAAAATGACGGCAACGAAGTTTTCTATCCAGCCGTGTTAAGTTCAATACCGTAGCTATCATGGTCTGGAAACCAGGGGGCTGAGAATAAAAATTTTAAAAACTTATATTTTATTTTTGCCTTTAAAATAAAAAGTTTCAGTCTGAAAGTTTTTATCTCTAAATATATAATAAAGGAGGCTATTCTCTCTTATTATCTGAAATGGGAACTAATTTTTATCAATCAGATCGGAAGATATAAGGGTTTGAATGATATTTTGGGAAATGCAGACCTTCACGGAATGGGCCAAAAAGGACCCTTAAATTTCCGTTTTTGTTTTGTTTCTGTGTTTGTGCAGTACTGCACAAACCGGCCTTTAAGTTGATATTTGACTCAGAACCTGAACTGCTGTAGCTTTAGATATTTCGAGCCTGTAGCTTAGACCATGAGTTTTATGCCAAATTTAGGGTGCAAAGTTTAAAAGCTAATATAGAGCCCTAAATTTAAAGCTTTTTCTTTCCAACTTTTTGTGTGAACTACAAATTTCCCTGATGTAAAAGGGTGCAAGTTTGAAGAGTCTAGATGAATTAGCAAAAAATAGAAAAATAAAAGTTAAAAATCACATAATGCAAAATTCTGGGCAAAATTTTGAAAATTTTGAAAATTGACAACCGTGGTGCTTATTCATTTGGAAGTGCCTTGTATCCACAAAAGTTTTAGGTCTCTGATACCAGCGCTCAGAACAGACAACAACAACAACAACAACAACGTCACCGGCTTCTGACAACAACAGACAACGACGACGACGAGACCGCAAAAACTGTCAGAATAGAAGCCGTTTCTTACTTCGTTCGTCACCGGCTTCTGACAATAGAAGCCGTTTCTTACTTCGTTCGTCACCGGCTTCTGACAACGACGACGACGAGACCGGAAAAACTGTCAGAATAGAAGCCGTTTCTTACTTCGTTCGTCACCGGCTTCTGACAAAGACCTCGGCCTGCGGCCTCGGCAGGTGCCGCTCCGGCGCAGGAGAAGCCGGTGACAATGTACGTTAGGCAAGCAGTTCGATTGACAGGCGAGTGTTTTCAGCAGTATGATACATATACTAACGCGATGTTGGGACTTGAGGTCTAATGTTCTCATTCTGACTACATTCAGTCCCATGTGTAAGTCCATGTTTTCCTAAACTAACATGTCTCTGCACACTGCGCCACGTTTGTCGTCTGTTCATGTCATCACATAAATAATCACACGTATAAAGTTTGGTTTGTTAAGTAAAGACTGGCTATGCCCAGAAGAAAGGAGACACAATATAAAATATTAGCCGTTTTCACACGAGGAATAAAGGGAATTTAGTTCCTACTGTATACCATCCTAAAGGTAAACAGTAGGTACTAGGTAGTTGCATTTCTGGAGCACCAATTTTGTATTCATGAAAAGATTTAAGCTCTTAAGTATGATAATAGATATTTTTTACATATTTAGAAGGGCATATCGCACAAAGATACATATCTGCTCTGTAGAGCAACATACGCATTTGTGCTAGTAGAAATTCATTTGTTTTGGGATTTATTCATACCCTTGGGATTTTTCCCAGGATCCCGGGTTACTGGTATCGAAGACGGTATTATCAGGATCTATTTTCTTTCAACGTCATTGGAATTTCTCAGTTCAAAGACAAACCCAGGGGCAATGGTGATGGGGCGAGGACTCCTTTGGACTGAGCCAAAACACTGCAAATGAACCGACATTGTTCCCACGCGAGGTCTCATGGGTGTTCTGGAAGTTGAATGGGGAACCCAAGTGCCGCCCAAATAATGGTCGCAGGGCGATGGCGAATTCAGGACTTTATTGGGGACCTTTCTCGCTTTTCTCGCTCCTGCCTCGTAGCAGCCCCCGGCTCTGTAGTTATTATAACGAATCTGATATTTTCCAGGGGGACTAGATCCCTCCATGCGCCTGCGTAGCGTTTGCCAAGGGCGGATCTAGAATTGCCGATCGTCGGTGGGGGGGGGGTGGGCAGCTTCCGAGGGCGGAGCTATCTGGACTTCCGATCTTCTTTTTTCAGCGCCACTTTTGACCGGGAAAGCTATTACGTGGGCGCAAAATTCTATCGGCAGGTGCTGATTTTTGCACCCTGAGGGGGTGGGAAGCGACGTTTCAGGGGGGGCGCATCGACGTTCGAGGGGTGCCGTGACTATTCCAGGGGGAACCAAGGGTCGCTCGAGAGGGAGGGACACCTTCCCCTTTGCCCCCTGGATCTGCGTATGTCTAGCCCCCCTTGAACACAGACAGATCCAGGACTGGCCATCGGGGGAAGGCGCCTTCCCTGGGGGCGCCATCCAGACCAGGGGATGCCACTTCTGGCCGACTAAATCTATAAAATGGTTGCCAAATTTATCTTATCTGTGGGCGCTGATTTTCGTATCCTGAGGAGGGGAGTAGGAAGAGACATTTCAGGAGGGGGGGCACCGACGTTTCAGGGGGCGCCGTGATCATTTCGTAGAGGCACCGTGACCATCTCAAGGCGCAACTTCCCCCTGGATCCGCGTATGCCTAGCACCCCTTGTACATAAACAGGTTCATGATTATCAATCAGGGGGGGCATCGGGACTAGGGTGCGACACTTTTGGCCGGGAAAAACTTTCAGGTGGGCGCAAAACCTTTCGGCGGCGGGGGCCGATTTATGCATCCTTAAGAGGGGAGTAGGAAGCAAAATTTCAGGGAGGGGGGACACCGGCCTTTCAGGGGGCGCCGTGACCATTTCAGGGGGCTTAAAGTGTCGTTTGGGAGGGATGAGCACATGCCTTCTTTGACCCTGGATCTGTGTATGCCCGGCTTCCCTTGAACATAGGCAGATCCAGGATTGGTATTCGGAGGGAGGGGCACCCTCCTGTAAGGGGGGTGCCTTCCCTTCCCCACGTGGGGTGTCATCTAGACCAGGCGCGCCTTTTCTGGTCGACAACTCACCAGGTGGGCTCCAAATATTATCATTGGGCGCCGATTTTCGCATCCTGGGGGAAGTGACATATCAGGAGGCGCCATCAGCCTTTTAGGGCTGCAGTGATTGTTTCAGGGAGCGCCGATGGGCGATGGAGGCATCTGCCTCCTTCGATTCCCGTATGTCCCTGTGTCCGCAATTAACTTGTGGGTCCTCAGGTGGAGATCCAAGGGGGTGGGCGAAGGCGTAGCCGCTTCCCTTTGGGATAGGATTAAGCACTGCAAGGCGGCTCTCTTTGATGTCAGATGGGCGTTGATGGGAAGCTCAAACGCCACCCATATATTGGCCAAGGCAGTGGCGGATACAAAGGTGGAGGGCGCTCGAACCCAAATATGTGCTTATAATAAATGCATAGTTAGATTCCGTTTTGAGCAAATTGCGGAGGAGGTTTGAGCCTGCAGCCCCTCAATGTATTCCTGGATCCGCCACTGGTTAAGTGGCCCACAAATTGGGCTGGGGTCCCACGAGTTAGTTTAGGTCCGCAGAAGAGTTGGTCTGGATGTCCCGAAAGTTGCGAAAGTCCCGAAAGCACTGCAAGGCGGCTCTCTTTGATGTCAGATAGGCGTTGATGGGAAGCTCAAACGCCACCCATATATTGTCCCAGGCAGTGGCGAATACAAAGGTGGAGGGCGCTCGAACCCAAATATGTGCTTATAATAAATGCATAGTTAGATTCCGTTTTGAGCAAATTGCGGAGGAGGTTTGAGCCTGCAGCCCCTCAATGTATTCCTGGATCCGCCACTGGTTAAGTGGCCCACAAATTGGGCTGGGGTCCCACGAGTTAGTTTAGGTCCGCAGAAGAGTTGGTCTGGATGTCCCGAAAGTTGGTCTCGGGGTTTCTCAAGAGCTAGTCTGAGTGGTTTTAAATCGTTTATCCCGGGGGCTGTAAAGAGTTTATCTCGGGGCGGTCCAAAATTGTTTGTTACGAGGGCCCAAAGTATCAGTTTTGGAGTGACCTTACGATTAGTCTCAGGACCCTACCCGGAATGATTTAGTTAAGGGGGCACAATACACTGTCCGGGGGCGATTTATTTTTACTGGTGATGAAATTATTCGTCTGCCGCCCCGCGCCCAGCCCCACTGGAGGCATGGAATTTGTATTGGGACATTTCCACAAAAGGGTGTTTTACTTCCTTTCAAAGCGTTCCTTAACCGCACCGATTCGGACTAACACAGAATGTAATATATTTGCAAACTCTTAACTAATCAGATCGTTTGTGTGGCAACATTTTTTTCTGTGATGATATATTGATAAATATAAATATATTGAATAACGGGTTTCCCGGCATCCTTTACAGCTTGGCTATCTCAGTAAACACGCGCATTGACGGAGGGCGGATACCCGCCCCCCTCCCTTCGGGTTTTTCGGATACAGTAGAAAAAACGGCGGCGCGTAGCGCCGCCATTTTTGCATTTTATATACCTCGACCCTGACCTAACCTCAGGTCAGGACAGATCCTTGACTTGACCTATCAAGGTCAAATTATATATCATTCGATTCGGCTGCTTGCTGGGAGGATTCATATCGTTCAATTCGTTTTGCTTTATCTTTACTTGTTCAGACGTAATGGCCAAAAAAACTTAATTTACATGTTATCCCTATGACTGCATGTCTTGACCTCTCGTGACCTTAAATTTGACCTGACAAAAAAATGGTTCAACTATTTTCGATGGAGAAGTGGATGGGCTACCCAACGCCGTTTACCGTTCTTCGCTACCTACCGTGGTTCTCGAGATCTTAGGGGGGGCGGGTACCCGCTCCCCCTCGCCAAAGCGAAGGTGGCTCAGACCCCCGTCAATGCGCGTGTTAAATCACGTTATAAAGGTGCAGCGTTGTCTTTAAAGGGAATGTGGCACCTTGGTCCATACGCGTCGGAAAGGGGGGGGCAGGGGGCCTGGCCCCACACTTTTTGGCCAAAAATTTCCTGATCCGTCAAAATGCGAGAAAGCCGGACATTCTTATATCTAACCGCTGCAGAAGGCAACGAGGAGCCCAAATTCGAACAGTTTTTGGTCCTGATGTTGAAAGTGTTTTGTTAGTATCAGGTTGAAGTTTGGCTGGCCCACCCACTTTTTGCCGGTGCCAACACTTATGCCTTGGTCGAATCATGGAATTTAGTGAAATTAGGCGAACGTTTACCGAAAAAATAAAAATAAAACCACTCATCATTTTCTGAAAAATGTTCAATAAGCTCAATATTTTGTTTTTAAAAATACTCCTCTAGGAAAATAAGTAAATACCTGCCTGTGGTGATGTAATGACCTGGTAACCACTACCATACCTACTTGAAATGCTTCAAGGGCTTCAATTGGCTGTTGCTCATCGTGACGTCAGCATATGTCGTCACACCAGCAGCTCACAACAATGGCCGCCCGGCGAGGGGTTGATGAGGGGTTGGTGTCAGGTAGGTTTTAGCCTTTTTTCTACGGAAATATCGAGTTCCAAGACAAATGATATATGGAGTACCGGGCTTTCCGACTTGCTTTACAGCTTGGCTATCTCATTTAAAATCAGGTCGTTATGAAGGTGCCATATTCCCTTTAAGCATTGCATATGCTGCAATGCTCAGAGTGGGGATGAGGTGGCTTAGTGGATAGCACCCTTGTCTTCTAAGCCACCGGTCCCGGGTTCAAGTCCCGGCGGAGCCTCTGAATAAGTCGATCTGATCCCCAAAATCCCTTCCAACAGGGTGAGAGTTGGCGACGCCGTATGACCCTGGCAGTTGGTGCGTCGTTAAACCCCAACAATTATTATTATTGCAATGCTCAGAGTCGGGTGCCAACCGGTTTAGGCATCCCATTTTCGGACTGCTATCCGAAAATCCGTGCATTTGTCCGGGATATGTGGCAGCGCTCATGGGAGAACCACCCTAAGGGCAGTAAAATACGGGTGCTGAAGCCCAATTTAGGGGTATGGTCGTCGGCCAGTGCGCAGTGCAGGAGAGAGGAGGAGATTCTCGCCACGCTGAGTACGAGCCACACATACGCGACACAGCCGTACCTCGTCTGCGTTGATGGTCCGCTGGGGTGCCCGTGCTGCGACGGGCGACTCACAGTGGCACACGTGTTAGTAGATTGTCGTGATTCCAAGACTGAGACGGCGATATACCTGACGGGGGCTCCTTCTCTGGAGGAGCTGTTCGGAGAGCGCCGCACTGCTGACATTTATAATATTGTTTTATTTCTAAACAAGGCTAAATTTCATGTTATTTGCTCACCTGGAGGTAGCCACCCCTGAAATGCACGGTCTACTGTTATCGCCGACTATTTGACAATTTTTTTCTTTTAATTTGTTCTACCATCGACCCATCCAGGGGTGTAGCCAGGGGGCGGCAGGGACAGTCTCCCCCTGAGGGCCCGAGGAGCCCCTCTGAGGACATGAGCCGCGCGACGAGCGGCTCGCCCGCATTATGTTCGTTGGCCAAATTTGAAATTTTATATCAGACGAGCCCTCTTAAGCCCTCTTCAGCACTCTATTCTGGAACAAGCATGGCTCTTTTTACCCATCAGATCCCTTATGGCGCTGTCGCAGGGGCCCTTTTCGGGGCGCCGTCCCCCTCCCCCACCCCAGCGAAATTCTGGCTACGCCCCTAGACCCATCGTTTTTAACTGTGTCTCATTACCGCATTTTAAACTTGACTGGGCCTAGCAGTACCCCGGTGTGTAATTTTATTATTTTGTTATGGGTGCCATATGACCCTGACATCGGTGCACCCCTAAACCTAACCCTGGGCAAGGAGCGCTCCACCGTTCGAGGCACGAATTTCCGTTAGCTTGCACGCCCCAGCGTACGGCACCAAGCCCGTTAAGTTCACAGAAAACTCAGCGAAAATATTCTAGAAGTCAGCCTTCAGATATAAATAATGCAAAATTTGACAGAACGTTTCCAATTCAACATCAGATTTTGAAACTTGCGAATTATGTATCACACTTTGCAACGACTTGGATGAGAACCAAAAGATGACGACACATGCAAATAGGTATATCCCGACAGAAAGTTTGAAATTTAAAATTATCAATTTGGAAACAAATGGGCATTATCTGCCCAATCAGCCTGCTTAGAAGCAATATTTGACCAAAAGCAGAAAGTGTTCCAATTGACCAATTTTCCAGAATAACCAATACAAATCACCAAAAATCAGCACCTAAGACCCACCACATTAGGTACGTTTCACAGAGTTTGAATTGGTCACCATCAAATTCTAAATAAATTGTGTGAATGATGTATAACTACTGCTCTGCAGAAGACTGTACCTATGCAGCATACCAATATTCTTTCAAGGATGTTTCTGAAAACTCATGCATATGTGCACTAAGTTTCAACAGCTTATCAATTTCAAATATGTCAATACTTTATATATATATATATATATATATATATATATATATATATATATATATATATATATACAAGGTTCTTTTTTCCTCCTCCCTTACTTAATGCCTGAACCCACTTTTAGCGCTCCTGGGTCGCCTGTGCCTGGCGCTGATGGCCGGGGCGGGGTGCCCCTGGTGGGGGGCTGGTGTCGGCGCGGTTCACCGACGGCTGGCCGTCCGGCCGTGGGAGGGTTACGTCCGCTCTGCGGCTGCGTTTCGCCGGTCGCCGTACCTGGGGCGCCCGCCTGCTGCCCGCCGCGGCGTCCGTCTGCAGCTGCATGTCCGCAGCGGCCACTCTGCATTCTCAGCGATCGCCGCGCCCGGGCGGCCTCCCGCCGTCCGGGGCGGAGGCCGCTCGACGACTGCGTCTCGGCACTCGCCACGCCCTGGCGGCCTCTCACCGTCCGGCGCGGCGGCCGCTCGACGGTCGCGTCTCGGCGATCGCTGCGCCCGGGCGGCCTCTCGCCGTCCGGCGCGGTGCCCTCCCTGCGGGTCCATGTCTCCAGTCGCCGCGGTGGGGTGGCCTCCCGCCACCCGCCGCGGCGGCCACTCTGCGGTCTCAACGATCGCCGCGCTCTGACGACCTCTCGCCGTCCGGCGCGGCGGCCGCTCAACGGCTGCGTCTCGGCGGCCGCTCGACAGCTGCGTCTCGGCGGTCGCCGTGCCTTGGCGGCCTCTCGCCGTCCGGCGCGGCGGCCGCTCGACGGCTGCGTCTCGGCGGTCGCCGTGCCTTAGCGGCCTCTCGCCGTCCGGAGCGATGTCCTCTCTGCAGCTCCATGTCTCCGGTCGCCGCGGCGGCTACTCTGCAGTTTCAACGACCGCCGCGCCCTGGCGGCCTCTCGCCGTCCGGCGTGGCAGCCGCTCGACGGCTGCGTCCCGGCAATCGCCGTGCCCTGGCGGCCTCTCGCCGTCCAGAGCGGTGTGCGCTCTGCGGCTGCACGTCTCCGGTCGCCGTGTGGCGGCATTGCGTCTTTCTCTGCGGCCGGGATCTGGCCCGGCGGTTGTGTGCACTATATTGTTCCGCTGTTTTGTACTGGTACTCATGCATTTTATAATATTGCTTAGCGTAATCATGCCGCCCGGCGCTAGGATCTTAGGGTGCGCACCCATTGTTTTCTTCGTTTTTTACCGTTGTAGTGTTTTGCCTGTGTGCGTTGTCGCAAAATACATGTATGGATGGAGGTGGGGATGAAAAAGGAAAATGAAGCACATGCACTGTGAAACAACAAGAATGACAAGAACTTGTAAATGATGAAATTGTCAAATTTTACAGAAAATGTGTAAAACACGCGATATTCAGCTCCAGAACCAACCTATGTGTAGTTTACCACACAGTTTGTAGCTTAAAATTAACAATTCAAACACAAAATGGTTCTTATTTGAGTAACCTTGAAACATAATTGTCAAACCAGTACCTACATTATCAATCATATCAAGTTCAAAGAAAACTAAAATCACAAATCACCTAGAAGTCAACCTGAAGATATTAATAATGCTTAGTTTGATAAAAAGTTTCTAATTGAATATCATCAGGTTTTGAAATTGGGAAACATAAATCCAGCTTCACAACCACTTGAGAGAACCAGAAGACGATGAAACATGTGAATTTAACCAAAAGATATACAGAGATCACATGGAAATCAAACCTCTGAACTAAATGATGCATACCCTGAAAGAATATTTAAGCTTCAACATCCTTAAGATGTAAACACATGAATATGAACTTCCCAATCTGTACACTACGTAAGGACAATACTTAACAAAAAACAAAAAACATTCAAACAGGTGAATTTCCCAGAATATTTTGTACAAATAAAATGAAATCAGCCTTAAGACCCATCCCATTAAATATTTCTTTGAAAAGTGGGAATTCAACATTATCAGATAGTTAAAAAGTTCAGTACATCATTTTTACTGCTCCAAAGAAGACTGCAGCTCATCAGAATATAAATAATTTTGAGTTTTCTAAAAACCCATGGACCCATAAACTGGATTTTATCAGTTTACCAAATACTTTTTTTAGAAAAATGGATTTCACATTTTAGTGATTTAAACATAATCAAATATTTAACAAATTGGGTACATAATCTGTACTACTCCGCAGAAGGCTGCAGCTCATCAGAATATCAATCACTTTGGGTTTTTTCTATAAATTTAAGCACCCATGGACTAAATTTCATCAGCTTCTAAATCACATTTATTTTTAACGAAAATAATTCATATTGCAATGAATTCAGCATTATCAAATAATTGGTCTTAATAAATTGGGTATATAATTTGTACTGTTCCACCAAAGACTGCGGCTAACCGGAATATGGATAATCAAGGTATTTATAAAGAAAATTCACACACCCACAAACTGGATTCCATCAGCTAAACAAATACCTCTTCATTTTCAAGAAAAACACTTCCTATGGCTGGCAACATAAGCCTACAGCCTACTCTGAATGGTCTCGTGCCAGATGTGTGTGCAGTTTTTCTATAAACTCAAGCACCCATGAATGGATTTTCATCAGCTTCACAACCACATTGATATTTAAGATCATTTTTCATATTTCAATGAATTCTGGATTATCAAATAATTAATAAATTGAGTATATGATGTTTACTGTTCCGTAGAAGACTGCAGCTAACCAGAATATGGGTAATCATGGGATTTATTTAAAAATTCATACACCCACAAACTGGATTCCATCAGCTTAACAATCACCTATTTATTTTCAAGAAAAACACTTCATATGGCTAGCAGCATAAGCTTACAACTTACTCTGAATGGTCTCGTGGTAGATGTATGTGCTAATTTTTTCTATAAATGTAAGCACTCATGAACTGATTTTTCATCAGCTTCACAATCACATTCATACTTAAGATCATTTTTCATATTTTAATGAATTCAGGATTATCAAATAATTAATAAATTGAGTATATGATTTTTACTGTTCCGCAGAAGAGTGCGGCTAACCAGAATATGGATAATCATGGGATTTATTTAAAAATTCATACACCCACAAACTGGATTCCATTAGCTGCACAAATACCTATTCATTTTCAAGAAAAATACACTTCATATGGCTAGCAGCATAAGCCTACAACTTACCCTGAATGGTTTCGTGGTAGATGTGTGTGCAAAGTTTTTTCCTTAAATTTAAACACTCATGAACTGAATTTCATCAGCTTCACAATCACATTTATATTTAAGATCATTTGTCATATTTTAATGAATTCAGGATTATCAAATAATTAATAAATTGAGTATATGCTTTTTACTGTTCCGCAGAAGACTGCGGCGAACCAGAATATGGATAATCATGGGATTTATTTAAAAATTCATACACCCACAAACTGGATTGCAACAGCTAAACAAATACCTCTTCATTTTCAAGAAAAACACTTCCTATGGCTGGCAACATAAGCCTACAGCCTACTCTGAATGGTCTCGTGCCAGATGTGTGTGCAGTTTTTCTATAAACTCAAGCACCCATGAATGGATTTTCATCAGCTTCACAATCACATTATTTTTAAGAACATTTTTCATATTTTAATGAATACATCAGTATCAAATAATTAATAAACTTGGTATATGATTTTTATTGTTCCGCAGAAGACTGCGGCTAACCAGAATATGGATAATCATGGGATTTATTTAAAATTTCATACACCCACAAACTGTATTCCATCAGCTTAGCAAATACCTATTTATTTTCAAGAAAAATACACTGCATATGGGTAGCAGCATAAGCCTACAACTTAATGTGAAGGTTTTCTGCTTGACCACGTGGTAGATGTTTGTGAATGTTTCTAACTAATCAATTGGAATAGCACATCTCTAACTTAGTTTTCCTATTTAAACACCTGCCATATCAATTATTTTGACCAATTGATTGGCAGCAACTTTGCAATGACAAACCTATGCATCACACATCTGAATTCCTAAGATATTTGCCCATCAACAATGGCTGCCTGGACATCCAACAATTTGCCAGAAAATTTGGGGTGGCAGCATGGGGTTAATTTCTGTTATCTTGAGAAAAGTTTGCGAAGGGTGAACATATCCCAAGTTTCGTGAACCGTGAGTGCTGCTGATTGGTTAAAATGCTCACGGCAGCATAGGCAGAGGCTAAGTACCCTCCTAATAGAATTGTACTTTTCCCAAGGTGGAACTTTGCCAGATGTAAATTCCGACCGAGCGGGTCGGAACATTCGGTGGAGGGGCTCGCGTACTACTTATTCCCACGAAGGGATTATGGCTTAGATTTAAGGGAATTTCTATGAATATTCTGAATGAGGATGATTGCAGATCACTTAAAATCATACAATATCTATTTTATAACTGTATTTTGGTCCCAGATGAGCTCTTGGGCCCCAAAATGTGCGTATCTAAAACCTTCTATTCACCCGGGTAAATAGTAGGAAGGTGAATAGTATGAACTAAGTTCCATTTATTTCCTCGTGTGAAAACGGCTATTATGGGTTTGCCGACCATATTTCACCTACACCTGGAGATCTTCACACAATTCAGCCTATTTGTTGCCGAGTTAGCTTCGGTTATCCTAAGTCCCAGTCCGCATGCGCAGTAAAGTCTGCAGTGAATGAGAGCGAAGATACCGTTATAATTGACTGAAGCATGTTGGTATGTCGTTTGTTTGTCTCCTGAACTAAACTATCCCTTATAGCCTAATATTCCTTAGAATTCATACTGAGCATGCGCAGCACAATGCAATGTCATAATTCCGTGAATTGGGATTAGCAGATAGTATTCTGCTATTACTCTCAAATTTTTAGCCCAATCGGTCTATTGGCTCCCGAGATAGCCTCCCTGACCATACATTCTAATGCGCACGCGCACTTACCTTTGTAGTAAGCAAGGGTGTCAAAACTTTCATACTAAATTTAAGCATGTTCGCTCTCCTCTGTCCATGTCCTCTTCTGAAATATCCTCACCTTTAAGGCTTATCTTTAAGATTTCTACTGCGCATGCGCAGGGCAGTGCAGCTTCACTATGACTTTATTTGTGGTTTTCACTCCGTGTCATTTTCTTGTTCAAAAATTTCAAAAAAATCGACCCGTAGGTTGCCGGGATAGCCTCTGTTACCATTAGTTCCACTGCGCATGCGCAGTGACCTTTCATTGACCTGAAGATCGGATTCAAAATCTGCATGACAGATTTCCTCTCATTAATATTGTTCGACAATATGGAATAGAGTGCAACGAGATTTATATATTATTTACATGTCTAAATACGATAGCGGATACAAGGGGCGAGGCTAGTGGGCTTAAGTCCCCCCATGTGAAAATGCCTAGAGCTATAGCATGAGCAAAGGATATTTGGAGGCAATGGCAGAGAGGCTGGAGCTAAAAGGTGAATTCAGGGTAGCGGGGGGGATAGGAGGCACGTGCACCCCCCCACCCTTTGGTCGATCCTCAGCACCCCCTGAAATGGCCACGGCGCCCCTCAAACATTCGATGGCACCCCTGAAATGTTACTTCCCACCCTTTCCCCTAAGATGCAAAAATTGGCGCCCATCGGAAGGATTTTACGTGTCAAAAGTTGCGCTCTATGCTCCGGATTACACCCCTTGCCCTGCGGACGGTGCCTCCTCTATTGTTAATTCTTGATCCGCCTATGCTCAAGCTCCTTAGCCCCACCACCGAACTGATATCCTGGATCCGCTAATGCTCCAACTCCTGAGGCCCATCCCCGTACTGATGTCCTGGATCCGCCTATGCTCGAGCTCCTCAGCCCCACCCCCTTACTGATGTCCTGGATCCGCCTATGCTCGAACTCCGTAGCCCCACCTTTGTACTGTCCTGGATCCGCCTATGCTCGAGCTCCCTAGCCCCAGCCCGTACTGATGTCCTGGATCTGCCTATGCTCGAGCTCCTTAGCCCCACCTCCGTGCTGATGTCCTGGATTCGCCTATGCTCGATCTTCTTAGGCCACCCCCGTACTGATGTCCTGGGTCCGCCTATGCTCGAGCTCCTTAACCCCACCCCCGAACTGATGTCCTGGATCCGCCTATGCTGGATTCTCCTTAGCCCCACCCCCCTACTGATGTCCTGGATCCGCCTATGCTCGAGCTCCTTAGCCCCACCCCCGTATTGATGTCCTGGATCCGCTTATGCTCCAGCTCCTTAGCCCCACCTCCGTGCTGATGTCCTGGATTCGCCTATGCTCGATCTCCTTAGCCCACCCCCGTACTGATGTCCTGGGTCCGCCTTTGCTCGAGCTCCTTAACCCCACCCCCGAACTGATGTCCTGGATCCGCCTATGCTGGAGCTCCTTAGCCCCACCCCCTACTGATGTCCTGGATCCGCCTATGCTCTAGCTCCTTAGCCCCACCCCCGTATTGATGTTCTGGATCCGCTTATGCTCGAGGTCCCGAGTTCCAACCCGCTCCTGATGTCCTGGATCCGCCTATGCTCGAACTCCTTAACCCAACCCCGTACTGATGTCCTGGATCCGCCTATGCTCGAGCTCACTAGCCCCAACCCGGTACTGATGTCTTGGATCCGCCTATGCTCGAGCTCCTTAGCCCCACCCCTATACTAATGGCCTGGATCCGCCACTGCCTATTAAGTTGTTTTTAAGCAGGGAGTGCAAGGAGTCACGTGTCATGGTATCACCACAAAGAGGTTTATTCGGCTGGGAAAGAAATGGTGTGCAACGGTGGATCCTTTGGCCAGTGCTACCTATGGTTAGAGGATGCATTAACTAGTGGGTAGTTAGATAGACAGATGATAAACTTTTATTGGACGGAAACAATATGACAGGTATAACAAATAGATTGACGCAAAAGCCCGAAGGCTTAAGTGGTGGGGCCTCTCTTATCTCCTCATAAAACACATCACTTTTACCGGACGTATCACACACATCACAGTAAGATTCGGACACACGTAAAGAAACAAAACACAACAAACCAAACAAGCAAAACAGTTCCTGACCACCATTTTGTTTTTTATTCGTCGCAAGTCGCCGCAACGAGCGGGACCCTACCGCACGGCCGCCACCCGGCCGTCCGACTGATATGAATATCTAATAGACAACGCGCCCGCCGCACGAGTAGAGGAGCCGAAACGAGACAGACTACCCTGCCACCACCGGGCATTCGTGCTGGTCTATAGCATGCGTAGATAGCTATGGTATCTGTCTCGCATAGCAGCTACCAGTGCGCCGCCCGCAGCAACGCTACGGCCGAACGGCGGGGTGAGGTTTCGAGCGGAAAACTTACTAGCATTGTGTATTACATTTAATTAAAGGTACACTGTTGTTGCTATGATATGCAACCTGTTGCGATGACAACATATGTCTTTGAACTAGCTTTTTGCCGAATTTCATCCACTTCCATCTATATTAACCATTCGAAATCCTGGTGTGAAGCAAAAATGAACCGATAAAATTACCACATTGAAATGTATTTTACGGCTGATAGCGCGGAAGCCGTAAGAGATAAGTGGGGGGTATGAGTAAGAAAAATGACGGCAACGAAGTTTTCTATCCAGCCGTGTTAAGTTCAATACCGTAGCTATCATGGTCTGGAAACCAGGGGGCTGAGAATAAAAATTTTAAAAACTTATATTTTATTTTTGCCTCTAAAATAAAAAAGTTTGAGTCTGAAAGTTTTTATCTCTAAACATATAATAAAGGAGGCTATTTTCTTTTATTATCTGAAATGGGAACTAATTTATCTTAATTAGATCTGAAGATATAAGGGTTTGACTGATATTTTGGGAAATGCAGACCTTCGCAGAATGGGCCAAAAAGGACCCTTAAATTTCCGTTTTTGTTTTGTTTCTGTTTGTGCAGTACTGCACAAACCGGCCTTTAACACGCGCATTGACGGGGGCGGGTACCCGCCCCCCTCGGGTTTTTCGGAGACAGCAGAAAAACGGCGGCGCGTAGCGCCGCCGTACTTGGTATACCTTTTCCCTCATCATTTTTACAACTTCTGTGAAAATTTTAAGGTTAGGTCATCTCAGGTCAGGTCACCAGTACAGGTCAAGTGACCAGACCTCAAAAAAGTTTAAGATAGCATAAGTCGGAGCAGGGTGAACTTATCCGATTGAAACTCATATCACATAATAGCCCTACCGAGTTCTCTAAAATACGTTCCGGTATTTTTGATATCGATGACCTAAGGTCAGGTACGAGGCATGACCTCTCCATTGGAAATACATGGGAAAAATGGTTTTTACGGAATAACTCAGTAACGAATGGTGATAGAGCATTTATTTTAGCTGCATTAGAATTGCCTGGGCTTTGCAGTTCTAATGATATGCATTTTATATAATTTGACCCTGACCTGACCTCAGGTCAGGTCAAATCCTTGATTTGACCTAGCAAGGTCA
The DNA here is from genome assembly GCA_034440635.1 of Lepas anatifera. Taxonomy (NCBI): domain Eukaryota; kingdom Metazoa; phylum Arthropoda; class Thecostraca; family Lepadidae; genus Lepas; species Lepas anatifera. The sequence goes on from JAOTON010001480.1 coordinate 301,920, forward strand.
AATTATATATCATTCGATTCGGCTTGCTAAGAGGATTCATATAGTTTAAGTCGTTTTGCTCTATCTTTACTTGTTCAGATGTAATGGCCGAAAAACTGATTTTACATGTTTTCCCTATGACGGGCATGTTTTGACCTCTCGTGACCTTAAATGTGACCTGACAAAAAAATGGTTCAAATGTTTTCGATGGAGAAGTGGATGGGCAGCCCAACGCCGTTTACCGTTTTTCGCTACCTACCGCGGTTCTCGAGATCTTAGGGGGGCGGGTACCCGCCCCCCCCCCCGTCAGTGCGAAGGTGGCTCAGACCCCCGTCAATGCGCGTGTTAAATTGGTATTTGACTCAGAACCTGAACTGCTGTAGCTTCAGATATTTCGAGCCTGTAGTTTAGACTATGAGTTTTATGCCAAATTTAGGGTGCAAAGTTTAAAAGCTAATTTGGAGCCTTAAATTTATAAGTTTTTCTTTCAAACTTTTTGTGTGATCTACAAATTTCCCTGATGTAAAAGGGTGCAAGTTTGAAGACTGTAGATGAATTAGCAAAAAATAGAAAAATAAAAGTTAAAAATCACATCATGCAAAATTCTGGGCAAAATTTTGAAAATTTCGAAAATTGACAACCGTGGTGCTTATTCATTTGGAAGTGCCTTCTATCCACAAAAGTTTAAGGTCTCTGATACCAGCGCTCAGAACAGACAACAACAACAACAGACAACCGCGGCCTGCGGCCTCGACAGGTGCCGCTCCAGCGCAGGAGAAGCCGGTGACAATGTACGTTAGCCAAACAGTTCTATTGACAGGCGAGTGTTTTCAGCAGTTTGATACTTATAACAACGCAATGTTGGAGTTTTAGGTTTTGTGTTCTCATTATAGCTCCATTCAATCCCCTGTGTAAGCCCATGTTTTCCTACATTAGCATGTCTCTGCACACTGCGTCACGTTTGCCCTCTGTTCATGTCATCACATAGATAAACACACGTATAATGGTTGTTTTGTTAAATAAAGACTGGGCATGACCAGAAGAAAGGAGATATATTATAAAATATGATAGGTTTGCCGACCGTATTTCACCTATACCTTCAGATTTTCACCCAATTCACCCAATTTTTTAACGAGTTAGCTCCGGTTACCCTACTCCCAGTCCGCATGCGCAGTAACGTCTGCAGTGAATGAGAGCGAAGATACCGTTATAGTTGACTGAAGCATATTAATATGCCGTTTGTTTGTCTCCTGGTCTAAATTATCCCTTAGAGCCTATTATTTCTTAGAATTCCTACTGCACATGCGCATAATAGTGCAGCGTCATAATGCCATCAATTAGGATTAGCAGATGCTATTCTGCTTTTACTCGCAAAAATTTGAGCGAAATCGGTCTGTTGGCTCCCGAGATAGCCTCCATGACCATAAGTTCTAATGCGCATGCGCACTGACCTTTGTTGTTACTAAGGGTGACAAAACATTCATGCTAACTTTAAGCACATTGGCTTTCCCTCTGTTCAGGTCCTCCTCTGAAATATCCTCGCCTTTCAGGCTTATTTTCATAATTTCTGCTGAGCATGCGCAGAGCAGTGCAGCTTCAATGAGATTTTTATTTACATTTCGTGATATTCTTCTGTTCACAAAATTTCAAGAAAATCGACCCGTAGGTTTTTTTCGGCTATGAAACTTTATTTCTTCTACCTCGTGCTTCGGAACAAGATAACACATTACATGCACCGCAGTGTGCCAGATTTTTTTCACAAAACACCGATCACGTCTATTATGACGCCGCTTCGCCTCGTTCCCTTCAGCACAACCACCACAAATTCCGTTTCGAATCAATCCGTACGCCACATATTAGCGTTGCTGTGATTTATGACAGTTCGGGACGGCAAAACACACACAATTTAACCCTCCCCCTCATACCACTTAACGCAAGACGCGCCTCGCAAGCAGTCACAGAGTATAAGATACATGCACGCAAGAACAACACATGCTTCTCATTTACATTACATTTCATTGCGTTACACCTCCCTTGCAACCATTCCGAACCCGCTCTATAAGTATGTACTGGTACTCCATGAAATGGCAACAATACCGAGCACATCTACGGGCCAGAGGTATGTCCTTCAGCTGCACTATGCTCCGCATATTCATAGGCATGCATCAGTCGTTTCTAAATAACCCTTCTAACTCCTTCCACTTCGCTTCATGCGTGTCTCTCCTTTGATTCAAGACTGCTGCGAATTGTTCGATCTCTTTTTCATACAGGAGAGCAGCCGTGAAATTTCAGGCAGACGGCAAAGTATTTGAAATTCTTGCTTTATATAATACATCCTTTGCAATTATTATGACCAGCGCGTCAATTAAGCTACATTCTTCTAGGAAAAACCATTTTCTTACACTGAAATTGTAAAATCCTATCGGTGGACGCCACTTTCTGCATCCTGGCGGATCACCGAGCTTTCCAGGGGGCTCTGTGACCATTTCAGGGGACGTTGAGGTTTGATGGGGGCACCTGTCCCCTTTTGATCCGTCTATGTCGTTTCCATTCCCCCCAGGATGCCAAAAATTGGCGCCCACCGATAGGATTTATGGCTTCCTATCGGTTTTGCTAGTCAAAAATGACACTACCCTGGTCTGGATGGTGCCCCCCAAAGGTGCCCCCTGACTGGCAAACCTGGATCCACATATGTTTTGGACTGTCAAAGAGGGTTGGAAAACACAAAAATTACCTACCTGTATAAAGGAGATCTGTGGTGTTCGTAGAGGTGTACAGAAGGAGTATCTCACTTCGGTTTTAGGACCATAGGCAGATCAAGGGGATGGGGCATAGGCGGATCCAGGATTGCTAATTGGGTGAGGGCGTCACCTTCCGGCAGGTGCGCAGTCCAGACCGGCCGGGGAGGCACCTTTCACGGGCAAAACCAGGAGGGGGAGAAACTCCTATCTGTGGAAGGCAATGTTTGCATCCTGGGGGAAGGGGGTGGTGGATACAGAAATTTGAGGGGGGAGTTACTGACCTTTCAGGTGTCGCCGTCGCCATTACAGGAAGCTCCGAGGATCGATCGGAGGGCGGGGGCACCTGCCCCCTTTGCCCGCGCCGAGGATCGATCGGAGGGCGGGGGCACCTGCCCCCCTTTGCCCGCGCCGAGGATCGATCGGAGGGCGGGGTCCCCTTCCCCCTGGAATCCGCCTCTGGAAAGGGGGTAGGTGACCGCCTCCCATTCGACCCTCGGCGCCCCCTGAAATGGCTACGTCACGCCCCTGAAGATCGATTACGCTTCCTGAAATATCACTTCCCACTTCCCACCCCGCACCAGGATGTGAAAATCAGCGCCCATCGATATGATGTTGCACCCACCTTATAGGCTTTGCTGGCCAAAAGTGGCGCCCCCTTGGTCCGGACTGCACCCCGGGGAAAGTGCCCCCCCCCACCCGAGTAGCAGTTCATGATCCGCCTGTGCTTCCACCCTGTTTGCTAGTGGCGGCGCTTGTGCTGTTCGTTTTGGCTATTAATTTTTAGCATGATCCTCACCAGCCTCATCCTTATAAAGGAACCGAAAAAATGCTGTGCTAGTGCCAGTCTCCATTTGGTCACACGCATCAAAGAACTAGTGGGAAAAGGCCGAGGACTCATCGCCAAGTCTAGGGGAATCTGGAGATTTTAAAGCTAAATGTGGAGGATTATCACGATGGCTATCTGGCAGCACTGGGGCCGCGCGCGGGGGAATCCCTCCTCTGTTTAGTGTTTGCATCGCACTGGTAAGTTGTGGGTGACGTCCTGGTGGTATTTCAGTTTCCTAGTGCTAATATGTCTTATTTAGAATCTTCATGCTATGCTATGGTAAGGAGAAAAGTTTTCTGAGCTTTTAGAAGTTATTTGAGTACACAGGCACTGTTATCTAATATAGACAGACTTTGTTTGACACTGCTTAAGTTGGAGGGTAGCAGACGGCATTGGGAGATTGGGACAGCTGTTGTATAGTGTCTGGCGAAATTATCAGTATACCTAATTTTTGGTCAAAACATAAGGTATATATTCGATGAAAGGGAATTCAAAAATGTTACTTCAATCTTAAGAGCCAAAATGGTTGATAATAGAGGTGGAAGTTTCGGACAATTTTTTCAGGCCGGGGCCCGGTCTGAAGTTGCTTTCAGAAGCCCGTCGCAAGGCTGACATTTGGAAAATCACCTCAATAAGGGGCAGGGTTGGTGTCAAAAAGTTTGACGAAAAGAATGATAAAGAAGTTCAAAGAATGATAAAGTAAATATGAAGTTTTTGAACCTGTTGATAATCAGTTTTTAACAACTGAATCCAAATCTAACATTTCTTTAGCTCTTACCACATCAAAGAATGGAAACTGATCATGGGCGGAGATCGGTGGTGGGGGGGGGGGATCAGGAGCCCTCTTGGATATAGGTTGTGTAATAGGCTTTTGAATAGGGCTTGTGTGCCAGCGTTAAACGGTATAACAAGGCCAGACGTCTTAGCACTGCCAGATAGGGACATTGGACTCTTCCTGGGGAAAACAAATTCCCGAGATCCCAAAATTTCGTCAGATTCCTACGGTATCCCCATGAAAGAGGAACGCTCAAGGGATTTTTGTCACAGGCGGTTGGAGGAGAGGAACAGGAAGCTGTTGCGGTGCGGTGGATTTCGGCCCTGGGCGGATTCAGGGGAGGGAAGGAGACGGGACCCTGTGTAGGCGGATTTAGGAGCGTGGAACTGTTGCGGCACTTTACAGCATAGGCGGATCCAGGATTGCCGATCGGGGGAGGGCACCTTACCGGGGGGCGCCATCCGGACCAGGGGGCGCCATCCGGACCAGGGGGCGCCATCCGGACCAGGGGGGCGCCATCCGGACCAGGGGGCGCCACTTATAACCGGCAAAACCTATCAGGTGGGCGCCAAATCCTGTCAGTGGGCGCCGACTTTCGTATCCTGGGGGGATGGGAAGCGACATTTCAGGGGGCGCCATCGACCTTTCAGGGGGCGCCGAGGGTCGATGGGGGGGGTACGTGCTTCCCTTGCCCCCCCTGGATCCGCTTATGCTTTACAGGGCAAGAGATTCTTGGCATAGGCACATCCAAGGAAGGGCACATAGGTAATGGGCGGATCCAGGGGGAAGTAGATGGGACCCTGTATAAAAAAGTCTGCTTTGCGTAGGCGGATTCAGGAGGAGGAAAGTTGCAGCGCTCTACAGAGCAAGGGATTATTGGCATAGGCACGTCCAGGGAAAGGGATTTAGGCAACTGGTAAGTGGACGGGACCCTGTAAAACAAAGCATATTTGGCTTACGCGGCTACAGGGGAGGGAAAGGAGATGATACTATAATAAATGATACTTGTCATAGGCGGATTCAGGAGGGGGAAACTGTTGTGCTGCACTACAGAGCAAGGCATTCTTATTTCCAGCGCGTCCAGGGAAGGGGATTTAAGCCATGCGCGGATTCAGGGAACGGGAATTAGACAGGACCCTGCATAACTTGATTCAGGGAGGGAACTGTTGTGGTGCACTACTTAGCAAGGGATTCTTTACATGGGCACATCCAGCCGAAATTTGCACGAAGCCGAAAACCCTGCTGTCATATTAAAAGCACTAAAACTATTCCTACTTTACAGATGAGATACTGGAGGCCAAATGCAACAATCCAATGCCATTTTAGCATCTATTGGACTGGACTGGATAGGCTGCAGATCTTTTCAAAAGTGAGCCATATACCAAAGAAATCATTTTCTTTGTTTTTATTTGTTGTTCATTCCTGACCAACGGTTTACCGTCGGAAATCACTGACAAATAAAAAAATAAAAACATATAAAAACAAAAAATACAAAACATACAAAACTAGAAAAAGAAAAATACAACAAATAAGCAGCATTTTTGTTGTCCAGAGTCTTGGTTGCTTCTGTTTGCCAAAGAAACAAGGAAACGATTCATTATCATGGTGGATCTCGAAACATATCGGTTGCGAATAGGCCTGAATGGACATCATCGTACTGCCCTTGATACTCATGACGCAGCAATGAAATCTTTCCTGAGGTTAATCGGCGATGGGTCAGTACATCTAATGCGAGGCGGAGGTGGAAGGCACCACCCAGTACACAGGAATCAGGCAGTAAATGTTGTATGTGGAAATCACCGATTCACGTTAGAAAAAAATTCAGGTGCTGGTTGGTGCGGATATATCAGTATCGCGCAAGCGCTAGGACTGGACCAGTACATAGTGATGCGCAATATAGCGGATTTTATTGCCATCAACCCGAGGTTTTACAGTATGATGAGGTTCGAGGACACGCCTGAGTCCCATACTGTATATGCAGACGAGTTACGCCAATTGTCAATTGAGAGACCGTCTTTTCTGAACCGAAACCACTGGGTTTCGAACCTGCATCAGGTATGTGTGCCGCATATTTATGGTGTTGAAGTGTTTGTGTATTGCTTAGAAGGCGTGAGATGGAAGTGGGTCCCCTCTTTCTTGAAGCCTGGAATTATGGGTGGGCCAATTGGTAGTATTTACATACTTCATTGCAGCAACCACTATGAATGGCTACGTGAAACGGCGCGGACTGTCGTGCCAACAATGCCAGAAAGGTTTGATTTTTTACAAGCTATTCAGGTGAATCTTTTGGATCCGTTTCCCCTGCGGATAGCTAGAGCAGTAAGCCACGCAGTGCCCAGCTCACGTCCAAGTGATCCAGAACAGCGCAGAGTTCAGAAACAGGCATCCGTCAGAAGCCGGTGACGAACGAAGTGAGAAACGGCTTCTATACTGACAGTTTTCTCTAGTCTCTGTTGTCCGTAGTAGTATAGTAGTTGTTGTCTGTTCTGAGGACTGGTATCAGATACTTGAAACTTGCAGGGATGAAAGGCAGGAACCCATAAAAAATCACGACGGCTGCAGATTTTGGAATTTTGCAAAAGGTTTTCCAAAATTTTGGATTATATTTTTCTAAACTTTTATTTTTATGTTTTTCTATTTATAGTCTACAGCTCTCAAACTTACACTCTTTTACACACAATTAATTACCACTTGTTGCTCAAAGTTTGAAGCAAAAAATCCAAATTTGTACTTCCAAAATGATTTTTTGAAACCTTTACCTCCAACTCGTAGTGAAATGCATTACCAAAGTTATAAGTTCGAAATATCTAATGATATGATGCTAGGTGTTCCAATTTGGTTTTTTAAAGTTATAATGGACTGTGCATTACTGCATAGACACTAAACTGAACCAAAAACATAATTTTGAAGGTCAGTTTTGGCCCTTTTTCCAAAACATTGCAATTATGGCCTAAAATTTTAAACCATATAACTTTCCAAATTCTGGACATTTTTTAATGCAGTTTTCTTTGTTTAGATGGGTATTGTCATTACAATAACATATTTTAAACTCAAATTTCTGAGTTAATGGGAAATATTTGTCTGCAAAAAATACAAAATTTTTTTGTCTTTTTCTGGGAATTTATGACTACATATTTCCAAATTTTATTTTCGAAATTGGTACCAAAAGAAAGCCCGGCTCAAGTTCGACAACCGTCTGCCTGACCATACCCACGCGTCTCCCATAGGTTTTGAGCTATATGATGATAAAGACTGAATTTGATGCGGTTTTCATAGATTGCAATAGATTCATCACGTGATAAAGTGCCTTTATACTCAACTGAGATATATGGCTCTCTTTATGCTTGTAGTATGGGAAATTATAAGCTCTGCCGTTTTTGTTTCATGACGCTCCGAAGACTAGTTCGCCACTGAGAGGCAAAATACTTCGGTTCCGTTTTTCCCGCAGCAGTAGTGACGTCATTCTGCCCTTCTTGCATGGACCTTCTGTGCTGCGGCAGTAGGCTGCAGCCGGTGAATGCGTACAAGAGGGGCATAACATTTCTATCCGAGTGCATACAGCGGGTGGCTAGCCGGTCGGGGTGGACGGGAGCCTGACTAGAGGGCAGAGGGTGCCGAGGCGTGTTTAGAGATCCGAGGAAGTGAGCAGTGATGCCCTCAGGGGTCTAGGGAACGGTAGCAGGGTCCAGAGCCGTGCTGAGATAGCTCATGGGAGACATTTCGGACGGGGGAGCAGTGAGGATGGTCTAGGGAACAGTAGCAGGGTCCAGAGCCGTGCTGAGATAGCTCATGGGAGACATTTCGGACGGGGGAGCAGTGAGGATGGTAGCTGGTACGGGACTGGAGCCTTCCCCGCCATTGCCTCAGAACAGCTTCTGCGTTTGTATTAACCATAGATATTCTGACATTGGGGAGGGGGAGTTCAGCCCCTAGCTCCGCCCATTGTATCTACCACCATTTGAATAGCCACCATGTATGTATATAAGCATATGCAAGATTGAAGATTTCATTGCACTCCGTACCAAATTACCGAACAATGTCAAAGAGAGGCAATCGACCATGCAGATTTCGAATGTGGTATTCAGGTAAACAAAAGGTCACTGCGCATGCGCACTGGAACAAATGGTAACAGAGGCTATCTCGGCAACCTACGGATCGATTTTCTTGAAATTTTGCGAATAAAAGAATAGCACGAAATGTAAGTCAAAAATGTCATTGAAGCTGCACTGCTATGCGCATGCGCAGAAGAAATTATGAAAGTAAGCCTGAAAGGCGAGGATATTTCAGAGGAGGACCTGAACAGAGGGAAATCCAACGTGCTTAAAGTTAGCATGAATGTTTTGTCACCCTTGGTAACAACAAAGGTCAGTGCGCATGCACACTAGTACTCCTGGTCATGGAGGCTATCTCAGGAGCCAATAGACCGATTTTGCTCAAATTTTTGCGAGTAAAAGCAGAATATCATCTGTTAATCCTAATTGATGGCATTATGACACTGCATTGTGCTGCACATGCGCAGTAGGAATTCTAAAGAATATTAGGCTATAAGGGATAGTTTAGACCAGGAGACAAACACACGACATACCAACATGCTTCAATCGATTATGACGGTATCTTCGCACTCATTCATTGCAGATTTTACTGCGCATGCGGACTGGGACATAGGGTACCCGAAGCTAACTCGTTAACAAATTGGGTGAATTGGGTGAAAATCTGCAGGTATAGGTGAAATACAGTCGGCAAACCCATCATATTTTATATTGTATCTCCTTTCTTCTGGTCATGCCCAGTCTTTGCTTAACAAAACAACCATTATACGTGTGTTTACTTATTTCATGACATGAACAGGGAGCAAACGTGGCGCAGTGTGCAGAGACATGCTAATTTAGGAAAACATGGGCTTACAAAGGGGATTGAATGGAGTTATAATGAGAACACAGGACCTAAAGTCCGAAAATTGCGTTGGTATAAGTATCATACAGCTGAAAACACTCGCCTGTCAATTGAACTGTTTGCCTAACGTACATTGTCACCGGCTTTTCCTGCGCCGGAGCGGCACCTGCCGAGGCCGCAGGCCGAAGTCTGTTGTTGTTGTTGTTGTTGTCTGTTCTGAGCGCTGGTATCAGAGACCTAAAACTTTTGTGGATAGAAGGCACTTCCAAATGAATAAGCACCACGGTTGTCAATTTTCAAAATTTTCAAAATTTTGCCCAGAATTTTGCATTATGTGATTTTTAACTTTTATTTTTCTATTTTTTGCTAATTCATCTAGACTCTTTAAACTTGCACCCTTTTACATCAGGGAAATTTGTAGTTCACACAAAAAGTTGGAAAGAAAAAGCTTTAAATTTAGGGCTCTAAATTAGCTTTTAAACTTTGCACCCTAAATTTGGCATAAAACTCATGGTCTAAACTACAGGCTCGAAATATCTGAAGCTACAGCAGTTCAGGTTCTATGTCAAATATCAACTTAAAGGCCGGTTTGTGCAGTACTGCACAAACACAGAAACAAAACAAAAATGGAAATTTAAGGGTCCTTTTTGGCCCATTTCGTGAAGGTCTGCATTTCCCAAAATATCATTCAAACGCTTATATCTTCCGATCTGATTGATACAATTTAGTTCCCATTTCCGATAATAAGAGAGAATAGCCTCCTTTATTATATATTTAGAGATAAAAACTTTCAGACTGAAAATTTTTATTTTATAGGCAAAAATAAAATATAAGTTTTTAAAATTTGTATTCTCAGCCCCCTGGTTTCCAGACCATGATAGCTACGGTATTGAACGTAACACGGCTGGATAGAAAACTTCGTTGCCGTGATTTTTCTCACTCATACCCCCCACTTATCTCTTACGGTACCCTCGCTATAAGCTGTAAAGTACATTTCAAAGTGGTTATTTTATCAGTTCATTTTTGCTTCACACCGGGGTTTAGGGTGGTTAGAGTCATTGGAGGGAAATGCAATTTTGCATGCAGCTAGGTAAGAGACATATGTCGACATTCCATCTGCATAGATATCAATGAAACACCAAGTTACCTTTACAAACATGCCGTTTCTCCACGCAACGTTGTAGCAAATCACCACTCGTCACCCGTGCGTCCACGCCGCGGCAACGCCGGCGATCGGCGCGGCCGTTTCTGTTTATTTATGGTGTGGTAAAAAAGTACCCATTACTACCCACAATGCATCACAAGTAATTAGAGTACCGTAAAAATCCGAGTTTACAATAAGGGTATTATGTTTCTGTTTTTGGACCATGGGTGGATCCAGGGAATAAGTAGGCTAGGTGCCCCTTCTCACCCTTCTCGCCCCATCCCCCTCCCCCAACCCCCAATCGACCATCGGCGCCCTCTGAAATTGTAAAGACACGCCTCTCAAGGTCGATGACGCTCCCTGAAATGTCGCTTCCCATACGCGGATCCAGGATTGCCTATCGGGAGCGAGGTGGAAGGGGGAAATTTCCTGGTGGGCGCTATCTACACCAGGGACGCCACTTTTGGCCGGAAAACCTATCAAGTAGGCGCTAAAACCTATCAGTAGACCCCGATACCTGCATCTCGGGGAAAACGACATTTCAGGGGGTGCCATCGAACTTTCCAGGGGTTTCCGGGACAATTTCAGGGGGCGCTAAGATTCTATGGGGGGCACCTGTCCCCTTTCCGCCTTGGATCCGCCTATGTCGTTTCGGGGGGGCACGGAGGTGGGGTCGTTACGGGTGTGGGGGTAAGGAGCTCGAGCATAAGCGGATCCAGGACATCAGCATGGGGGTAGGGGATAAAGAGTTCGAGCATAGGCGGATCCAGGACATCAGTACGGGGGTGGGGCTAAGAAGCTCGAGCATAAGCGGATTCAGCTGATCAGTACGGGAGTGGGGCTCGGGAGCTCGAGCATAGGCGGATCTAGGACATCAGTACGGTGGTGGGGCTCGGGCGTTCCAGCATAGGCGGATCCAGGACATTAGTAGGGTGGTAGGGGCTAAAGAGTTCGAGTATAGGCGGATCCAGGACATTAGTAGGGTGGTAGGGGCTAAAGAGTTCGAGTATAGGCGAATCCAGGGCAGTACGGAGGTGGGGTACGGAGTTCGAGCATAGGCAGCCCCAGGACATCAGTTCGGGGATGGGGCTAAGGAGCTCGAGCATAGGCGGATCCAGAAAATCAGTGCAGGGGTGTGGCTCCGGAGCTCGAGTAAAGGCGGATCCAGGACATCAGTACGGGGGTGGGGCTAAAGAGATCGAGCATAGGTGGATCCGGGACATCTGTACGGGGGTGGGGCTAAAGAGCTGTAGCATAGGCGGATCCAGGACATCAGTATGGGTGTGGGGCTAAGGAGCTCGAGCAGAGGCGGATCCAGGGCATCAGTACGGGGGTGGGGCTAAGGGGTTCGATTATAGGCGGTTAAAGGACATCAGTACAGAGGTGGGGCTAAGGAGCTCAAGCATAAGCGGATCCAGGACATCAGCACAGGGGTAAGGGCTATAGAGTTCGAGCATAGGCGGATCCAGGACATCAGTACGGGGGTGGGGCTAAGAAGCTCGAGCATAAGCGGAGCCAGGATATCAGTACGGGGGTAGAGGCTAAGGAGTTTGAGCATAAGCGGATCCAGCATATCGATACGGGGATTGGGCTAAGGAGATCCAGCATAGGCGGATCCAGGACATCTGTACGGAGGTGGGGCTAAGGAGCTCGAGCATAGGCGGATCCAGGACATCAGTATGGGTGTCGGACTAAGGAGCTCGAGCAGAGGCGGATCCAGGGCGTCAGTACGGGGCTGGGGTAAGAGGCTCGAGTATAGGCGGATCAAAGACATCAGTACGGGGGTGGGGCTAAGAAGCTCGAGCAAAAGCGGATCCAGGACATCAAGGGGCTATAGAGTTAAAACAGGTAGGGGCTAAAGAGTTAAAACATAAGCGGATCCAGGACATCAGTACGGGGGTGGGGCTAGGGAGCTCAAGCATAAGCGGGTTCAGGACATCAGTACGTGGGTGGGGCTCGGGAGCTCAAGCATAGGCGGATCCAGGACATCAGTAGGGGTAGGGGCTAAAAAGTTCAAGCATAGGCGGATCCAGGGCAGTATAGAGGTGGGGCTACAGGGTTCGAGCATAGGCAGATCCAGGACATATGTAAGGGGGTGGGGTAAGGAGCTCGAGCATAGGCGGATCCAGGACATTAGTTCGGTGGTGGGGCTGAGGTCTCGAGCTGGGGCATAACTCGGTAACAAATAGGCTGAATTGGGTGAAAATCTGCAGGTATAGGTGAAATACTGTCGGAAAACCCGTCATATTTTATATTGCATCGCCTTTCTTCTGGTCATGCCTAGTCTTTGCTTAACAAAACAAACATTATACGTGTGTTTATTTATTTCATGACATGAACAGAGGGCAAGCGTGGTGCAGTATGCAGATACATGCTAATTTAGGAAAACATGGGCCTAGACAGGGGAGTAAATGAAGGCATAATGAGAACACAGCACCTAAAAATCAAACATTGCGTTGTTATAAGTATCAAACTGCTGAAAACACTCGCCTGTCAATCAAACTGTTTGGCTAACGTACATTGTCACCGGCTTCTCCTGCGCCAGAGCGGCACCTGCCGAGGCCGCAGGCCGAGGTCTGTTGTTGTTGTTGTTGTCTGTTCTGAGCGCTGGTATCAAAGACCTAAAACTTTTGTGGATAGAAGGCACTTCCAAATGAATAAGCACCACGGTTGTCAATTTTCAAAATGTTAAAAATTTTTCCCAGAATTTTGCATTATGTGATTTTCAACTTTTATTTTTCTATTTTTTGCTAATTTATCTACAGTCTTTAAACATGCACCCTTTTACATCAGGGATATTTGTAGTTCACACAAAAAGTTGGAAAGAAAAAGCTTTAAATTTAGGGCTCTAAATTAGTTTTTAAACTTTTCAACCTAAATTTGGCATAAAACTCATGGTCTAAACTACAGGCTCGAAATATCTGAAGCTACAGCAGTTCAGGTTCTGAGTCAAATATCAACTTAAAGGCCAGTTTGTGCAGTACTGCACAAACACAGAAACAAAACAAAAACGGAAAGTTAAGGGTCCCTTTTGGCCTATTCCGTGAAGGTCTGCATTTCCCAAAATATCATTCAAACCCTTATATCTTCCGATCTAATTGATAAAAATTAATTCCCATTTCAGATAATAAAAGAGATTAGCCTCCTTTATTATTTATTTAGAGATAAAAACTTTCAGACTGAAACTTTTTTGTTTTATAGGCAAAAATAAAATATAAGTTTTTAAAATTTTTTATTCTCAGCCCCCTGGTTTCCAGACCATGATAGCTACGGTATTGAACTTAACACGGCTGGATAGAAAACTTCGTTGCCGTCATTTTTCTCACTCATACCCCCACTTATCTCTTACGGTATCCGCGCTATAAGCCGTAAAGTACATTTCAAAGTGGTTATTTTATCAGTTCATTTTTGCTTCACACCGGGGTTTAGGGTGGTTAGAGTCATTGGAAGGAAATGAAATTTTGCATGCAGCTAGGTAAGAGACATATCTCGACATTCCAACTGCTTACATATCAATGAAACACCAAGTCTACCTTTACTTAAATGTAATACATCATGCTAGTATGTTTCCAGCTCGAAACCTTACCCGCCGTTCGGCCGTAGCGTCGCTGCGGGCGGCGCACTGGTAGATGCTATGCGAGACAGATGCCATAGCTATCTATGTACGCATGCTATAGACCAGCGCGAATGCCCGGTGGTAGCAGGGTAGTCGGTCTCGTTTCGGCTCCTCTACTCGTGCGGCGGTGGCGTTGTCTGTTAGATATTCATATCAGTCGGACGGCCGGGTGACGGCCGTGCGGTGGGGTTCTGCGCGCTGTGGCGACTTGCGACGAATAAAAAACAAAATTGTGGTCAGGAACTGGTTTGCTTGTTTGGTTTGTTGTGTTTTGTTTCCTTACGTGTGTCCAAATCGTACCGTGTATGCGTGTGATACGTCCGGTAAAAGTGATGTGTTTAATGAGAGAGATAAAAGAGGCCCCACCACTTAAGCCTTCGGGATTTTGCGTCAATCTCTTTGTTATACCTGTCATATTGTTTCCGTCCAATAAAAGTTTATCATCTATCAATCTGTCTACCCGCTAGTTAATGCATTCTCTAACCATAGGTAACACTGGTTAAAGGATCCACCGTTGCACACAATTTCTTTCCCAGTCGAATAAACCTCTTTATGGTCATACCATGACACGTGACTCCTTGCACTGCCTGCTTAAACCAACTGTATAAGCAGTGGCGGATGCAGGCCATTAGTACGGGGGATGGGGCTAAGGAGGTGGAGCATAGGCGGAACCAAGACATAAGTACCGGAGTGGGGACAGGGAGCTCGAGCATAGGCGGATCCAGGACATCAGTGAAGGGGTAGGGGCTACGGATTTCGAGCATAGGCGGATCCAGGACATCAGTAAGAAGGTGGGGCTAAGGAGCTCGAGCATAGGCGGATCCAGGACATCAGTACCGGGGTAGGGGCTAAGGAGTTCGAGCATAGGCGGATCCAGGACATCAGTACGGAGGTGGGGCTAAGAAGTTCGAGCATAGGCGGATCCAGGGCATCAGTACGGGGGTGGGGCTAAGGAGCTCCAGCAAAGGCGGATCCAGGCTGCTCAGTACGGGGATGGGGCTAAGGAGCTCGAGCATAGGCGGATCCAGGACATCAGTACGGTGGTGGGGCTCGGGCGTTCCAGCATAGGCGGATCCAGGACATTAGTAGGGTGGTAGGGGCTAAAGAGTTCGAGTATAGGCGAATCCAGGGCAGTACGGAGGTGGGGCTACGGAGTTCGAGCATAGGCAGGTCCAGGACATCAGTTCGGGGGTGGGGCTAAGGAGCTCGAGCATAGGCGGATCCAGGACATCAGTGCAGGGGTGTGGTTCCGGAGCTCGAGTAAAGGCGGATCCAGGACATAAGTGAAAGCAGTACGGGGGTGGGGCTAAGGAGATCGAGCATAGGTGGATCCACGACATCTGTACGGGGTGGGGCTAAAGAGCTGGAGCATAGGCGGATCCAGGACTTCAGTACGGGGCTGGGGCTAAGGGGCTCGAGTATAGGCGGATCAAAGACATCAGTACAGGAGTGGGGCTAAGGAGCTCGAGCATAAGCGGAGCCAGGATATCAGTACGGGGTTAGAGGCTAAGGAGTTTGAGCATAGGCGGATCCAGCATATCGGTACGGGGATGGGCCTAAGGAGATCCAGCATACGCGGATCCAGGACATCTGTACGGAGGTGGGGCTAAGGAGCTCGAGCATAGGCGGATCCAGGACATCAGTATGGGTGTCGGGCTAAGGAGCTCGAGCAGAGGCGGATTTAGGACTTCAGTACGGGGCTGGGGCTAAGGGGCTCGAGTATAGGCGGATCAAAGACATCAGTACGGGAGTGGGGCTAAGGAGCTCGAGCATAAGCGGATCCAGGTCATCAAGGGGCTAAAGAGTTAAAACAGGTAGGGGCTAAAGAGTTAAAATAGAAGCGGATCCAGGACATCAGTACGGGGGTGGGGCTAAGGAGCTCGAGCATAAGCGGATTTAGGACATCAGTACGTGGGTGGGGCTCGGGAGCTCGAGCATAGGCGGATCCAGGACATCAGTAGGGGTAGGGGCTAAGGAGTTCAAGCATAGGCGGATCCAGGGCAGTATAGAGGTGGGCCTACGGAGTTCGAGCATAGGCAGATCCAGGACATATGTAAGGGGGTGGGGTAAGGAGCTCGAGCATAGGCGGATCCAGGACATCAGTTCGGTGGTGGGGCTGAGGTCTCGAGCTGGGGCATAACTCGGTAACAAATAGGCTGAATTGGGTGAAACTCTGCAGGTATAGGTGAAATACCGTCGGAAAACCCATCATATTTTATATTGTATCTCCTTTCTTTTCGTCATGCCCGGTCTTTGCTTAACAAAACAAACATTATGCGTGTGTTTATTTATTTGATTACATGAACAGAGGGCAAGCGTGGTGCAGTATGCAGAGACATGCTAATTTAGGAAAACATGGGCCTAGACAGGGGATTGAATGGAGCCATAATGAGAACACAAAACCTAAAACTCCAACATTGCTTTGTTATAAGTATTAAACTGCTGAAAAAACTCGCCTGTCAATCGAACTGTTTGGCTAACGTACATTGTCACCGGCTTCTCCTGCGCCAGAGCGGCACCTGCCGAGGCCGCAGGCCGAGGTCTGTCTGTTGTTGTCTGTCCCGCCTGAGAATTGATGTCAGAGCTCTGGAATTTTGTACGGTGATAGCCCTTCTGCCCCAGACACCCAAACTGAAGCCCCGAGTCGAAATCCAAAATAGTTTTTGACAAATTTTGGCTCAAACTTTTTCTGTTTTATATTTTTCTAATTTTTACTTCTTAAGCTACGAACTTGAAATTTATGTCCTTTTCAAAGGATAACAAGGGCCAGCTAGGGGAAAAAATTGAGCTGATCCGACAATATTTATTACGGGAAAACGCGGCATTTCTCACGCGAGCAAAAAACCTGCTAAAAGTTGATGGCCGACTTGTGCGCTCGAAATGTCAGAAGACAGGCCTCAGTTAGCTGAAAGACAGTTACCTAGGGGTAGCTAGGAAAATTTTGTAGTGCTTAGGCATAGTTTAGAGTGCAAAACGCAAAATTTTGACCTACCTTTTACAGTTCTTCCGGAAGACTGAATTTTGGTTCCTTTCATTTCAACGTTAATATCTCACCATCTAATTGACCGATTTAAGTTTTCATTTCAAATAATGAAAGAACATTGCATCCGCCTGATAATATTGGGAGATGGAAATTTTGATTGTGAAATTCTTTGTTTTATAGGCATAAATAGAAATGGAGTCAAAAAATTTTTTATTTGCATCTTCCTGGTTCCAAGCTCATGTCACTCACAAACTCAGAATTGACATGGCTGAATAGAGAAGTTACGTGCGATCATTTTGCACACTTATACTACCCACCTATCTCTAATGGCTTTCGAGTAATTAGTCCAAAATGTATTACAAGATGCTAAATTTCTCGGACCACCTTTGCTTCTCACCATGGTTTCAAGTCCTTAAAATGGATGGAAGTGGAAGATATTTGGCATGGAGCTAGCTTAGGATCCTAGCTCGACGATACAAGTAATTTCAGCCCAAAAGAATGCTTGGTTCGTCTTCTAGAAGCACCTTTATATCGTGCCTTTTCGGGACAAGCACAGCACCCGGCGCCAGCGGCCCGCCATATTCGGCGGAGTTGTACCAGCCAGTGACCTCCTGACGGGTCACAGCTGTTCAGCTAGTGGGAGGGTGAGTAGTGTGGCACGGTGGTCTAGTGGTTAGAGGCCCTGTCTCTTGATCAGGTAGGTCCGGTTCGAATCCGGGGGTGACCACGTACTCTTTATTGGTTATTTCAAAGAAAAGAATGATAAAACTGACTTGCAGGCTTATGAAGAGATACATTAAGAACGAAATATGGTTTGCTTTCGGCACATTGTCATGCGGCTCTCCTGCGCCGGTGGGGCGTTAGCCCAGGCCGCAGGCCGAGGTTTGCTGTTGTCGTCAGAAGCCGGTGACGAACGAAGTAAGAAACGGCTTCTATTCTGACAGTTTTTCCGGTCTCGTCGTTGTCTGTTGTTGTTGTTGTTGTTGTCTGTTCTGAGCGCTGGTATCAGAGACCTAAAACTTTTGTGGATAGAAGGCACTTCCAAATGAATAAGCACCACGGTTGTCAATTTTCAAAATTTTCAAAATTTTGCCCAGAATTTTGCATTATGTGATTTTTAACTTTTATTTTTCTATTTTTTGCTAATTCATCTAGACTCTTCAAACTTGCACCCTTTTACATAAGGGAAATTTGTAGTTCACACAAAAAGTTGGAAAGAAAAAGTTTTAAATTTAAGTCTCTAAATTAACTTTTAAACTTTGCAACCTAAATTTGACATAAAACTCATGGTCTAAACTATAGGCTCGAAATATCTGAAGCTACGGCAGTTCAGGTTCTAAGTCAAATATCCACTTATAGGCCTGTTTGTGCAGTTCTGCACAAACACAAAAACAAAATGAAAACGGAAATTTGAGGGTCCTTTTTGGCCTATTCCGTGAAGGTCTGTATTTCCCAAAATATCATTCAAACCCTTATATCTTCGGATCTAATTAATAAAATTTAGTTTCGATTTCGGATAATAAAAGAGAATAGCCTCCCTTATTATATATTTAGAGATAAAAACTTTCAGACTGAAACTTTTTATTTTATAGGCAAAAATAAATTATAAGTTTTGAAACTTTTTATTCTCAGCCCCCTGGTTTCCAGAACATAATAGCTAGGGTATTGAACTTAACACGGCTGGATAGCAAACTTAGTTGCCGTCATTTTTCTCACTCATACCCCCCCACTTATCTCTTACGGCGTCCGAGCTATAAGTCGTAAAATACATTTCAAAGTGGTAATTTTATCGGTGCATTTTTGCTTCACACCGGGGTTTAGGGTGGTTAGAGTCATTGCAGGGAAATGAAATTTTGCATGCAGCTAGGTAAGAGACATATCTTGCCATTGCAACAGGTTGCATATCATTGCAACACCAGTCTACCTTTACTTAAATGTAATACATCATGCTAGTATGTTTCCAGCTCGAAACCTCACCCCGCCGTTCGGCCGTAGCGTCGCTGCGGGCGGCGCACTGGTAGATGCTATGCGAGACAGATGCCATAGCTATCTATGTACGCATGCTATAGACCAGCGCGAATGCCCGGTGGTGGCAGGGTAGTCGGTCTCGTTTCGGCTCCTCTACTCGTGCGGCGGTGGCGTTGTCTGTTAGATATTCATATCAGTCGGACGGCCGGGTGACGGCCGTGCGGTGGGGTCCTGCGCGCTGTGGCGACTTGCGACGAATAAAAAACAAAATTGTGGTCAGGAACTGGTTTGCTTGTTTGGTTTGTTGTGTTTTGTTTCTTTACGTGTGTCCAAATCGTACCGTGTATGCGTGTGATACGTCCGGTAAAAGTGATGTGTTTAATGAGAGAGATAAAAGAGGCCCCACCACTTAAGCCTTCGGGCTTTTGCGTCAATCTCTTTGTTATACCTGTCATATTGTTTCCGTCCAATAAAAGTTTATCATCTATCTATCTGTCTACCCGCTAGTTAATGCATTCTCTAACCATAGGTAACACTGGTTAAAGGATCCACCGTTGCACACAATTTCTTTCCCAGTCGAATAAACCTCTTTATGGTCATACCATGACACGTGACTCCTTGCACTGCCTGCTTAAACCAACTGTATAAGCAGTGGCGGATGCAGGCCATTAGTACGGGGGTGGGACTAAGGAGGTGGAGCATAGGCGGAACCAAGACATCAGTACCGGAGTGGGGACAGGGAGCTCGAGCATAGGCGGATCCAGGACATCAGTACGGGGTGGGGCTAAGGAGCTCGAGCATAGGCGGATCCAGGACATCAGGACGGTGTTGGGGCTAGGGAGCTAGAGCATAGGCGGATCCAGGACATCAGTATGGGGGTGGGGCTAAGGACCTCGAGCATAGGCGGATCCAAGACAGTACGGAGGTGGGGCTACGGAGTTTGAGCATAGGCGGATCCAGGACATCAGTAAGGGAGTGGGGCTAAGGAGCTCCAGCATAGGCGGATCCAGGACATCAGTAAGGGGGTGGGGCTAAGGAGCTCGAGCATAGGCGGATCCAGGACATCAGTAGGGGTAGGGCTAAGGAGCTCGAGCATAGGCGGATCCAGGACATCAGTATGGGGATGGACCTAAGGAGCTCGAGCATAGGCGGATCCAGGACATCAGTACGGGGCTGGAACTCGGGACCTCAAGCAAAGGCGGATCCAGGACATCAATACGGGAATGGGGCTAAGGAGCTTGAGCATAGGCGGATCCAGGACATTACGGAGGTGGGGCTACGGAGTTCGAGCATAGGCGGAACCAGGACATCAGTAAGTGCGTGGGCTAAGGACCTCGAGCATAGGCGGATCCACGACATCAGTACGGGGATGGGCCTGAGGAGTTTGAGCATAGGCGGATCCACGACATCAGTCCGGGGGTGGGGCTAAGGAGCTGGAGCATAGGCGGATCCAGGACATCAGTACGAGGTGGGGCTAAGCAGCTTGAGCATAGGCGGATCCAGGACATCAGTGCGAGGGTGGGCCGAGGGAGATAGAGAATAGGCGGATCCAGGACATCAGTACGAGGGTGGGGTTAGGGAGTTAGAGCATAGGCGGATCCAGGACATCAGTACGAGGGTGGGCCTAGGGAGATAGAGAATAGGCGGATCCAGGACATCAGTACGAGGGTGGGGTTAGGGAGTTAGAGCATAGGCGGATCCAGAACATCAGTACGGGGGTGGGGCTAAGGAGTTTGAGCATAGGCGGATCCATGACATCAGTTCGGGGGTGGGGCTAAGGAGCTCGAGCATAGGCGGATCCAGGACATCAGTGCGGGGGTGGGGCTCCGGAGCTCGAGTAAAGGCGGATCCAGGACATCAGTACGGGGGTGGGGCTAAGGAGATGGAGCATAGGCGGATCTAGGACATCAGTACGGGGTGGTGCTAAGGAAATGGAGCATAGGTGGATCCAGGAAATCAGTATGGGGGTGGGGCTAGTTGGCTCGCGCATAAGCGGATCCAGGACATCAATAGGGGTAGGGGCTATGGAGTTCGAGCATAGGCGGATCCAGGGCATTACAGAGGTGGGGCTACGGAGTTCGAGCATAGGCAGATCCAGGACATCAGTAAGGGGTTGGGGTAAGGAGCTCGAGCATAGGCGGATCCAGGACATCAGTACGGGGGTGGGGCTAAAGAGCTCGAGCATAGGCGGATCCAGGACATCAGTTCGGCGGTGGGGCTGAGGTCTCGAGCTGGAGCATAACTCGGTAACAAATAGTCTGAATTGGGTGAAAATCTGCAGGTGGAATACTTTAGGAAAATACCTTTCTTTAGGGGAAATACTGTCGGAAAACCCGTCATGTTTTATATTGCATCGCCTTTCTTCTGGTCATGCTTCGTCTTTACTTAACAAAACAAACATTATACGTGTGTTTGTTTATGTGATGACATGAACAGAGGGCAAGCGTGGTGCAGTATGCAGATACATGCCAATTTAGGAAAACATGGGCCTAGACAGGGGATTAAATGGAGCCATAATGAGAACACAAAACCTAAAACTCAAACATTGCGTTGTTATCAGTATCAAACTGCTGAAAACGTTCGCCTGTCAATCGAACTGTTTGGCTAACGTACATTGTCACCGGCTTCTCCTGCGCCGGAGCGGCACCTGCCGAGGCCGCAGGCCGAGGTTGTTGTTGTTGTCTGTTCTGAGCGCTGGTATCAGAGACCTAAAACTTTTGTGGATAGAAGGCACTTCCAAATGAATAAGCACCACGGTTGTCAATTTTCAAAATTTTCAAAATTTTGCCCAGAATTTTGCATTATGTGATTTTTAACTTTTATTTTTCTATTTTTTGCTAATTCATCTAGACTCTTTAAACTTGCACCCTTTTACATCAGAGAAATTTGTAGTTCACACAAAAAGTTGGAAAGAAAAAGCTTTAAATTTAGGGCTCTAAATTAGCTTTTAAACTTTGCACCCTAAATTTGGCATAAAACTCATGGTCTAAACTACAGGCTCGAAATATCTGAAGCTACAGCAGTTCAGGTTCTATGTCAAATATCAACTTAAAGGCCGGTTTGTGCAGTACTGCACAAACACAGAAACAAAACAAAAATGGAAATTTAAGGGTCCTTTTTGGCCCATTTCGTGAAGGTCTGCATTTCCCAAAATATCATTCAAACGCTTATATCTTCCGATCTGATTGATACAATTTAGTTCCCATTTCCGATAATAAGAGAGAATAGCCTCCTTTATTATATATTTAGAGATAAAAACTTTCAGACTGAAAATTTTTATTTTATAGGCAAAAATAAAATATAAGTTTTTAAAATTTTTATTCTCAGCCCCCTGGTTTCCAGACCATGATAGCTACGGTATTGAACTTAACACGGCTGGATAGAAAACTTCGTTGCCGTGATTTTTCTCACTCATACCCCCCACTTATCTCTTACGGTATCCGCGCTATAAGCTGTAAAGTACATTTCAAAGTGGTTATTTTATCAGTTCATTTTTGCTTCACACCGGGGTTTAGGGTGGTTAGAGTCATTGGAGGAAATGAAATTTTGCATGCAGCTAGGTAAGAGACATATGTCGACATTCCATCTGCATAGATATCAATGAAACACCAAGTTACCTTTACAAACATGCCGTTTCTCCACGCAACGTTGTAGCAAATCACCACTCGTCACCCGTGCGTCCACGCCGCGGCAACGCCGGCGATCGGCGCGGCCGTTTCTGTTTATTTATGGTCTGGTAAAAAAGTACCCATTACTACCCATAATGCATCACAAGTAATTAGAGTACCGTAAAAATCCTAGTTTACAATAAGGGTATTATGTTTCTGTTTTTGGACCATGGGTGGATCCAGGGAATAAGTAGGCTAGGTGCCCCTTCTCACCCTTCTCGCCCCATCCCCTCCCCCAGCCCCCAATCGACCATCGGCGCCCTCTGAAATTGTAAAGACACGCCTCTCAAGGTCGATGACGCTCCCTGAAATGTCGCTTCCCATACGCGGATCCAGGATTGCCTATCGGGAGCGAGGTGGAAAAGGAAATTTCCTGGTGGGCACTATCTACACCAGGGACGCCACTTTTGGCCGGAAAACCTATCAAGTAGGCGCTAAAACCTATCAGTAGACCCCGATACCTGCATCTCGGGGAAAACGACATTTCAGGGGGTGCCATCAAACTTTCCAGGGGTTTCGGGACAATTTCAGGGGGCGCTAAGATTCCATGGGGGCACCTGTCCCCCTTTCCCCTTGGATCCTCCTATGTCGTTTCGGGGGAGGGGGCACGGCGGTGGGGTCGTTACGGGTGGGGGGTAAGGAGCTTGAGCATAAGCGGATCCAGGACATCAGCATGGGGGTAGGGGCTAAAGAGTTCGAGCATAGGCAGACCCAGGACATCAGTACGAGTGTGGGGCTAGGGAGTTAGAGCATAGGCGGATCCAGGGCATCGGCACGAGGGTCGGGCTAGGGAGTTAGAGCATAGGCGGATCCAGGACATCGGTACGAGGGTCGTGCTAGAGAGTTAGAGCATAGGCGGATCCAGGGCATTAGTACGGGGATGGGGCTAGGCAGCTGAGCATTAGCGGATTCAGGACATCAGTACGGGGTGAGACTCGGGAGTTCCAGCATAGGCGGATCCAGGACATCAGTAGGGGGGGTAGGGGCTACGGAGTTAGAGCATACGCGGATCCAGGACATTAGTACGGGGATGGGGCTAAGCAGCTGAGCATTAGCGGATTCAGGACATCAGTACGGGGTGAGACTCGGGAGTTCCAGCATAGGCGGATCCAGGACATCAGTAGGGGGGTAGGGGCTACGCAGTTCGAGCATAGGCGGATCCAGGATATTAGTACGGGGATGGGCCTAAGGAGCTCGAGCATAAGCGGATTCAGGCTGATCAGTACGGGGGTGGGGATCGGGAGCTCGAGCATAGGCGGATCTAGGATATCAGTACGGTGGTGGGGCTCGGGCGTTCCAGCATACGCGGATCCAGGACATTAGTAGGGTGGTAGGGGCTAAAGAGTTCGAGTATAGGCGAATCAAGGGCAGTACGGAGGTGGGGCTACGGAGTTCGAGCATAGGCAGATCCAGGACATCAGTTCGGGGGTGGGGCTAAGGAGCTCGAGCATAGGCAGATCCAGGACATCAGTGCAGGGGTGTGGCTCCGGAGCTCGAGTAAAGGCGGATCCAGGACATCAGTGGGGGGGTAGGGGCTAAGGAGTTGGAGCATAGGCGGATCCAGGACATCAGTAAGGAGGTGGGGCTAAGGAGCTCGAGCATAGGCGGATCCAGGACATCAGTAGGGGGTAGGGGCTAAGGAGTTCGAGCATAGGCGGATCCAGGACATCAGTACGGAGGTGGGGCTAAAAGTACGAGCATAGGCGGATCCAGGACATAAGTACGGGGGTGGGGCTAAGGAGCTCCAGCAAAGGCGGATTCAGCTGCCTCAGTACGGGGAGTGGGGCTAAGGAGCTCGAGCAAAGGCGGATCTAGGACATCAGTACGGTGGTGGGGCTCGGGCGTTCCAGCATTGGCGGATCCAGGACATATAGTAGGGTGGTAGGGGCTAAAGAGTTCGAGTATAGGCGAATCCAGGGCAGTACGGAGGTGGGGCTACGGAGTTCGAGCATAGGCAGACCCAGGACATCAGTTCGGGGTGGGGCTAAGGAGCTCGAGCATAGGCGGATCCAGGACATCAGTGCAGGGGTGTGGCTCCGGAAATCGAGTAAAGGCGGATCCAGGACATCAGTACGGGGGTGGGGCTAAGGAGATCGAGCAAAGGTGGATCCGGGACATCTGTATGGGTGTGGGGCTAAAGAGCTCGAGCAGAGGCGGATCCAGGACATCAGTACGGGGGTGGGGCTAAGGGAGTTCGAGTATAGGCGGATAAAGGGCATCAGTACGGGGGTGGGGCTAAGGGGTTCGAGTATAGGCGGATAAAGGACATCAGTACAGAGGTGGGGCTAAGGAGCTCAAGCATAAGCGGATCCAGGACATCAGCACAGGGGTAAGGGCTAAAGAGTTCGAGCATAGGCGGATCCAGGACATCAGTACGGGGGTGGGGCTAAGAAGCTCGATCATAAGCGGAGCCAGGATATCAGTACGGGGGTAGAGGCTAAGGAGTTTGAGCATAAGCGGATCCAGCATATCGATACGGGGATTGGGCTAAGGAGATCCAGCATAGGCGGATCCAGGACATCTGTACGGAGGTGGGGCTCGGGAGCTCAAGCATAGGCGGATCCAGGACATCAGTAGGGGTAGGGGCTAAGGAGTTCAAGCATAGGCGGATCCAGGGCAGTATAGAGGTGGGGCTACAGGGTTCGAGCATAGGCAGATCCAGGACATATGTAAGGGGGTGGGGTAAGGAGCTCGAGCATAGGCGGATCCAGGACATTAGTTCGGTGGTGGGGCTGAGGTCTCGAGCTGGGGCATAACTCGGTAACAAATAGGCTGAATTGGGTGAAAATCTGCAGGTATAGGTGAAATACTGTCGGAAAACCCGTCATATTTTATATTGCATCGCCTTTCTTCTGGTCATGCCTAGTCTTTGCTTAACAAAACAAAAATTATACGTGTGTTTATTTATTTCATGACATGAACAGAGGGCAAGCGTGGTGCAGTATGCAGATACATGCTAATTTAGGAAAACATGGGCCTAAACAGGGGAGTAAATGAAGGCATAATGAGAACACAACACCTAAAAATCAAACATTGCGTTGTTATAAGTATCAAACTGCTGAAAACACTCGCCTGTCAATCAAACTGTTTGGCTAACGTACATTGTCACCGGCTTCTCCTGCGCCAGAGCGGCACCTGCCGAGGCCGCAGGCCGAGATCTGTTGTTGTTGTTGTTGTCTCTTCTGAGCGCTGGTATCAAAGACCTAAAACTTTTGTGGATAGAAGGCACTTCCAAATGAATAAGCACCACGGTTGTCAATTTTCAAAATTTTAAAAATTTTCCCAGAATTTTGCATTATGTGATTTTCAACTTTTATTTTTTATTTTTGCTAATTCATCTACAGTCTTTAAACATGCACCCTTTTACATCAGACGAATTTGTAGTTCACACAAAAAGTTGGAAAGAAAAAGCTTTAAATTTAGGGCTCTAAATTAGTTTTTAAACTTTGCACCCTAAATTTGACATAAAACTCATGGTCTAAACTACAGGCTCGAAATATCTGAAGCTACAGCAGTTCAGGTTCTGAGTCAAATATCAACTTAAAGGCCAGTTTATGCAGTACTGCACAAACACAGAAACAAAACAAAAACGGAAAGTTAAGGGTCCCTTTTGGCCCATTCCGTGAAGGTCTGCATTTCCCAAAATATCATTCAAACCCTTATATCTTCCGATCTAATTGATAAAAATTAATTCCCATTACAGATAATAAAAGAGATTAGCCTCCTTTATTATTTATTTAGAGATAAAAACTTTCAGACTGAAACTTTTTATTTTATAGGCAAAAATAAAATATAAGTTTTTAAAATTTTTATTCTCAGCCCCCTGGTTTCCAGACCATGATAACTACGGTATTGAACTTAACACGGCTGGATAGAAAACTTCGTTGCCGTCATTTTTCTCACTCATACCCCCCATTTATCTCTTACGGTATCCGCGCTATAAGCCGTAAAGTACATTTCAAAGTGGTTATTTTATCAGTTCATTTTTGCTTCACACCGGGGTTTAGGGTGGTTAGAGTCATTGGAAGGAAATGAAATTTTGCATGCAGCTAGGTAAGAGACATATGTCGACATTCCATCTGCATAGATATCAATGAAACACCAAGTTACCTTTACAAACATGCCGTTTCTCTACGCAACGTTGTAGCAAATCACCACGCGTCATCCGTGCGTCCACGCCGCGGCAACGCCGGCGATCGGCGCGGCCGTTTCTGTTTATTTATGGTCTGGTAAAAAGTACCCAATACTACCCATAATGCATCACAAATAATTAGAGTACCGTAAAAGTTCGAGTTTACAATAAGAGTATTATGTTTCTGTTTTTGGACCATGGGTGGATCCAGGGAATAAGTTGGCTAGGTGCCCCCCACCCTTCTCCCCCATCCCCCTCCCCCAACGCCCAATCGACCATCGGCGCTCCTGAAATTGTAAAGACACGCCTCTCAAGGTCGATGACGCTCCCTGAAATGTCGCTTCCCATACGCGGATCCAGGATTGCCTATCGGGGGCGAGGTGGAAGGGGAAACTTCCTGGTGAGCGTTATCTACACCAGGGACGCCACTTTTGGCCGGAAAAACCTATATAGTAGGCGCTAAATCCTATCAGTAGCCCCGATACCTGCATCTCGGGAAAAACGACATTTCAGGGGGTGCCATCGAATTTTCCAGGGGTTTCCGGGACAATTTCAGTGGGCGCTAAGATTCTATGGGGGGCACCTGTACCCTTTCCCCCTTGGTTCCGCCTATGTCGTTTCGGGGGGGGCACGGAGGTGGCGTCGTTACGGGTTTGGGGGTAAGGTGCTCGAGCATAAGCGGATTCAGGCCATCAGCATGGGGGTAGGGGCTAAAGAGTTCGAGCATAGGCAGAACCAGGACATCAGTACGAGGGTGGGGCTAGGGAGTTAGAGCATAGGCGGATCCAGGACATCGGTGCGAGGGTCGGGCTAGGGAGTTAGAGCATAGGCAGATCCAAGACATCGGTACGAAGGTCGGGCTAGGGAGTTAGAGAATAGGCAGATCCAGGACGTTAGTACGGTTATGGGGCTAAGCAGCTGAGCATTAGCGGATTCAGGACATCATTACGGGGTGAGACTCGGGAGTTCCAGCATAGGCGGATCCAGGACATCAGTAGGGGGGTAGGAGCTACGGAGTTCGAGTACGGAGTTCGAGCATAGGCGGATCCACGATATTAGTACGGGGATGGGGCTAAGGAGATCGAGCATAGGCGGATCTAGGACATCTGTACGGGGGTGGAGACAAGGAGCTCGAGCATAGGCTGATCAAGGACATTAGTATGGGTGTGGGGCTAAGGAGCTCGAGCAGAGGCGGATCTACGACATCAGTACGGCGGTGGGGCTAAAGGGCTTGAGTATAGGCGGATCAAAGACATCAGCACGGGGGTAAGGGTAAGGAGCTCGAGCATAAACGGATCCAGGACATCAGCACGTGGGTAGGGGCTAAGTAGTTCGAGCATAGGCGGATCCAGGGCAGTACAGAGGTGGGGCTACGGAGTTCGAGCATAGGCGGATCCAGGACATCAGTAACGGTGTGGGGTAAGAAGCTCCAGCATAGGCGGATCCAGGGCATCAGTGGGGGGGGGGTAGGGGCTACGGAGTTCGAGCATAGGTGGATCCAGGCCTCAGTACGGGGGTGGGGCTAAGAAGCTCGAGCATAGGCGGATCCAGGACATTAGTAGGGTGGTAGGGGCTAAAGAGTTCGAGTATAGGCGAATCCAGGGCAGTACGGAGGTGGGGCTACGGAGTTCGAATATAGGCAGATCCAGGACATCAGTTCGGGGGTGGGGCTAAGGAGCTCGAGCATAGGTGGATCCAGGACATCAGTGCAGGGGTGTGGCTCTGGAGCTCGAGTAAAGGCGGATCCAGGACATCTGTACGGGGGTGGGGCTAAAGAGCTGGAGCATAGGCGGATCCAGGACATCAGTATGGGTGTGGGGCTAAAGAGCTCGAGCAGAGGCGGATCCAGGGCATCAGTACGGGGGTGGGGCTAAGGGGTTCGAGTATAGGCGGATAAAGGACATCAGTACAGAGGTGGGGCTAAGGAGCTCAAGCATAAGCGGATCCAGGACATCAGCACAGGGGTAGGGGCTAAAGAGTTTGAGTATAGGCGGATCCAGGACATCAGTACGGGGGTGGGGCTATGGAGCTCGAGCACAAGCGGAGCCAGGATATTAGTACGGCGGTAGAGGCTAAGGAGTTTGAGCATAGGCGGATCCAGCTTATCGGAACGGGGATTGAGTTAAGGAGATCCAGCATAGGCGGATCCAGGACATCTGTACGGAGGTGGGGCTAAGGATCTCGAGCATAAGCGGATCCAGGACATCAAGGGGCTAAAGAACTAAACAGGTAGGGGCTAAAGATTTAAAACATAAGCGGATCCAGGACATCAGTACGGGGGTGGGGCTAAGGAGCTCGAGCATAAGCGGATTCAGGACATCAGTACGTGGGTGGGACTCGGGAGCTCGAGCATAGGCGGATCCAGGACATCAGTAAGGGTAGGGGCTAAGGAGTTCAAGCATAGGCGAATCCAGGGCAGTATAGAGGTGGGGCTACGGAGTTCGAGCATAGGCAGATCCAGGACATATGTAAGGGGATGGGGTAAGGAGCTCCAGCATAGGGTGATCCAGGACATCAGTTCGGTGGTGGGGCTGAGGTCTGGAGCTGGGGCATAACTCGGTAACAAATAGGCTGAATTGGGTGAAAATCTGCAGGTATAGGTGAAATACCGTCGAAAAACCCATCATATTTTATATTAAATCTCCTTTCTTCTCGTCATGCCCAGTCTTTGCTTAACAAAACCTAAAACTTTTGTGGATAGAAGGCACTTCCAAATGAATAAGCACCACGGTTGTCAATTTGCAAAATTTTCAAAATTTTGCCCACAATTTTGCATTATGTGATCTTTAACTTTTATTTTTCTATTTTTTGCTAATTCATCTACAGTTTTCAAACTTGCACCCTTTTACATCAGACAAATTTGTAGTTCACACACAAAAGTTGGAAAGAAAAAGCTTTAAATTTAGTGCTCTAAATTAGCTTTTAAACTTTGCACCCTAAATTTGGCATAAAATTCATGGTCTAAACTACAGGCTCGAAATATCTGAAGCTACAGCAGTTCAGGTTCTGAGTCAAATATCAACTTAGAGACCGGTTTGTGCAGTACTGCACAAATACAGAAACAAAACGAAAACGGAAATTTAAGTGTCCTTTTTGGCCCATTCAGTGAAGGTCTGCATTTCCCAAAATTTCATTTAAACCCTTATATCTTCCGATCTAAATGATAAAAATTAGTTCCCATTTCAGATAATAAGAGAGAATAGCCTCCGTTATTACATATCTAGAGATAAAAACTTTCAGACTGAAACTTTTTATTTTACAGGCAAAAATAAAATATAAGATTTTAAAATTTTTATTCTCAGCCCCTGGTTTCCAGACCATGATAGCTACGGTATTGAACTTAACACGGCTGGATAGAAAACTTTGTTGCCGTCATTTTTCTCACTCATACCCCCCACTTTTCTCTTACGGCTTCCGCGCTATAAGCCGTAAAATAAATTTCAAAGTGGTAATTTTATCAGTTCATTTTTGCTTCACACCGGGGTTTAGGGTGGTTAGAGTCATTGGAGGGAAATGAAATTTTCCTTGCAGCTAGGTAAGAGAGATATGTCGGCATTCCATCTGAGTAGATATCAATGAAACACCAAGTTACCTTTACAAACATGCCGTTTCTCCACGCAACGTTGTAGCAAATCCCCACGCGTCACCCCCGCGTCCCCGCCGCGGCAACGCCGGCGATCGGCGCGGCCGTTTCTGTTTATTTATGGTCTGGTAAAAAGTATCCAATACTACCCATAATGCATCACAAGTAATTAGAGTACCGTAAAAGTCCGAGTTTACAATAAGGGTATTATGTTTCTGTTTTTGGACCA
This sequence comes from Lepas anatifera, assembly GCA_034440635.1. Taxonomy (NCBI): domain Eukaryota; kingdom Metazoa; phylum Arthropoda; class Thecostraca; family Lepadidae; genus Lepas; species Lepas anatifera. Next base: position 332,457 of record JAOTON010001480.1, read on the forward strand.
TGGGTGGATCCAGGGAATAAGTAGGCTAGGTGCCCCTTCTCACCCTTCTCCCTCCATCCCCCTCCCCAACCCCCCAATCGACCATCGGCGCCCTCTGAAATTGTAAAGACACGCCTCTCAAGGTCGATGACGCTCCCTGAAATGTCGGTTCCCATACGCGGATCCAGGATTGCCTATCAGGGGCGAGGTGGAAGGGGAAACTTCCTGGTGGGCGCTATCTACACCAGGGACGCCACTTTTGGCCGGAAAACCTATCAAGTAGGCGCTAAAACCTATCAGTAGACCCCGATACCTGCATCTCGGGGAAAACGACATTTCAGGGGGTGCCATCAAACTTTCCAGGGGTTTCCGGGACAATTTCAGGGGGCGCTAAGATTCCATGGGGGGCACCTGTCCCCTTTCCCCCTTGGATCCTCCTATGTCGTTTCGGGGGAGGGGGCACGGCGGTGGGGTCGTTACGGGTGGGGGGGGTAAGGAGCTTGAGCATAAGCGGATCCAGGACATCAGCATGGGGGTAGGGGCTAAAGAGTTCGAGCATAGGCAGACCCAGGACATCAGTACGAGGGTGGGGCTAGGGAGTTAGAGCATAGGCGGATCCAGGGCATCGGCACGAGGGTCGGGCTAGGGAGTTAGAGCATAGGCGGATCCAGGACATCGGTACGAGGGTCGTGCTAGAGAGTTAGAGCATAGGCGGATCCAGGGCATTAGTACGGGGATGGGGCTAGGCAGCTGAGCATTAGCGGATTCAGGACATCAGTACGGGGTGAGACTCGGGAGTTCCAGCATAGGCGGATCCAGGACATCAGTAGGGGGGGTAGGGGCTACGGAGTTAGAGCATACGCGGATCCAGGACATTAGTACGGGGATGGGGCTAAGCAGCTGAGCATTAGCGGATTCAGGACATCAGTACGGGGTGAGACTCGGGAGTTCCAGCATAGGCGGATCCAGGACATCAGTAGGGGGTAGGGGCTACGCAGTTCGAGCATAGGCGGATCCAGGATATTAGTACGGGGATGGGCCTAAGGAGCTCGAGCATAAGCGGATTCAGCTGATCAGTACGGGGGTGGGGATCGGGAGCTCGAGCATAGGCGGATCTAGGATATCAGTACGGTGGTGGGGCTCGGGCGTTCCAGCATACGCGGATCCAGGACATTAGTAGGGTGGTAGGGGCTAAAGAGTTCGAGTATAGGCGAATCAAGGGCAGTACGGAGGTGGGGCTACGGAGTTCGAGCATAGGCAGATCCAGGACATCAGTTCGGGGGTGGGGGTAAGGAGCTCGAGCATAGGCGGATCCAGGACATCAGTGCAGGGGTGTGGCTCCGGAGCTCAAGTAAAGGCGGATCCAGGACATCAGTGGGGGGGGGGTAGGGGCTACGGAGTTGGAGCATAGGCGGATCCAGGACATCAGTAAGAAGGTGGGGTAAGGAGCTCGAGCATAGGCGGATCCAGGACATCAGTAGGGGGTAGGGGCTAAGGAGTTCGAGCATAGGCGGATCCAGGACATCAGTACGGAGGTGGGGCTAAAAAGTACGAGCATAGGCGGATCCAGGACATAAGTACGGGGGTGGGGCTAAGGAGCTCCAGCAAAGGCGGATTCAGGCCTCAGTACGGGGGTGGGGCTAAGGAGCTCGAGCAAAGGCGGATCTAGGACATCAGTACGGTGGTGGGGCTCGGGCGTTCCAGCATTGGCGGATCCAGGAATATAGTAGGGTGGTAGGGGCTAAAGAGTTCGAGTATAGGCGAATCCAGGGCAGTACGGAGATGGGGCTACGTAATTCGAGCATAGGCAGATCCAGGACATCAGTTCGGGGGTGGGGCTAAGGAGCTCAAGCATAGGCAGATCCAGGACATCAGTGCAGGGGTGTGGCTCCGGAAATCGAGTAAAGGCGGATCCAGGACATCAGTACGGGGGTGGGGCTAAGGAGATCGAGCAAAGGTGGATCCAGGACATCTGTACGGGGGGTGGGGCTAAAGAGCTGGAGCATAGGCGGACCCAGGACATCAGTATGGATGTGGGGCTAAGGAGCTCGAGCAGAGGCGGATCCAGGGCATCAGTACGGGGGTGGGGCTAAGGGGTTCGAGTATAGGCGGATAAAAGACATCAGTACAGAGGTGGGGCTAAGGAGCTCAAGCATAAGCGGATCCAGGACATCAGCACAGGGGTAGGTGCTAAAGAGTTCGAGCATAGGCGGATCCAGGACATCAGTACGGGGACAGGGCTAAGGAGCTCGATTATAAGCGGAGCCAGGATATCAGCACGGAGGTAGAGGCTAAGGAGTTTGAGCATAGGCGGATCCAGCATATCGCTACGGGGATTGGGCTAAGGAGATCCAGCATAGGCGGATCCAGGACATCTGTACGGAGGTTGGGCTAAGGAGCTCGAGCATAGGCGGATCCAGGACATCAGTATGGGTGTCGGGCTATGTAGCTCGAGCAGAGGCGGATCCAGGACATCAGTACGGGGCTGGGGTAAGAGGCTCGTGTATAGGCGGATCAAAGACATCAGTACGGGGGTGGGGCTAAGGAGCTCGAGCCTAAGCGGATCCAGGACATCAAGGGGCTAAATAGTTAAAACAGGTAGGGGCTAAAGAGTTAAAACATAAGCGGATCCAGGATATCAGTACGGGGGTGGGGCTAAGGAGCTCAACCATAAGCGGATTCAGGACATCAGTACGTGGGTGGGGCTCGGTAGCTCGAGCATAAGCGGATCCAGGAAATTAGTAGGGGTAGTGGCTAAGGAGTTCAAGCATAGGCGGATCCAGGGCAATATAGAGGTGGGGCTACGGAGTTCGAGCATAGGCAGATCCAGGACATATGTAAGGGGGTGGGGTAAGGAGCTCGAGCATAGGCGGATCCAGGACATCAGTTCGGTGGTGGGGCTGAGGTCTCGAGCTGTTGCATAATTCGGTAACAAATAGACTGAATTGGGTGAAAATCTGCAGGTATAGGTGAAATACCGTCGAAAAACCCATCATATTTTATATTAAATCTCCTTTCTTCTCGTCATGCCCAGTCTTTGCTTAACAAAACAAACATTATGCGTGTGTGTATTTCTTTGATGATATGAACAGAGGGCAAGCGTGGTGCAGTATGCAGAGACATGCTAATTTAGGAAAACATGGGCCTAGACAGGGGTTTGAATGGAGCCATAATGAGAACACAAAACCTAAAACTCCAACATTGCGTTGTTATAAGTATCAAACTGCTGAAAGAACTCGCCTGTCAATCGAACTGTTTGGCTAACGTACATTGTCACCGGCTTCTCCTGCGCGAGAGTGGCACCTGCCGAGGCCGCAGGCCGAGGTAGTAGTAGTAGTTGTTGTCTGTTCTGAGGACTGGTACCAGATACTTGAAACTTGCAGGGATGAAAGGCAGGAACCCATAAAAAATCCCGACGGCTGCAGATTTTCGAATTTTGCAAAAACTTTTCCAAAATTTTGGATTATATTTTTATAAACTTTTATTTTTCTATTTTTCTATTTTTAGTTTACAGCTCTGAAAATTACACTCTTTTACACACAATCAATTACCAGTTGTTGCTCAAAGTTTGAAGCAAAAAATCCAAATTTGTACTTCCAAAATGTTTTTTTGAAACTTTTACCTCCAACTTGTAGTGAAATGCATTACCAAAGTTATAAGTTCGAAATATCTGAAGATATGATGCTAGGTTTTCCAAACTGGATTTTTACAGACAGAATGGACTGTGCATTACTGCATAGACACTAAACTGAACCAGAAGCATAATTTTGAAGGTCAGTTTTGGCCCTTTTTCCAAAACATTTTAATTATGGCCTAAAACTTTAAAACCATATAACTTTCAAAATTCTGGACAGTTTTCAACGCAGTTTTCTTTGTTGAGATGGGTATTGTAATTACAACAACATATTCAAAATGCAAATTTCTGAGTTAATGGGAAATATTTTTCTGGAAAAAATATAATATTTTTTTGTTCTTTTTGGAATTTAGGACTACATATTTCCAAATTTTCTTTTCGAAATTGGTACCAAAAAAGCCCGGCTCAAGTTCTACAACCGTCTGCCTGACCATACCCGCGCGTCTCCCATAGGTTTTGAGCTATATGATGATAAAGACTGAATTTGATGCCGTTTTCATAGGTTGTAATAGATTCATCACGTGATAAAGTGCCTTTATACTCAACTGAAATCTATGGCTCTCTCTATACTTGTAGTATGGGAGATTATGAGCTCTGCCGTTTTGGTTTCATGACGCTCCGATGACTAGTTCGCTACTGAGGGCCAAAATACTTCGGTCACCTTTTTCCCGCAGCAGGAGTGACGTCATTCTGCCCTTCTTGCATGAAGCTTGTGTTCTGCGGCGGTAGGCTGCAGCCGGTGAATGCGTGCAAGAAAAGCATAACATTTCTATCCGATATTAACACTTAAACCAACACAGCAGGCAGATGAACGCGTTTCGACAAAAATTGTCTTTTTCAGCATCTATGGTAGGAGGGATAAGGAACCCGTCATTAAGACATTCAGCAGTTTCATCGTTTGGATTTTTGTGCAAAATTATCGTGCGATAGAAATATAAAGGCACCGTTTTTGAGGATATTCCAATAATGCTTCTTGAATTATTCTAAAATGTATACAAGCAAGCTTCGATATGAGACAATCTAGCCTTATCACTGTTTTAAATAATGTTCTATTTTTATTTTATCATCATTATTGTTTTTGTTATTATTATATAAAACTTTTTCTCTCTCTCTGCTTAACCAACTCCTAATACAGCCGCAGATTTTGCCCATTTCATGAAGCCTGGCCTAAGATTAAAAGTATCATTTTTAGCTATATGTGCTGCTTCTGTAGCTTTCCTATTATCTTTGTTTTTACAAACTGCTATAATTTTAGCTCTATCCCAGTTTGGTAGATGATTTGTTTTCATGGAATGTATGACAAATGCACTGAATTCTTAGTTGTTCCGAAGGTCTCTTCTATGTTCTTTTAATCTTGTTTTTAGACCCCGTCCTGTTTCACCTATATACGATTTCGTACACGACCCGCACGGCACCTGGTACACTACACTTTTTGGTTCTGAGTCATCTGATCTTTCTTTTTTCGCTAAGATGCTACTAAGTTTTTAACCGGAACAAAATGCTACTTTGCAACCCGTTTCTTCAAGTTTGTTTGCAATAATTTCAGCTGGTTTGGAGTAAGGTATCGTAACACATCGTATCTGTTCCTTTTTGTTGGATTTCGCGGATCGTTTTCTTATATCTAGAGCTTTCTTTTTCATATTTATCAGAAATCCTCTCGGATATTTTAGGTTCGTGAACGAGGTCATAATATGTTCTATCTCTTCTTGCAGGTATTCATCACTACAAAAACGGAAGGCCCTAAGAAAAAATCCTAATACTACTCCTCGCTTCACCCTATCACTGTGACCTGAGTAATAATGTACATAGCATTCCTTGTTCGTTGGCTTTCGATATACTTTGAATTTAACTTCGGCACTCCTAACAATCTCTGTGTCAAGGAAAGCTAGAGTTCTCTGATGTTCTTTTTCAATGGTGAACTGGATTTTCGGATCAACTGAGTTTAGTTGATTGAGTCTAGTTTCTAAGTCCATATCATTGGGGACTACAACTAATATGTCATCGACATATCGAGCCCAGATCACATTTGACCCCATTATCTCTAGGTAATGATGTTTTTCAAGCCATTCCATGTATAGGCATGCAGCAACTGGGCTTAACGGTGAACCCATCGCAAGACCACTGTGTTGAAAGTACTCATCCGAGTTGAAAGTGAAACCACCAAAATTCATGCACATTTTTAGTAATTTTAAATAGTCTTGTTTTGGTAAGGGCAGCTGGTCAGGGTTCATGTTCTTTGTTACTTGTATTCTGCTTTTACTCGCAAAATTTTAACAAAATTGGTCTGTTGGCTCCCGAGATAGCCTCCATGACCATAAGTTCTAATGTGCATGCGCACTAACCTTTGTAGTAACCAAGGGTGTCAACACTTTCATGCTAAATTTAAGCATGTTGGCTCTCCTCTGTTCATGTCCCCCTCTGAAATATCGTCAACTTTAGGGCCTATTTTCATAATTTCTACTGTGCATGCGCAGAGCAGTGCAACTTCAATATGATATTTTTCGTTTACATTCCGTGCTATTCTCTTGTTCACAAAATTTCAAGAAAATCGACCCGTAGATTGCCGAGATGGCCTCTGTTACCATTACTTCCACTGCGGATGTGCAGTGACCTTTCATTGACCTAAAAACCAGACTCGAAATCTCCATGACCGATTGTCCCTCCTTGGTATTGTTCGATAATATGGAACAGAAAGCAACGAGATTTATATATCATTTATATGTCTAAACTCGGTGGCGGATACAAGGGGCGAGGCTAGGGGGCTTAATATCCGCATGTAAAAATGCCTACAGCTATGGCATAGGCGGAGGATGTTTGAAAGCAATGATGGGAATGCTCGAGCTAATAGGTGAACTCAGGGTGGTTGGGGAGGGGCATAGGGGGCACGTGCCCCCTTTCATCGACCCTCAGCGTCCCCTGAAATGGCCACGGCGCCCCCTTAAACATTCGATGGCACCGCCTAAAATGTCACTTCCCACCCCCATAAGATGCGAAAATCGGCGCCCATCGGAAGGATTTTGCGTCCACCTGATAAATTTTGCCGGTCCAAAGTGAGGCCACCTGTTCCCGTTTACACTCCTTCCCCGGGAATGTTTCTCCCCCATCGGAAATCCTTTATCAGCCTATACTCGAGCCCCTTAGCCCCATCCCCGTACTGATGTCCTGGATCCGCCTATGCTCGAGCTCGTTAGCCCCATTCCCATACTGATGTCCTGGATCTGCCTATGGTCGAGCTCCTTAGCCCCACCCCCGTACTGATGTCCTGGATCCGCATATGCTCGAACTCCTTAGCCCCACCTCCGTACTGATTTCCTAGATCCGCCTATGCTCGATTTCCTTAGCACCATCCCGTACCGATGTCCTGGATCCGCTTATGCTCGAGCTCCTTAGCCCCACCCCCGTACTGATATCCTGGATCCGCCTATGGTCTAACTCCCTAGCCCCACCCCCATACTAATGTCCTGGATCCGCCTATGCTCGAACTCCTTAGCCCCTACCCCAGTGCTGATGTCATGGATCCGCTTATGCTCGAGCTCCTTAGCCCCACCCCCGTACTGATGTCCTGGATCTGCGTATGCTCGAGCTCCCTAGTCCCACCCCCGTACTGATGTCCTTGATCCGCCTATTCTTGAGCTCCTTAGACCCGACCCCTGTACTGATGTCCTGGATCCGCTTATGCTCGAGCTCTTTAGCCCCACCCCGTACTGATGTCCTGGATCTGCCTATGCCTGAACTCCTTAGCCCTTACCCCCGTACTGATGTCCTGGATCCGCTTATGCTCGAGCTCCTTAGCGGGGATGAGGTGGCTTAGTGGATAGCACCCTTGTCTTCTAAGCCACCGGTCCCGGGTTCAGGTCCCGGCGGAGCCTCTGAATAAGTCGATGTGATCCCCAAAATCCCTTCCAACAGGGTGAGATTTGGCGACGCCGTATGACCCTGGCAGTTGGTGCGTCGTTAAACCCCAACAATTATTATGAGCTCCTTAGCCCCACCCTCGGACTGATGTCCTGGATACGCCTATGCTCGAACTCCTTAGCCCCTACACCGGTGCTGATGTCCTGGATCCGCCTATGCTCGAGCTTCTTAGCCCCACCCCCGTACTGATGTCCTGGATCCGCTTATGCTCGAGCTCCTTAGGCCCACCCCCGGACTGATGTCCTGGATCCGCTTGTGCTCGAGCTCCCTAGCCCCACCCCCGTACTGATGTCCTGGATCCTCCTATGCCTGAGCTCCTTAGCTCCACCCCCGTACTGATGTCCTGGATCCGCCTATGCTCGAGCTCCTTATCCCCACACCCGTAACGACCCACACCTCCATGCCCCCCCGAAACGACGTAGGCGGATCCAAAGGGGAAAGGGGACAGGTGCCCCCCATATAATCTTAGCGCCCCCTGAAATTGTCTAGGAACCCCCTGGAAAGTTCGATGGCACACCCTGAAATGTCGTTTCCCCCGAGATGCAGGTATCGGCGCCCATTGCTAGGTTTTAGCGCATGATGGGTAGTATTGGGTACGTTTTTACCAGACCATAACCACATAAATAAACAGAGCCGGCCGCTTCGATCGCCGGCGTTGCCGCGGCTTGGACCTGGGGGTGACGCCTGGCAATGTGCTATAACGATGCGTGGAGAAACGGCATGTTAGTAAAAGTAACTTGGTGTTTTATTGATATCTAACTAGATGGAATGTCCACATATTTCTCTTACCTAGCTGCATGCAAAATTTCATTTCCCTCCAATGACTCTAACCACCCTAAAACCCGGTAAGAAGCAAAAATAAGCCGATGAAATTACCTCTTTGAAATGTATTTTACGACTTATAGCTCGGACGCCGTAAAAGATAAGTGGGGGGTATGAGTGAGAAAAATGATGGCAACGAAGTTTGCTATTCAGCCGTATTAACACGCGCATTGACGGGGGCGGGTACCCGCCCCCCTCGGGTTTTTCAGAAACAGTAGAAAAACGGCGGCGCGTAGCGCCGCCGTACTTGGTACACCTTTTCCCTCATCATTTTTACAACTTCTGTGAAAATTTTAAGGTCAAGACATCTCAGGTCAGGTCACCAGTACAGGTCAAGTGACCCGACCTCAAAAAAAGTTTAAGATAGCATAAGTTGGAGCAGAGTGAACTTATCCGATTGAAAATCATATCACATAATGGCCCCACCGAGTTCTCTAAAATATGTTCCGGTAATTTTGATATCGATGACCTAAGGTCAGGTACGAGGCATGAACTCTCCATTGGAAATACATAAGAAAAATGGTTTTTACGGAATAACTCAGTAACGGATGGTGATACAGCATTTATTTTAGCTGCACTAGACTCGCCTGGGCTTTGCAGTTCTAATGATATGCATTTTTATATAATTTGACCCTGACCTGACCTCAGGTCAGGTCAAATCCTTGATTTGCCTAGCAAGGTCAAATTATATATCATTCGATTGGGCTTGCTAAGAGGATTCATATAGTTTAAGTTGTTTTGCCCAATCTTTACTTGTTCAGATTTAATGGCCGAAAAACTGAATTTACATGTTATCCCTATGACAGGCATGTTTTGACCTCTCGTGACCTTAAATGTGACCTGACAAAAAAGTGGTTCAAATGTTTTCGATGGAGAAATGGATGGGCAGCCCAACGCCGTTTACCGTTTTTCCCTACCTACCGTGGTTCTTGAGATCTTAGGGGGGGTACCCGCCCCTGTCAATGCGAAGGTGGCTCAGACCCCCTTTAATGCGCGTGTTAAGTTCAATACTGTAGCTACATGTTCTGGAAACCAGGGGCTGAGAATAAAAAGTTTCGAAACTTATATTTTATTTTGGCCTATAAAATAAAAAAATTTTCCGTCTGAAAGTTTTTCTCTCTAAATATATAATAAGGGAGGCTCTTCTCTTTTATTATCTGAAATGGAAACTAAATTTTATGAATTAGATCCGAAGATATAAAGGTTTGAATGATATTTTTGGAAATGCAGCCCTTCACGGAATAGGCCAAAAAGGACCCTCAAATTTCTGTTTTGATTTTGTTTTTGTGTTTGTGCAGAACTGCACAAACAGGCCTAAAAGTGGATATTTGACTTAAAACCTGAACTGCCGTAGCTTCAGATATTTCGAGTGTATAGTTTAGACCATGAGTTTTATGCCAAATTTAGGGTGCAAAGTTTAAAAGGTATTTTAGAGACTTAAATTTAAAACTTTTTCTTTCCAACTTCTTGTTTGAACTACAAATTTCCCTGATGTAAAAGGGTGCAAGTTTGAAGAGTCTCGATGAATTAGCAAAAAATAGAAAAATAAAAGTTAAAAATCACATAATACAAAATTCTGGGAAAAATTGTAAAAATTTTGAACATTGACAACCGTGATGCTTATTGATTTGGAAGTGCTTTCTATCCACAAAAGTTTTAGGTCTCTGATACCAGCGCTCAGAACAGACAACAACAACAACCTCGGCCTGCGGCCTCGGCAGGTGTTGCTCCGGCGCAGGAGAAGCCGGCGACAATGTACGTTAGCCAAACAGTTCGATTGACAGGCGAGTGTTTTCAGCAGTTTGAAACTTATAACAACGCAATGTTGAAGTTTTAGGTTTTGTGCTCTCATTATGGCTCCATTCAATCCCCTGTCTAGGCCCATGTTTTCCTAAATTAGCATGTCTCTGCATACATCACCACGCTTGCCCTCTGTTCATGTCTTCACATAAATAAACACACGTTTTATGTTTGTTTTGTTAAGCAAAGACTGGGCATGACCAGAAGAAAGGAAATACAATATAAAATATGATGGGTTTTCCGACAGTATTTCACCTATACCTGCAGATTTTCACCCAATTCAGCCTAATTGTTACCGAGTTATGCCCCAGCTCGAGACCTCAGCCCCACAACCGTACTGATGTCCTGGATCTGCCTATGCCCGAACTCCTTAGCCCCTACCCCCTACTAATGTCCCGGATCCGCCTATGGTCGAGCTCCTTACCCCACCCCCACTGATGTCCTGGATCCGCCTATGCTCGAACTCCGTAGCCGCACCTCTGTACTGCCCTGGATCCGCCTATGCCGAACTCCTTAGCCCCCACCCCCTACTGATGTCCTGGATCCGCCTATGCTCGAGCTCCTGAGCCCCACCCCCGTACTGATGAGCTGAATCCGCTTATACTCGAGCTCCTTAACCCCACCCCCGTACTGATGTCCTGGATCCGCCTATGCTCGAAATCTTTAGCCCTTACCCCCGTGCTCTGTCCTGGATCCGCTTATGCTCGAGTTCCTTAGCCCCACCCCCGTACTGATGTCCTGGATACGCCTTTGTTTATTTTTTTATTTTTTTATTTATTACACGTTATCTGGTTCCTCCTCTCTAATTAGGGCTATTCAGGAACCATCGTCATACAAGCCGTACAAAGGTCACAGTCAACAATACAAAATCAAGTACGCGTAATAAAATCACAAACAGTCTTCTTAAAAGACGGCAGACTAATGCAAACTTTACTCGAGCTCCGGAGCCGATCCCCCGCACCGATACCCTGGATCCGGCTATGCTCGAGCTCTTTAGGCCCATCCCCGTACTAATATCCTGGATCCGCCAATGCTCAAACTCTTTAGCCCTTACCCCCGTGCTGATGTTCTGGATCCGCTTATGCTCGAGCTCCTTACCCCCACACGCGTAACGACCCCACCTCCGTGCCCCCTCCCCGAAACGACATAGCCGGATACAAGGGGGAAAGGAGACAGGTGCCCCCCATAGAATCTTAGCACCCCCTGAAATTGTCCCGGAAACCCCTGGAAAGTTCGTTGGCACCCCCTGAAATGTCGTTTCCCCGAGATGCAGGTATCGGGGCCCACTGATAGGATTTAGCGCCTACTTGATAGGTTTTTCCGGCCAAAAGTGGCGTCCCTGGTGTAGATAGCGCCCACCAGGAAGTTTCCCCTTCCACCTCGCCCCCGATAGGCAATCCTGGATCCGCGTATGGGAAGTGACATTTCAGGGAGCGTCATCGACCTTGAGAGGTGTGCCTTTACAATTTCAGAGGGCACCAATGGTCGATTGGGGGTTGGGGATGGGGATGGGGGAGAAGGGGTGGGGGGGGCACCTAGCCAACTTATTCCCTGGATCCACCCATGGTCCAAAAACAGAAACATAATACTCTTATTGTAAACTCGGACTTTTACGGTACTCTAATTACTTGTGATGCATTATGGGTAGCATGGGTACTTTTTTACCAGACCATAACCACATAAGTATAAACAGAAACGGCCGCTCCGATTGCCGGCAGTTGCCGCGGCGTGGACGCAGAGTTGACGCGTGGTGATGTGCTACAACGATTTGTGGAGAAACGGCATGTTAGTAAAGGTAACTTGGTGTTTCATTGATATCTATGCAAGTGGAATGTCGACATATGTCTCCTACCTAGCTGCATGCAAAACTTCATTTCCCTCCAATGACTCTAACCACCCTAAATCCCGGTGTAAAGCAAAAATTAACCGAAAAAATTACCGCTTTGAAATAAATTTTACGGCTGTTAGCGCGGAAGCCGTAAGAGATAAGTGGGGGGTATGGGTGAGAAAAATGACGGCAACGAAGTTTTCTATCCAGCCGTGTGAAGTTCAATACCGTAGCTATCATGGTCTGGAAACCAGGGGCTGAGAATAAAATTTAAAAAAATTATTTTTGCCTCTAAAATAAAAAGTTTCAGTCTGAAAGTTTTTATCTCTAAATATATCATAAAGGAGGCTATTCTCTTTTATTATCTGAAATGCGAACTAATTCTTATTTATTAGAACGGAAGATATAAGGGTTTGAATGATGTTTTTGGAAATGCAGACTTTCACGGAATGGGCCAAAAAGGACCCTTAAATTTCCGTTTTTGTTTTGTTTCTGTGTTTGTGCAGTACTGGCCAAACCGGCCTTTAAGTTGGTATTTGACTCAGAACCTGAACTGCTGTAGCTTCAGATATTTCGAGCCTGTAGTTTAGACCATGAGTTTTATTCCAAATTTAGGGTGCAAAGTTTAAAAGCAAATTGAGAGTCTTAAAGTTACAACTTTTTCTTTCCAACTTTTTGTGTGAACTACAAATTTCCCTGATGTAAAAGGGTGCAAGTTTGAAGACTGTAGAAGAATTAGCAAAAAATAGAAAAATAAAAGTTAAAAGTCATATAATGCAAAATTCTGGGGAAAATTTTTAAAATTACGAAAATTGTTATTCGTTGTGCTTATTTCTTTGGAAGTTTTTTCTATCCACAAAAGTTTTAAGTCTCTGATACCAGCGCTCAGAACAGCCAACAACAACAACCTCGGCCTGCGGCCTCGGCAGGTGCCGCTCCGGCGCAGGAGAAGCCGGTGACAATGTACGTTAGGCAAACAGTTCGATTGACAGACGAGTGTTTTCAGCAGAATGATACATATACTAACGCGATGTTAGGACTTGAGGTCTTGTGTTCTCATTATGACTCCATTCAATCCCATGTGTAAGCCCTTTTTTCTAAACTAACATGTCTCTGCACGCTGCGCCACGTTTGACTCTGTTCATGTCATCACATAAATAAACACACGTATAAAGTATGGTTTGTTAAGTAAGGACTGGGTATGCCCAGAAGAAACGACATACAATATAAAATATTATGGGTTTGCCGACCATATTTCACCTATACCCGGAGAACTTCGCACAATTCAGCCTATTTGTTTCCGAGTTAGCTTCGGTTACCCTAAGTCCCAGTCCGCATGCGCAGTAAAGTCTGCAGTGAATTAGAGCGAAGATACCGTTATAATTGACTGAAGCATGTTGGTATGTCGTGTGTTTGTCTCTTCGTCTAAACTATCACTTACAGCCTAATATTCCATAGAATTCCTACTGCGCATGCGCAGAACAATGCCGTGTCATACACCCGTGAATTTGGATTAGCAGGTAGTATTCTGCTATTACTCGCAAAGTTTAAGCCCAATCGGTCTATTGGCTCCCGAGATAGCCTCCCTGACCATAAGTTCTAATGCGCATGCGCACTAACCTTTGTAGTAAGCAAGGGTGACAAAACTTTCATACTAAATTTAAACATGTTGGCTCTCCTCTGTTCATGTCTTCTTCTGAAATATCCTCACCTTTAAGGCTCATGTTTAGGATTTCTACTGCGCATGCGCAGGGCAGTGCAGCTTCACTATGACATTATTTGTGGTTTGCATTTCATGTTATTTTCTTGTTCACAAAATTTCAAAAAAATCGACCCGTAGGCTACCGGGATAGCCTCTGTTTCCATTAGTTTCACTGCACATGTGCAGAGACCTTTCATTGACCTAAAGACCAGATTCAAAATCTGCATGACCGATTTCCTCTTATTGATATTTTTCGATAATATGGAATAGAGTGCAACAAGATTGATATATTATTTATATGTCTAAATACGATAGCGGATACAAGGGGCGAGGCTAGTGGGCTTGTCCCCCCCCATGTGAAAATGCCTACAGCTATAGCATAGGCAGAGGATGTTTTGAGGCAATGGCGGGGAGCCTGGAGCTAATAGGTGAATTCAGGGCGGGGGGGGATAGGGGCACGTGCCCCCCCCTTTGGTCGATCCTCGGCGCCCCCTGGAATGGCCACGGCGCCCCCTCAAACATTCGATGGCACCCCTAAAATGTCACTTCCCATCCCCTCCCCTAAGATGCAAAAATCGGCGCCCATCGGAAGGATTTTGCGTGTCAAAAGTGGCGCCCAATGTTCCGGATTACACCCCTTCCCCGGGACGGTGCCTCCTCTATCGGTAAACCTGGATCCGCCTATCCTCGAGCTCCCTAACCCCATCCCCGAACTGATATCCTGCATCCGCCTATGCTCGATTTCCTTATCCTCACCCCCCGTATTGATGTCCTGGATCCGCCTATGCTCGAGCTTCTTAGCCCAATTCCCGTACTGATGTCCTGGATCCGCCTATGCTTGAGGTCCCGAGTTCCATCCCCGTACTGATGTCCTGGATCCGCCTATGATCTAGCTCCTTAGGCCCATCCCCATAATGATGTCCTGGGTCCGCCTATGCTCGAGCTCCTTAGCCCCACTCCTGTACTGATGTCCTGGATCCGCCTATGCTCGAGCTCCTTAGCCCCACCACTGGGCTGATGTCCTGGATCCGCCTATGGTCGATCTCCTTAGCCCCACCCCCGTACTGATGTCCTGGGTCCGCCTATGCTCGAGCTCCTTAGCCCCACCCCGAACTGATGTCCTGGATCCGCCTATGCTCGAGCTCTTTAGATCCATCCCCGTACTGATGTCCTGGATCTGCCTATGCTCGAGCTCCTTAGATCCATCCCCGTACTGATGTCCTGGATCTGCCTATGCTTGAGCTCCTTAGCCCTACCCCTACTGATGTCCTGGATCCGCCTATGCTCAAACTCCGTAGCCCCACCTCCGTACTGTCTTGGATCCGCCTATGCTCGAGGTACTTAGCCCCACCCCCGTACTGATGTCCTGGATCCGCCTATGCTCTAGCTCCCTAGCCCCAACCCAGTCCTGATGTCCTGGATCCGCTTATGCCCGAGCTCCTTAGCCCCACCCCGTACTGGTGTCCTGGATCCGCCTATGCTCGAGCTCCCTCGCCCCACTCCGGTACTGATGTCTTGGATCTGCCTATGCTCCACCTCCTTAGTCCCACCGCCATACTAATGGCTTGGATCCGCCACTGCTTATTCAGTTGATTTAACCCGCGCCCCACCGGGGGTCCGGGGCCACCTTCGCCCTACCGGGGGGCCATCGATGGCCCCCCCTCTAACTCCGAAAATATGGGCGTTAGCGCAACTCTGCAAAGTGCAATAGAAAGCTTGCGTGAATTCAGTAAGAAATTACTTCGCATGTTTTAGTGCTCAGGTCAATGGTTTGACCTCCAGAGGTCAAATTAGGTCAAGATCGGCTATTTTCACTCAAATATGCAATGATTGAGCAAGCTGGGCATAACTCTTATGTCATTAGAGCTATTGAGGCCTGGTAAAGTACATTTGATAGCAAATTGCCAGTACTTTTTCCGCTCTGTGGAACGTAAAGACCTCCCGCCAGTGGTTTGACCTCCAGAGGTCACCTCGTGACCTCATATGACCTGAGGTCACGAAAGGTCAGAAAGTGACCTTGCCGTATATCAAATAAAAGCCAGTGACAAGACAAACACGATGGTGTTTGTTTCACCGCTCTAGCCTAATTAGGTCAAAAGTTATTGCCAAAATACTGTTTGTGACCTCTGGTGACCTTGGATGACCTTGGAAAAGTCAAAGGGCAAATATGACCCCTGGGATCCGTGAAAGGGTGTCCAAAAACGTTGTTCTGAGCAGTCTGAGTATTTGCAATTATTTTTGTGGCTTTTATATCATGAAACAACTTTTCCCTATGCTTTTCCAATGGGAGAGGTCGCTTCGTGACCTGACCTCAGGGCACAAAATCGAAAAATCCCGGATATACACCTTGTAGACCCTGGAGGGGTTATGAAGTGTAGGAAGTTTCAAATCGATCGACTTGGAAATGTAGCTCTTACAGAGCTCTAAAGTGAAGTGAGGTGACCTTGGTTGACCTCTTCTGGTGACCTGACCTTGGGTGACCCGGGGTAAAAAATTTCAGGGATGATGGGAAAATGATGCAGTGAGAGGTAGAGCCCTCAACTGCGGTGCTGCGCCTCGTCGTTTTTCTGCTATCCCGGAAAAACCTTAGGGTGGCCATCGATGGCCCCCGGTGGGGCGAGGGTTAAGCAGGCAGTGCAAGGAGTCACGTGTCATGGTATGTCCACAAAGAGGTTTAATCGGCTGGGAAAGAAATTGTGTGCAACGGTGGATCCTTTAACCAGTGTTACCTTTGGTTAGAGAATGCATTAACTAGCGGGTAGACAGATAGATAGATGATAAACTTTTTTTGGACGGAAACAAAATGACGGCTATAACAAAGAGATTGAGGCAAAAGCCCGAAGGCTTAAGTGGTGGGGCCTCTCTTATCTCTCTCATAAAACAAATCACTTTTACCGGACGTATCACACACATACACAGTAAGATTTGGACACACGTAAAGAAACAAAACACAACAAACCAAACAAGCAAACCAGTTCCTGACCACCATTTTGTTTTTAATTCGTCGCAAGTCGCCACAGCGCGCAGGAACCCACCTCACGGCCGTCACCCGGCCGTCCGACTGATATGAATATCTAACAGACAACGCCACCGCCGCACGAGTAGAGGAGCCGAAACGAGACAGACTACCCTGCCACCACCGGGCATTCGCGCTGGTCTATAGCATGCGTAGATAGCTGTGGCATCTGTCTCGGATAGCAGCTCCCATAGCGCCACCTGCAGCGACGCTACGGCCGAACGGCGGGGTGAGGTTTCAAACGGGAAACATACTAGCATGATGTATTACATTTAAGTAAAGGTAGACTGGCGTCGCAATGATATGCAACCCGTTGCAATGGCAAGATATGTCTCTTACCTAGCTGCATGCAAAATTTCATTTCCCTGCAATGACTCTAACCACCCTAAACCCCGGTGTGAAGCAAAACTGAACCGTTAAAATTACCACTTTGAAATGTATTTTACGACTTATAGCTCGGACGCCGTAAGAGATAAGTGGGGGGTATGCGTGAGAAAAATGACGGCAACGAAGTTTGCTATCCAGCCGTGTTAAGTTCAATACCCTAGCTATCACGTTCTGGAAACCAGGGGGCTGAGAATAAAAAGTTTTGAAACTTATAATTTATTTTTGCCTATAAAATAAAAAAGTTTAAGTCTGAAAGTTGCTATCTCTAAATATATAATAAAGGAGGCTATT
Source organism: Lepas anatifera (assembly GCA_034440635.1). Lineage (NCBI taxonomy): Eukaryota > Metazoa > Arthropoda > Thecostraca > Lepadidae > Lepas > Lepas anatifera. The sequence goes on from JAOTON010001480.1 coordinate 349,831, forward strand.
CTCTTTTATTATCTGAAATGGAAACTAAATTTTATTAATTAGATCCGAAGATATAAGGGTTTAAATGATATTTTGGGAAATACAGACCTTCACGGAATATGCCAAAAAGGACCCTCAAATTTCCGTTTCCATTTTGTTTTTGTGTTTGTGCAGAACTGCACAAACAGGCCTATAAGTGGATATTTGACTTAGAACCTGAACTGCCATAGCTTCAGATATTTCGAGCTTATAGTTTCGACAATGAGTTTTATGTCAAATTTAGGGTGCAAGTTTAAAAGTTAATTTAGAAACTTAAATTTAAACCTTTTTCTTTCCAACTTTTTGTGTGAACTACAAATTTCCCTGATGTAAAAGGGTGCAAGTTTGAAGAGTCTAGATGAATTAGAAAAAAATAGAAAAATAAAAGTTAAAAATCACATAATGCAAATTCTGGGCAAATTTTTGAAAATTTGGAAAATTGACAACCGGTGTGCTTACTCATTTGGAAGTGCCTTCTATCCACAAAAGTTTTAGGCCTCTGATACCAGCGCTCAAAACAGACAACAACAACAACCTCGGCCTGCGGCCTCGGCAAGTGCCGCTCCGGCGCAGGAGAAGCCGGTGACAATGTACGTTAGGCAAACAGTTCGATTGACAGGCCAGTGTTTTCAGCAGTATGATACTTATCCCAACGCAGTGTTGGGACTTATGGTCTTGTTTTCTCATTATGAGTCCATTCAATCCCCTGTGTAAGCCCATGTTTTCCTAAATTAGCATGTCTCTGCACACTGTGCCACGTTTGCCCTCTGTTAATGTCATCACATAAATAAACACACGTATAATGTTTGTTTTGTTAAGCAAAGACCGGGCATGACCAGAAGAAAGGAGACACAATATAAACTATGATGGGTTTGCCGACCGTATTTCACCTATACCTGCATATTTTCACCCAATGCGGCCTATTTGTTACAGAGTTAGCTATGGTAACCCTATGTCCTAGTCCGCATGAGCAGTAACGTCTGCAGTGAATGAGAGCGAAGATACCGTTATAATTGGCTGAAGCATGTTGGTATGCTGTGTGTTTGTCTCCTGGTCTAAATTATCCCTTATAGCCTATTATTCCTTAGAATTCCTACAATGCATGTGCAGCACAGTACAGCGTCATAATGCCGCCAAATGGGATTAGCAGATAGTATTCTGCTTTTACTCGCAAAGTTTGAGCGAAATCGTTCGATTGGCTCCCGAGATAGCCTCAATGACCATAAAATCTAATGCGCATGCGCACTCTCCTTTGTAGTTATTAAGGGTGACAAAATTTCATGCTAAATATAAGCATGTTGGCTCTCCTCTGTTTATTTCCTCCTCTGAAATATCCTCAACTTTAAGGCTTAATTTGATAATTTCTACTGCGGATGCGCAGAGCAGTGCAACTTCAATTTGAAATTTTTTGTTTTTACTCCGTGTAATTATCTTGTTCACCAAATTTGAAGGAAATCGACCCGTAGGTTGCTGAGATGGCCTCTGTTACACTTAGTTTCACTGCTCATGTGCAGTGACCTTTCATTGACCTGAAGACCACATTCGAAATCTGCATGACCGATTGTCACTCATTGGTATGGTTGGATAGCATGGAACAGAATGCAACGAGAATTATGTATCATTTATATGTCTAAACACGGGGGCAGATACAAGGGGCGAGGCTAGGGGGCTTAATCCCCCATATGAAAAGTCCTACAGCTATGGCATAGGCGGAGGATGTTTCAAAGCAATGATCAGGATGCTCAAAAGAATAGGTGAATTCAGGGTGGTGGGGGAGGGGTATAGGGGCACGTGCCCCCTTGATCGACCCTCGGCGCCCCTTGAAATGGCCACGGCACCCCTTTAGACATTTGATGGCGCCGCTTGAAATGCCACTGCCCACCCCCTAAGATACGAATATCTCCGCCTATCGGAAGGATTTTGCGTCCACTTGATATATTTTGCCGGTCAAAAGTGAGGCCCTCCGGTTCCGGATTACACCCCTTCCCCTGGGACAATTTCTCCCCTCTCGGAAATATTTGATTCGCCTTTAGTCGAGCCCCTTAGCCCCTCCCCCATACTGATGTCCTGGATCCGCCTATGCTCGAGCTCCTTAGCCCCACCTCCGTACTGATGTCCTGGATCCGGCTATGCTTGAGCTCCTTAGCCCCACCCCTGAACTTATGTCCTGGATCCGCCTATGATCGAGCACCTTAGGCCCATCCCGGCACTGATGTCCTGGGTCCCTCTATGCTCCTTAGCCCCACCCCCGTACTGATGTCCTGGATCCGCCTATGCTCGAGGTCCTTAGCCCCACCACCTTACTGATGTCATGGATCCGCCTATGCCCGAGCTCTTTAGCCCAATACCTGTACTGATGTCCTGGATCCGCCTATGCTTGAGCTCCTTAGCCCCACCTGATAGGTTTTGCCGGTCAAAAGTGGCGTCCCCCTGGTCCGGATGGCCCCCCCCCGGAGGTGCCCCCTCCGATCGGCAATCCTGGATCCGCCTATGGATAGATGATTAAATTTTATTGGACGGAAACAATACGACGGGTATAACAAAGAGATTGACGCAAAAGCCCGAAGGCTTAAGTGGTAGGGCCTCTCTTATCTCTCTCATAAAACACATCACTTTTTACCGTACGTATCACACACATACACAGTGAGATTTGGGCACCCATAAAGAAACAAATCACAACAAACCAAACAAGCATACTAGTTCCTGACCACCATTTTGTTTTTTATTCGTCGGAAGTCGCCACCGCGAGCGGGACCCTGCCGAACGGCCGCAAATCGGCCGGCCGAGTGATCCGCTGCATGCACTCGGATAGAAATTGTACAACAGTGGTTGACAGATATTAACACTTAAACTCAAGCGGATAAAGGATCATTACTCAAGCGGATAAAGGAGGAGGAGTTGTGATATTGGATAAGGCTGCATACATAAACAAAATGAAGAATCTCTTACAAGACACAGATACCTATTAGAAAAAAGCTTCTGGATTTATTGAAAAACTCAGTAAGAAATTCAACCAAGAAACAAGAAAACTGTTACAAAAGTCTGAAAAGGGAAAACAACTCCTTCACCTTCTGGAAGAGGCTCCTACCGCACCACGAATGCGCGGTCTTCCAAAGCTGCACAAAACAAATATACCGATGCGTCCCATTACGTCAGGGATTGGCAGTGCTCCTCATCGTATCGCCAAAGTATTAGCAAGACCCCTATCAAGCTCGTTGGGTGCCGTCAGCGACGCACACCTCCAGAATACTGATGACCTCATGATGAAAATTAAGGACATCGACTTCTCAGATAAGTTTCTAGCCAGTTTTGATGTTAAATCATTATTTACGAACGTTTCAGTAGAGGGGGCAATGAAAGCTATCGAATCCGTAACAAAGAACATGAACCCTGACCAGCTGCCCTTACCAAAACAAGACTATTTAAAATTGCTAAAAATGTGCATGAATTTTGGTGGTTTCACTTTCAACTCGGATGAGTACTTTCAACACAGTGGTCTTGCGATGGGTTCACCGTTAAGCCCAGTTGCTGCATGCCTATACATGGAATGGCTTGAAAAACATCATTACCTAGAGATAATGGGGTCAAATGTGATCTGGGCTCGATATGTCGATGACATATTAGTTGTAGTCCCCAATGATATGGACTTAGAAACTAAACTCAATCAACTAAACTCAGTTGATCCGAAAATCCAGTTCACCATTGAAAAAGAACATCAGAGAACTCTAGCTTTCCTTGACACAGAGATTGTTAGGAGTGCCGAAGTTAAATTCAAAGTATATCGAAAGCCAACGAATAAGGAATGCTATGTACATTATTACTCAGGTCACAGTGATAGGGTGAAGCGAGGAGTAGTATTAGGATTTTTTCTTAGGGCCTTCCGTATTTGTAGTGATGAATACCTGCAAGAAGAGATAGAACATATTATGACCTCGTTCACGAAGCTAAAATATCCGAGAGGATTTCTGATAAATATGAAAAAGAAAGCTCTAGATATAAGAAAACGATCCGCGAAATCCAACAAAAAGGAACAGATACGATGTGTTACGATACCTTACTCCAAACCAGCTGAAATTATTGCAAACAAACTTGAAGAAACGGGTTGCAAAGTAGCATTTTGTTCCGGTTAAAAACTTAGTAGCATCTTAGCGAGAAAAGAAAGATCAGATGACTCAGAACCAAAAAGTGTAGTGTACCAGGTGCCGTGCGGGTCGTGTACGAAATCGTATATAGGTGAAACAGGACGGGGTCTAAAAACAAGATTAAAAGAACATAGAAGAGACCTTCGGAACAACTAAGAATTCAGTGCATTTGTCATACATTCCATGAAAACAAATCATCTACCAAACTGGGATAGAGCTAAAATTATAGCAGTTTGTAAAAACAAAGATAATAGGAATGCTACAGAAGCAGCACATATAGCTAAAAATGATACTTTTAATCTTAGGCCAGGCTTCATGAAATGGGCAAAATCTGCGGCTGTATTAGGAGTTGGTTAAGCAGAGAGAGAGAAAAAAGTTTTATATAATAATAACAAAAACAATAATGATGATAAAATAAAAATAGAACATTATTTAAAACAGTGATAAGGCTAGATTGTCTCATATCGAAGCTTGCTTGTATACATTTTAGAATAATTCAAGAAGCATTATTGGAATATCCTCAAAAACGGTGCCTTTATATTTCTATCGCACGATAATTTTGCACAAAAATCCAAACGATGAAACTGCTGAATGTCTTAATGACGGGTTCCTTATCCCTCCTACCATAGATGCTGAAAAAGACAATTTTTGTCGAAACGCGTTCATCTGCCTGCTGTGTTGGTTTAAGTGTTAATATCGGATAGAAATGTTATGCCTTTCTTGCACGCATTCACCGTCTGCAGCCTACCGCCGCAGAACACAAGCTCCATGCAAGAAGGGCAGAATGACGTCACTCCTGCTGCGGGAAAAAGGTGACCGAAGTATTTTGGCCCTCAGTAGCGAACTAGTCATCGGAGCGTCATGAAACCAAAACGGCAGAGCTCATAATCTCCCATACTACAAGTATAGGGAGAGCCATAGATTTCAGTTGAGTATAAAGGCACTTTATCACGTGATGAATCTATTACAACCTATGAAAACGGCATCAAATTCAGTCTTTATCATCATATAGCTCAAAACCTATGGGAGATGCGCGGGTATGGTCAGGCAGACGGTTGTAGAACTTGAGCCGGGCTTTTTTTGGTACCAATTTCGAAAAGAAAATTTGGAAATATGTAGTCCTAAATTCCAAAAAGAACAAAAAAATATTATATTTTTTCCAGAAAAATATTTCCCATTAACTCAGAAATTTGCATTTTGAATATGTTGTTGTAATTACAATACCCATCTCAACAAAGAAAACTGCGTTGAAAACTGTCCAGAATTTTGAAAGTTATATGGTTTTAAAGTTTTAGGCCATAATTAAAATGTTTTGGAAAAAGGGCCAAAACTGACCTTCAAAATTATGCTTCTGGTTCAGTTTAGTGTCTATGCAGTAATGCACAGTCCATTCTGTCTGTAAAAATCCAGTTTGGAAAACCTAGCATCATATCTTCAGATATTTCAAACTTATAACTTTGGTAATGCATTTCACTACAAGTTGGAGGTAAAAGTTTCAAAAAAACATTTTGGAAGTACAAATTTGGATTTTTTGCTTCAAACTTTGAGCAACAACTGGTAATTGATTGTGTGTAAAAGAGTGTAATTTTGAGAGCTGTAAACTAAAAATAGAAAAATAGAAAAATAAAAGTTTATAAAAATATAATCCAAAATTTTGGAAAAGTTTTTGCAAAATTCGAAAATCTGCAGCCGTCGGGATTTTTTATGGGTTCCTGCCTTTCATCCCTGCAAGTTTCAAGTATCTGATACCAGTCCTCAGAACAGACAACAACTACTACTACTACCTCGGCCTGCGGCCTCGGCAGGTGCCACTCTCGCGCAGGAGAAGCCGGTGACAATGTACGTTAGCCAAACAGTTCGATTGACAGGCGAGTTCTTTCAGCAGTTTGATACTTATAACAACGCAATGTTGGAGTTTTAGGTTTTGTGTTCTCATTATGGCTCCATTCAAACCCCTGTCTAGGCCCATGTTTTCCTAAATTAGCATGTCTCTGCATACTGCACCACGCTTGCCCTCTGTTCATATCATCAAAGAAATACACACACGCATAATGTTTGTTTTGTTAAGCAAAGACTGGGCATGACGAGAAGAAAGGAGATTTAATATAAAATATGATGGGTTTTTCGACGGTATTTCACCTATACCTGCAGATTTTCACCCAATTCAGTCTATTTGTTACCGAATTATGCCCCAGCTCGAGACCTCAGCCCCACCACCGAACTGATGTCCTGGATCCGCCTATGCTCGAGCTCCTTACCCCACCCCCTTACATATGTCCTGGATCTGCCTATGCTCGAACTCCGTAGCCCCACCTCTATATTGCCCTGGATCCGCCTATGCTTGAACTCCTTAGCCACTACCCCTACTAATTTCCTGGATCCGCTTATGCTCGAGCTACCGAGCCCCACCCACGTACTGATGTCCTGAATCCGCTTATGGTTGAGCTCCTTAGCCCCACCCCCGCACTGATATCCTGGATCCGCTTATGTTTTAACTCTTTAGCCCCTACCTGTTTTAACTCTTTAGCCCCTTGATGTTCTGGATCCGCTTAGGCTCGAGCTCCTTAGCCCCACCCCCGTACTGATGTCTTTGATCCGCCTATACACGAGCCTCTTACCCCAGCCCCGTACTGATGTCCTGGATCCGCCTCTGCTCGAGCTACATAGCCCGACACCCATACTGATGTCCTGGATCCGCCTATGCTCGAGCTCCTTAGCCCAACCTCCGTACAGATGTCCTGGATCCGCCTATGCTGGATCTCCTTAGCCCAATCCCCGTAGCGATATGCTGGATCCGCCTATGCTCAAACTCCTTAGCCTCTACCTCCGTGCTGATATCCTGGCTCCGCTTATGCTCGAGCTCCTTAGCCCTGTCCCCGTACTGATGTCCTGGATCCGCCTATGCTCGAACTCTTTAGCACCTACCCCTGTGCTGATGTCCTGGATCCGCTTATGCTTGAGCTCCTTAGCCCCACCTCTGTACTGATGTCTTTTATCCGCCTATACTCGAACCCCTTAGCCCCACCCCCGTCCTGATGCCCTGGATCCGCCTCTGCTCGAGCTCCTTAGCCCCACATCCATACTGATGTCCTGGGTCCGCCTATGCTCCAGCTCTTTAGCCCCACCCCCGTACAGATGTCCTGGATCCACCTATGCTCGATCTCCTTAGCCCCACCCCCGTACTGATGTCCTGGATCCGCCTTTACTCGATTTCCGGAGCCACACCCCTGCACTGATGTCCTGGATCTGCCTATGCTTGAGCTCCTTAGCCCCACCCCCGAACTGATGTCCTGGATCTGCCTATGCTCGAACTCCGTAGCCCCACCTCCGTACTGCCCTGGATTCGCCTATACTCGAACTCTTTAGCCCCTACCACCCTACTATATTCCTGGATCCGCCAATGCTGGAACGCCCGAGCCCCACCACCGTACTGATGTCCTAGATCCGCCTTTGGTCGAGCTCCTTAGCCCCACCCCCAGACTGAGGCCTGAATCCGCCTTTGCTGGAGCTCCTTAGCCCCACCCCCGTACTGATGTCCTGGATCCGCCTATGCTCGTACTTTTTAGCCCCACCTCCGTACTGATGTCCTGGATCCGCCTATGCTCGAACTCCTTAGCCCCTACCCCCTACTGATGTCCTGGATCCGCCTATGCTCGAGCTCCTTACCCCACCTTCTTACTGATGTCCTGGATCCGCCTATGCTCCAACTCCGTAGCCCCTACCCCCCCCACTGATGTCCTGGATCCGCCTTCACTCGAGCTCCGGAGCCACACCCCTGCACTGATGTCCTGGATCCGCCTATGCTCGAGCTCCTTAGCCCCACCCCCGAACTGATGTCCTGGATCTGCCTATGCTCGAACTCCGTAGCCCCACCTCCGTACTGCCCTTGATTCGCCTATACTCGAACTCTCAAGCCCCTACCACCCTACTAATGTCCTGGATCCGCGTATGCTGGAACGCCCGAGCCCCACCACCGTACTGATATCCTAGATCCGCCTATGCTCGAGCTCCCGATCCCCACCCCCGTACTGATCAGCTGAATCCGCTTATGCTCGAGCTCCTTAGGCCCATCCCCGTACTAATATCCTGGATCCGCCTATGCTCGAACTGCGTAGCCCCTACCCCCCTACTGATGTCCTGGATCCGCCTATGCTGGAACTCCCGAGTCTCACCCCGTACTGATGTCCTGAATCCGCTAATGCTGAGCTGCTTAGCCCCATCCCCGTACTAATGTCCTGGATCCGCGTATGCTCTAACTCCGTAGCCCCTACCCACCCCCTACTGATGTCCTAAATCCGCCTATGCTTGAACTCCCGAGTCTCACCCCGTACTGATGTCCTGAATCCGCTAATGCTCAGCTGCCTAGCCCCATCCCCGTACTAATGCCCTGGATCCGCCTATGCTCTAACTCTCTAGCACGACCCTCGTACCGATGTCCTGGATCCGCCTATGCTCTAACTCCCTAGCCCGACCCTCGTACCGATGCCCTGGATCCGCCTATGCTCTAACTCCCTAGCCCCACCCTCGTACTGATGTCCTGGGTCTGCCTATGCTCGAACTCCTTAGCCCCTACCCCCATGCTGATGTCCTGGATCCGCTTATGCTCAAGCTCCTTACCCCCCCACCCGTAACGACCCCACCGCTGTGCCCCCTCACCCCGAAACGACATAGGCGGATCCAAGGGGGAAAGGGGACAGGTGCCCCCATGGAATCTTAGCGCCCCCTGAAATTGTCCCGGAAACCCCTGGAAAGTTTGATGGCACCCCCTGAAATGTCGTTTTCCCCGAGATGCAGGTATCGGGGTCTACTGATAGGTTTTAGCGCCTACTTGATAGGTTTTCCGGCCAAAAGTGGCGTCCCTGGTGTAGATAGCGCCCACCAGGAAGTTTCCCCTTCCACCTCGCCCCCGATAGGCAATCCTGGATCCGCGTATGGGAACCGACATTTCAGGGAGCGTCATCGACCTTGAGAGGCGTGTCTTTACAATTTCAGAGGGCGCCGATGGTCGATTGGGGGTTGGGGGAGGGGGATGGAGGGAGAAGGGTGAGGGGGGGCACCTAGCCTACTTATTCCCTGGATCCACCCATGGTCCAAAAACAGAAACATATTACCCTTATTGTAAACTCGGACTTTTACGGTACTCTAATTACTTGTGATGCATTATGGGTAGTATTGGATACTTTTTACCAGACCATAAATAAACAGAAACGGCCGCGCCGATCGCCGGCGTTGCCGCGGCGGGGACGCAGGGGTGACGCGTGGTGATTTGCTACAACGTTGCGTGGAGAAACGGCATGTTTGTAAAGGTAACTTGGTGTTTCATTGATATCTATGGAGATGGAATGCCGACATATCTCTCTTACCTAGCTGCAAGGAAAATTTCATTTCCCTCCAATGACTCTAACCACCCTAAACCCCGGTGTGAAGCAAAAATGAACTGATAAAATTACCACTTTGAAATTTATTTTACGGCTTAGAGCGCGGAAGCCGTAAGAGAAAAGTGGGGGGTATGAGTGAGAAAAATGACGGCAACAAAGTTTTCTATCCAGCCGTGTTAAGTTCAATACCGTAGCTATCATGGTCTGGAAACCAGGGGCTGAGAATAAAAATTTTAAAATCTTATATTTTATTTTTGCCTGTAAAATAAAAAGTTTCAGTCTGAAAGTTTTTATCTCTAGATATATAATAACGGAGGCTATTCTCTCTTATTATCTAAAATGGGAACTAATTTTTATCATTTAGATCGGAAGATATAAGGGTTTAAATGAAATTTTGGGAAATGCAGACCTTCACGGAATGGGCCAAAAAGGACACTTAAATTTCCGTTTTCGTTTTGTTTCTGTATTTGTGCAGTACTGCACAAACCGATCTCTAAGTTGATATTTGACTCAGAACCTGAACTGCTGTAGCTTCAGATATTTCGAGCCTGTAGTTTAGACCATGAATTTTATGCCAAATTTAGGGTGCAAAGTTTAAAAGCTAATTTAGAGCACTAAATTTAAAGCTTTTTCTTTCCAACTTTTTGTGTGAACTAAAAATTTGTCTGATGTAAAAGGGTGCAAGTTTGAAAACTGTAGATGAATTAGCAAAAAATAGAAAAATAAAAGTTAAAGATCACATAATGCAAAATTCTGGGCAAAATTTTGAAAATTTTATAAATTGACAACCGTGGTGCTTATTCATTTGGAAGTGCCTTCTATCCACAAAAGTTTTAGGTCTCTGATACCAGCGCTCAGAACAGACAACAACAACAGACAGACACGACGAGACCGGAAAAACTGTCAGAATAGAAGCCGTTTCTTACTTCGTTCGTCACCGCCTTCTGACCTCGGCCTGCGGCCTCGGCAGGTGCCGCTCTGGCGCAGGGGAAGCCGGTGACAATGTACGTTAGCCAAACATTTCGATTGACAGGCAAGTTTTTTTCAGCACTTTGATACTTATAACAACGCAATGTTGGAGTTTTAGGTTTTGTGTTCTCATTATGGCTCCATTCAATCCCCTGTCTAGGCCCATGTTTTCCTAAATTAGCATGTCTCTGCATACTGCACCACGCTTGCCCTCTGTTCATGTCATTAAATAAATAAACACACGCATAATGTTTGTTTGTTAAGCAAAGACTGGGCATGACGAGAAGAAAGGAGATTTAATATAAAATATGATGGGTTTTTCGACGGTATTTCACCTATACCTGCAGATTTTCACCCAATTCAGCCTATTTGTTACCGAGTTATGCCCCAGCTCGAGACCTCAGCCCCACCACCGAACTGATGTCCTGGATCACCCTATGCTGGAGCTCCTTACCCCATCCCCTTACATATGTCCTGGATCTGCCTATGCTCGAACTCCGTAGCCCCACCTCTATACTGCCCTGGATTCGCGTATGCTTGAACTCCTTAGCCCCTCCCCTTACTGATGTCCTGGATCCGCCTATGCTCGAGCTCCCGAGTCCCACCCACGTACTGATGTCCTGAATCCGCTTATGCTCGAGCTCCTTAGCCCCACCCCCGTACTGATGTCCTGGATCCGCTTATGTTTTAAATCTTTAGCCCCTACCTGTTTTAACTCTTTAGCCCCTTGATGTCCTGGATCCACTTATGCTCGAGCTCCTTAGCCCCACCCCCGTACTAATGTCTTTGATCCGCCTATACTCGAGCCCCTTACCCCAGCCTCGTACTGATGTCCTGGATCCGCCTCTGCTCGAGCTTCTTAACACGACACCCATACTGATGTCCTGGATCCGCTTATGCTCGAGATCCTTAGCCCCACCTCCGTACAGATGTCCTGGATCCGCCTATGCTGGATCTCCTTAACTCAATCCCCGTTCCGATAAGCTGGATCCGCCTATGCTCAAACTCCTTAGCCTCTACCGCCGTACTAATATCCTGGCTCCGCTTGTGCTCGAGCTCCATAGCCCCTTCCCCGTACTGATGTCCTGGATCCGCCTATACTCAAACTCTTTAGCCCCTACCCCTGTGCTAATGTCCTGGATCCGCTTATGCTTGAGCTCCTTAGCCCCACCTCTGTACTGATGTCCTTTATCCGCCTATACTCGAACCCCTTAGCCCCACCCCCGTACTGATGCCCTGGATCCGCCTCTGCTCGAGCTCTTTAGCCCCACACCCATACTGATGTCCTGGATCCGCCTATGCTCCAGCTCTTTAGCCCCACCCCCGTACAGATGTCCTGGATCCGCCTTTACTCGAGCTCCAGAGCCACACCCCTGCACTGATGTCCTGGATCCACCTATGCTCGAGCTCCTTAGCCCCACCCCCGAACTGATGTCCTGGATCTGCCTATATTCGAACTCCGTAGCCCCACCTCCGTACTGCCCTGGATTCGCCTATACTCGAACTCTTTAGCCCCTACCACCCTACTAATGTCCTGGATCCGCCTATGCTCGAGCTCCTTAGCCCCACCCCCGTACTGAGGCCTGGATCCGCCTATGCTGAACTCCGTAGCCCCACCCCCACTGATGCCCTGGATCCGCCTATGCTCGACCCTTACCCCACCTTACTGATGTCCTGGATCCGCCTATGGTCGAACTCCGTAGCCCCACCTCCGTACTGCCCTGGATCCGCCTATGCTCGAACTCTTTAGCCCCTACCCACTGCTGATGTCCTGGATCCGCTTATGCTCGAGCTCCTTACCCTTACCCCCGTGCTGATGTCTTTGATCCGCCTATACTCAAGCCCTTTAGCCCCACCCCGTACTGATGTCCTAGATCCGCCTCTGCTCGAGCTCCTTAGCCCCACACCCATACTGATGTCCTTGATCAGCCTATGCTCGAGCTCCTTGTCTCCACCCGTACAGATGTCCTGGATCCGCTTATGCTCGACTCTTAGCCCCATCCCGTACTAATATCTGGATCCGCTATGCTCAACTCCACTAACCCGTAGCCTACCCCCTACTGATGTCCTGGATCCGCCTATGCTGGAACTCCCGAGTCTCACCCCGTACTGATGTCCTGAATCCGCTAATGCTCAGCTGCTTAGCCCCATCCCGTACTAACGTCCTGGATCCGCCTATGCTCTAACTCCTAGCCCGACCTTCGTACCGATGTCCTGGATCCGCCTATGCTCTAACTCCCTAGCCCACCCTCGTACCGATGTCCTGGATCCGCTTATGCTCTAGCTCCTTAGCCCCACCCGCGTACTGATGTCCTGGATCCGCCTATGCTCGAACTCTTTAGCCCCTACCCCCATGCTGATGTCCTGGATCCGCTTATGCTCGAGCTCCTTACCCCCACACCCGTAACGACCCCACCTCCGTGCCCCCCCGAAACGACATAGGCGGATCCAAGGCGGAAAGGGGACAGGTGCCCCCATAGAATCTTAGCGCCCCCTGAAATTGTCCCGGAAACCCCTGGAAAGTTCGATGGCACCCCCTGAAATGTCGTTTTCCCCGAGATGCAGGTATCGGGGTCTACTGATAGGTTTTAGCGCCTACTTGATAGGTTTTCCGGCCAAAAGTGGCGTCCCTGGTGTAGATAGCGCCCACCAGGAAATTTCCCCTTCCACCTCGCTCCCGATAGGCAATCCTGGATCCGCGTATGGGAAGCGACATTTCAGGGAGCGTCATCGACCTTGAGAGGCGTGTCTTTACAATTTCAGAGGGCGCCGATGGTCGATTGGGGGGTTGGGGAGGGGGGATGGGGCGAGAAGGGTGAGTGGGGGGGGCACCTAGCCTACTTATTCCCTGGGATCCACCCATGGTCCAAAAACAGAAACATAATACTCTTATTGTAAACTCGGACTTTTACGGTACTCTAATTACTTGTGATGCATTATGGGTAGTAATGGGTACTTTTTACCAGACCATAAATAAACAGAAACGGCCGCGCCGATCGCCGGCGTTGCCGCGGCGTGGACGCACGGGTGACGCGTGGTGATTTGCTACAACGTTGCGTGGAGAAACGGCATGTTTGTAAAGGTAACTTGGTGTTTCATTGATATCTATGCAGATGGAATGTCGACATATGTCTCTTACCTAGCTGCATGCAAAATTTCATTTCCTTCCAATGACTCTAACCACCCTAAACCCCGGTGTGAAGCAAAAATGAACTGATAAAATAACCACTTTGAAATGTACTTTACGGCTTATAGCGCGGATACCGTAAGAGATAAGTGGGGGGTATGAGTGAGAAAAATGACGGCAACGAAGTTTTCTATCCAGCCGTGTTAAGTTCAATACCGTAGCTATCATGGTCTGGAAACCAGGGGGCTGAGAATAAAAATTTTAAAAACTTATATTTTATTTTTGCCTATAAAATAAAAAAGTTTCAGTCTGAAAGTTTTTATCTCTAAATAAATAATAAAGGAGGCTAATCTCTTTTATTATCTGAAATGGGAATTAATTTTTATCAATTAGATCGGAAGATATAAGGGTTTGAATGATATTTTGGGAAATGCAGACCTTCACGGAATGGGCCAAAAGGGACCCTTAACTTTCCGTTTTTGTTTTGTTTCTGTGTTTGTGCAGTACTGCACAAACTGGCCTTTAAGTTGATATTTGACTCAGAACCTGAACTGCTGTAGCTTCAGATATTTCGAGCCTGTAGTTTAGACCATGAGTTTTATGCCAAATTTAGGGTGCAAAGTTTAAAAACTAATTTAGAGCCCTAAATTTAAAGCTTTTTCTTTCCAACTTTTTGTGTGAACTACAAATTCCCTGATGTAAAAGGGTGCATGTTTAAAGACTGTAGATGAATTAGCAAAAAATAGAAAAATAAAAGTTGAAAATCACATAATGCAAAATTCTGGGAAAATTTTTAAAATTTTGAAAATTGACAACCGTGGTGCTTATTCATTTGGAAGTGCCTTCTATCCACAAAAGTTTTAGGTCTTTGATACCAGCGCTCAGAACAGACAACAACAACAACAACAGACCTCGGCCTGCGGCCTCGGCAGGTGCCGCTCTGGCGCAGGAGAAGCCGGTGACAATGTACGTTAGCCAAACAGTTTGATTGACAGGCGAGTGTTTTCAGCAGTTTGATACTTATAACAACGCAATGTTTGATTTTTAGGTGTTGTGTTCTCATTATGCCTTCATTTACTCCCCTGTCTAGGCCCATGTTTTCCTAAATTAGCATGTATCTGCATACTGCACCACGCTTGCCCTCTGTTCATGTCATGAAATAAATAAACACACGTATAATGTTTGTTTTGTTAAGCAAAGACTAGGCATGACCAGAAGAAAGGCGATGCAATATAAAATATGACGGGTTTTCCGACAGTATTTCACCCTATACCTGCAGATTTTCACCCAATTCAGCCTATTTGTTACCGAGTTATGCCCCAGCTCGAGACCTCAGCCCCACCACCGAACTAATGTCCTGGATCCGCCTATGCTCGAGCTCCTTACCCCACCCCCTTACATATGTCCTGGATCTGCCTATGCTCGAACCCTGTAGCCCCACCTCTATACTGCCCTGGATCCGCCTATGCTTGAACTCCTTAGCCCCTACCCCTACTGATGTCCTGGATCCGCCTATGCTTGAGCTCCCGAGCCCCACCTCCGTACAGATGTCCTGGATCCGCCTATGCTGGATCTCCTTAGCCCAATCCCCGTATCGATATGCTGGATCCGCTTATGCTCAAACTCCTTAGCCTCTACCCCCGTACTGATATCCTGGCTCCGCTTATGCTCGAGCTTCTTAGCCCCACCCCCGTACTGATGTCCTGGATCCGCCTATGCTCGAACTCTTTAGCCCTTACCCCTGTGCTGATGTCCTGGATCCGCCTTATGCTTGAGCTCCTTAGCCCCACCTCTGTACTGATGTCCTTTATCCGCCTATACTCGAACCCCTTAGCCCCACCCCCCGTACTGATGCCCTGGATCCGCCTCTGCTCGAGCTCCTTAGCCCCACACCCATACTGATGTCCTGGATCCGCCTATGCTACAGCTCTTTAGCCCCACCCCCGTACAGATGTCCTGGATCCACCTATGCTCGATCTCCTTAGCCCCACCCCCGTACTGATGTCCTGGATCCGCCTTTACTCGAGCTCCGGAGCCACACCCCTGCACTGATTTTCTGGATCCGCCTATGCTCGAGCTCCTTAGCCCCACCCCGAACTGATGTCCTGGGGCTTGCCTATGCTCGAACTCCGTACCCCACCTCCGTACTGCCCTGGATTCGCCTATACTCGAACTCCTTTAGCCCCTACCACCCTACTAATGTCCTGGATCCGCCTATGCTGGAGTCTGACGCTCCGAGCCCCACCACCGTACTGATGTCCTAGATCCGCCTATGCTCGAGCTCCCGAGCCCCACTCCCGTACTGATCAGCTGAATCCGCTTATGCTCGAGCTCCTTAGCCCCACCCCTGTACTGATGTCCTGGATCCGCCTATGCTCGAACTCCTTAGCCCCTACCCCCATACTGATATCCTGGATCCGCTTATGTTTTAACTCTTTAGCCCCTACCTGTTTTAACTCTTTAGCCCCTTGATGTCCTGGATCCGCTTAGGCTCGAGCTCCTTAGCCCCACCCCCGTACTGATGTCTTTGATCCGCCTATACTCGAGCCCCTTAGCCCCAGCCCCGTACTGATGTCCTGGATCCGCCTCTGCTCGAGCTCCTTAGCCCGACACCCATACTGATGTCCTGGATCCGCCTATGCTCGAGCTCCTTAGCCCCACCTCCGTACAGATGTCCTGGATCCGCCTATGCTGGATCTCCTTAGCCCAATCCCCGTACCGATATGCTGGATCCGCCTATGCTCAAACTCCTTAGCCTCTACCCCCGTACTGATATCCTGGCTCCGCTTATACTCGAGCTCCTTAGCCCCACCCCCGTACTGATGTCCTGGATCCGCCTATGCTCGAACTCTTTAGCACCTACCCCCGTACTGATGTCCTGGATCCGCTTATGCTTGAGCTCCTTAGCCCCACCTCTGTACTGATGTCCTTTATCCGCCTATACTCGAACCCCTTAGCCCCACCCCCGTACTGATGTCCTGGATCCGCCTCTGCTCGAGCTCCTTAGCCCCACACCCATACTGATGTCCTGGATCCGCCTATGCTCCAGCTCTTTAGCCCCACCCCGTACAGATGTCCTGGATCCACCTATGCTCGATCTCCTTAGCCCCACCCCCGTACTGATGTCCTGGATCCGCCTTTACTCGAGCTCCGGAGCCCCACCCCTGCACTGATGTCCTGGATCCGCCTATGCTCGAGCTCCTTAGCCCCACCCCCGAACTGATGTCCTGGATCCGCCTATGCTCGAACTCCGTAGCCCCACCTCCGTACTGATGCCCTGGATTCGCCTATACTCGAACTCCTTAGCCCCTACCCCCTACTGATAGTCCTGGATCCGCCTATGCTGGAACGCCCGAGCCCCACCACCGTACTGATGTCCTGGATCCGCCTATGCTCGAGCTCCTTAGCCCCACCCCGTACTGATGTCCTGGATCCGCCTATGCTCGAAGCTCCTTAGCCCCACCCCCGTACTGATGTCCTGGATCCGCCTATGCTCGAACTGCTTAGCCCCACCCCCCTACTGATGTCCTGGATCCGCCTATGCTCGAACTCCTGAGCCCCACCCCCGTACTGATGTCCTGAATCCGCTTATGCTCGAGCTCCTTAGCCCCATCCCCGTACTAATGTCCTGGATCCGCCTATGCTCGAACTCCGTAGCCCCTACCCCCCTACTGATGTCCTGGATCCGCCTATGCTGGAACTCCCGAGTCTCACCCCGTACTGATGTCCTGAATCCGCTAATGCTCGAGCTCCTTAGCCCCATCCCCGTACTAATGTCCTGGATCCGCCTATGCTCGAACTCTCTAGCACACCCTCGTACTGATGTCCTGGATCCGCCTATGCTCTAACTCCCTAGCCCGACCCTCGTACCGATGTCCTGGATCCGCCTATGCTCTAACTCCCTAGCCCCACCCTCGTACTGATGTCCTGGCTCCGCCTATGCTCGAACTCTTTAGCCCCTACCCCCATGCTGATGCCCTGGATCCGCTTATGCTCGAGCTCCTTACCCCCCACACCCGTAACGACCCCACCTGCGTGCCCCCCCCCCGAAATGACATAGGCGGATCCAAGGGGGAAAGGGGACAGGTGCCCCCCATAGAATGTTAGCGCCCCCTGAAATTGTCCCGGAAACCCCTGGAAAGTTCGATGGCACCCCCTGAAATGTCGTTTTCCCCGAGATGCAGGTATCGGGGTCTACTGATAGGTTTTAGCGCCTACTTGATAGGTTTTCTCGGCCAAAAGTGGCGTCCCTGGTGTAGATAGCGCCCACCAGGAAGTTTCCCCTTCCACCTCGCCCCCGATAGGCAATCCTGGATCCGCGTATGGGAAGCGACATTTCAGGGAGCGTCATCGACCTTGAGAGGCGTGTCTTTACAATTTCAGAGGGCG
This sequence comes from Lepas anatifera, assembly GCA_034440635.1. Lineage (NCBI taxonomy): Eukaryota > Metazoa > Arthropoda > Thecostraca > Lepadidae > Lepas > Lepas anatifera. Next base: position 367,854 of record JAOTON010001480.1, read on the forward strand.
CCGATGGTCGATTGGGGGTTGGGGGAGGGGGATGGGGGAGAAGGGTGGGGGGCACCTAGCCTACTTATTCCCTGGATCCACCCATGGTCCAAAAACAGAAACATAATACTCTTATTGTAAACTCGGACTTTTACGGTACTCTAATTACTTGTGATGCATTATGGGTAGTATTGGGTACTTTTTTACCAGACCATAAATAAACAGAAACGGCCGCGCCGATCGCCGGCGTTGCCGCGGCGTGGACGCAGGGGTGACGCGTGGTGATTTGCTACAAAGATGCGTGGAGAAACGGCATGTTTGTAAAGGTAACTTGGTGTTACATTGATATCTTTGCAGATGGAATGTCGACATATGTCTCTTACCTAGCTGCATGCAAAATTTCATTTCCCTCCAATGACTCTAACCACCCTAAACCCCGGTGTGAAGCAAAAATGAACTGATAAAATTACCACTTCGAAATGTATTTTACGGCTCATAGCGCGGAAACCGTAAGAGATAAGTGGGGTGTATGAGTGAGAAAAATGACGGCAACAAAGTTTTCTATCCAGCCGTGTTAAGTTCAATACCGTAGCTATCATGGTCTGGAAACCAGGGGGCTGTGAATAAAAATTTTAAAAACTTATATTTTATTTTTGCCTATAAAATAAAAAGTTTCAGTCTGAAAGTTTTTATCTCTAAATACATAATAAAGGAGGCCATTCTCTTTTATTATCTGAAATGGGAACTTATTTTTATCAATTAGATCGGAAGATATAAGGGTTTAAATGTTATTTTGGGAAATGCAGACCTTCACGGAATGGGCCAAAAAGGACCCTTAAATTTCCGTTTTTGTTTTGTTTTTGTGTTTGTGCAGTACTGCACAAACCGGCCTTTAAGTTGATATTTGACTCAGAACCTGAACTGCTGTAGCTTCAGATATTTCGAGCCTGTAGTTTAGACCATGAGTTTTATGCCAAATTTAGGGTGCAAAGTTTAAAAGCTAATTTAGAGCCCTAAATTTAAAGCTTTTTCTTTCCAACTTTTTGTGTGAACTACAAATTTGTCTGATGTAAAAGGGTGCAAGTTTGAAGACTGTAGATGAATTAGCAAAAAATAGAAAAATAAAAGTTAAAAATCACATAATGCAAAATTCTGGGCAAAATTTTGAAAATTTTGAAAATTGACAACCGTGGTGCTTAGTCATTTGGAAGTGCTTTCTATCCACAAAAGTTTTAGGTCTCTGATACATGCGCTCAGAACAGACAACAACAACAACAGACAACGACGAGACCGGAAAAACTGTCAGAACAACAACAGACTTCGGCCTGCGGCCTCGGCAGGTGCCGCTCCGGCGCAGGAAAAGCCGGTGACAATGTACGTTAGGCAAACAGTTCAATTGACAGGCGAGTGTTTTCAGCTGTATGATACTTATACCAACGCAATTTTCGGACTTTAGGTCCTGTGTTCTCATTATAACTCCATTCAATCCCCTTTGTAAGCCCATGTTTTCCTAAATTAGCATGTCTCTGCACACTGCGCCACGTTTACCCCCTGTTCATGTCATGAAATAAGTAAACACACGTATAATGGTTGTTTTGTTAAGCAAAGACTGGGCATGACCAGAAGAAAGGAGATACAATATAAAATATGATGGGTTTGCCGACTGTATTTCACCTATACCTGCAGATTTTCACCCAATTCACCCAATTTGTTAACGAGTTAGCTTCGGGTACCCTATGTCCCAGTCCGCATGCGCAGTAAAATCTGCAATGAATGAGTGCGAAGATACCGTCATAATCGATTGAAGCATGTTGGTATGTCGTGTGTTTGTCTCCTGGTCTAAACTATCCCTTATAGCCTAATATTCTTTAGAATTCCTACTGCGCATGTGCAGCACAATGCAGTGTCATAATGCCATCAATTAGGATTAACAGATGATATTCTGCTTTTACTCGCAAAAATTTGAGCAAAATCGGTCTATTGGCTCCTGAGATAGCCTCCATGACCAGGAGTACTAGTGTGCATGCGCACTGACCTTTGTTGTTACCAAGGGTGACAAAACATTCATGCTAACTTTAAGCACGTTGGATTTCCCTCTGTTCAGGTCCTCCTCTGAAATATCCTCGCCTTTCAGGCTTACTTTCATAATTTCTTCTGCGCATGCGCATAGCAGTGCAGCTTCAATGACATTTTTGACTTACATTTCGTGCTATTCTTTTATTCGCAAAATTTCAAGGAAATCGATCCGTAGGTTGCCGAGATAGCCTCTGTTACCATTTGTTCCAGTGCGCATGCGCAGTGACCTTTTGTTTACCTGAATACCACATTCGAAATCTGCATGGTCGATTGCCTCTCTTTGACATTGTTCGGTAATTTGGTACGGAGTGCAATGAAATCTTCAATCTTGCATATGCTTATATACATACATGGTGGCTATTCAAATGGTGGTAGATACAATGGGCGGAGCTAGGGGCTGAACTCCCCCTCCCCAATGTCAGAATATCTATGGTTAATACAAACGCAGAAGCTGTTCTGAGGCAATGGCGGGGAAGGCTCCAGTCCCGTACCAGCTACCATCCTCACTGCTCCCCCGTCCGAAATGTCTCCCATGAGCTATCTCAGCACGGCTCTGGACCCTGCTACTGTTCCCTAGACCATCCTCACTGCTCCCCCGTCCGAAATGTCTCCCATGAGCTATCTCAGCACGGCTCTGGACCCTGCTACCGTTCCCTAGACCCCTGAGGGCATCACTGCTCACTTCCTCGGATCTCTAAACACGCCTCGGCACCCTCTGCCCTCTAGTCAGGCTCCCGTCCACCCCGACCGGCTAGCCACCCGCTGTATGCACTCGGATAGAAATGTTATGCCCCTCTTGTACGCATTCACCGGCTGCAGCCTACTGCCGCAGCACAGAAGGTCCATGCAAGAAGGGCAGAATGACGTCACTACTGCTGCGGGAAAAACGGAACCGAAGTATTTTGCCTCTCAGTGGCGAACTAGTCTTCGGAGCGTCATGAAACAAAAACGGCAGAGCTTATAATTTCCCATACTACAAGCATAAAGAGAGCCATATATCTCAGTTGAGTATAAAGGCACTTTATCACGTGATGAATCTATTGCAATCTATGAAAACCGCATCAAATTCAGTCTTTATCATCATATAGCTCAAAACCTATGGGAGACGCGTGGGTATGGTCAGGCAGACGGTTGTCGAACTTGAGCCGGGCTTTCTTTTGGTACCAATTTCGAAAATAAAATTTGGAAATATGTAGTCATAAATTCCCAGAAAAAGACAAAAAAATTTTGTATTTTTTGCAGACAAATATTTCCCATTAACTCAGAAATTTGAGTTTAAAATATGTTATTGTAATGACAATACCCATCTAAACAAAGAAAACTGCATTAAAAAATGTCCAGAATTTGGAAAGTTATATGGTTTAAAATTTTAGGCCATAATTGCAATGTTTTGGAAAAAGGGCCAAAACTGACCTTCAAAATTATGTTTTTGGTTCAGTTTAGTGTCTATGCAGTAATGCACAGTCCATTATAACTTTAAAAAACCAAATTGGAACACCTAGCATCATATCATTAGATATTTCGAACTTATAACTTTGGTAATGCATTTCACTACGAGTTGGAGGTAAAGGTTTCAAAAAATCATTTTGGAAGTACAAATTTGGATTTTTGCTTCAAACTTTGAGCAACAAGTGGTAATTAATTGTGTGTAAAAGAGTGTAAGTTTGAGAGCTGTAGACTATAAATAGAAAAACATAAAAATAAAAGTTTAGAAAAATATAATCCAAAATTTTGGAAAACCTTTTGCAAAATTCCAAAATCTGCAGCCGTCGTGATTTTTTATGGGTTCCTGCCTTTCATCCCTGCAAGTTTCAAGTATCTGATACCAGTCCTCAGAACAGACAACAACTACTACTACTACGGACAACAGAGACTAGAGAAAACTGTCAGTATAGAAGCCGTTTCTCACTTCGTTCGTCACCGGCTTCTGACGGATGCCTGTTTCTGAACTCTGCGCTGTTCTGGATCACTTGGACGTGAGCTGGGCACTGCGTGGCTTACTGCTCTAGCTATCCGCAGGGGAAACGGATCCAAAAGATTCACCTGAATAGCTTGTAAAAAATCAAACCTTTCTGGCATTGTTGGCACGACAGTCCGCGCCGTTTCACGTAGCCATTCATAGTGGTTGCTGCAATGAAGTATGTAAATACTACCAATTGGCCCACCCATAATTCCAGGCTTCAAGAAAGAGGGGACCCACTTCCATCTCACGCCTTCTAAGCAATACACAAACACTTCAACACCATAAATATGCGGCACACATACCTGATGCAGGTTCGAAACCCAGTGGTTTCGGTTCAGAAAAAGACGGTCTCTCAATTGACAATTGGCGTAACTCGTCTGCATATACAGTATGGGACTCAGGCGTGTCCTCGAACCTCATCATACTGTAAAACCTCGGGTTGATGGCAATAAAATCCGCTATATTGCGCATCACTATGTACTGGTCCAGTCCTAGCGCTTGCGCGATACTGATATATCCGCACCAACCAGCACCTGAATTTTTTTCTAACGTGAATCGGTGATTTCCACATACAACATTTACTGCCTGATTCCTGTGTACTGGGTGGTGCCTTCCACCTCCGCCTCGCATTAGATGTACTGACCCATCGCCGATTAACCTCAGGAAAGATTTCATTGCTGCGTCATGAGTATCAAGGGCAGTACGATGATGTCCATTCAGGCCTATTCGCAACCGATATGTTTCGAGATCCACCATGATAATGAATCGTTTCCTTGTTTCTTTGGCAAACAGAAGCAACCAAGACTCTGGACAACAAAAATGCTGCTTATTTGTTGTATTTTTCTTTTTCTAGTTTTGTATGTTTTGTATTTTTTGTTTTTATATGTTTTTATTTTTTTATTTGTCAGTGATTTCCGACGGTAAACCGTTGGTCAGGAATGAACAACAAATAAAAACAAAGAAAATGATTTCTTTGGTATATGGCTCACTTTTGAAAAGATCTGCAGCCTATCCAGTCCAGTCCAATAGATGCTAAAATGGCATTGGATTGTTGCATTTGGCCTCCAGTATCTCATCTGTAAAGTAGGAATAGTTTTAGTGCTTTTAATATGACAACAGGGTTTTCGGCTTCGTGCAAATTTCGGCTGGATGTGCCCATGTAAAGAATCCCTTGCTAAGTAGTGCACCACAACAGTTCCCTCCCTGAATCAAGTTATGCAGGGTCCTGTCTAATTCCCGTTCCCTGAATCCGCGCATGGCTTAAATCCCCTTCCCTGGACGCGCTGGAAATAAGAATGCCTTGCTCTGTAGTGCAGCACAACAGTTTCCCCCTCCTGAATCCGCCTATGACAAGTATCATTTATTATAGTATCATCTCCTTTCCCTCCCCTGTAGCCGCGTAAGCCAAATATGCTTTGTTTTACAGGGTCCCGTCCACTTACCAGTTGCCTAAATCCCTTTCCCTGGACGTGCCTATGCCAATAATCCCTTGCTCTGTAGAGCGCTGCAACTTTCCTCCTCCTGAATCCGCCTACGCAAAGCAGACTTTTTTATACAGGGTCCCATCTACTTCCCCCTGGATCCGCCCATTACCTATGTGCCCTTCCTTGGATGTGCCTATGCCAAGAATCTCTTGCCCTGTAAAGCATAAGCGGATCCAGGGGGGGCAAGGGAAGCACGTACCCCCCCCATCGACCCTCGGCGCCCCCCTGAAAGGTCGATGGCGCCCCCTGAAATGTCGCTTCCCATCCCCCCAGGATACGAAAGTCGGCGCCCACTGACAGGATTTGGCGCCCACCTGATAGGTTTTGCCGGTTATAAGTGGCGCCCCCTGGTCCGGATGGCGCCCCCCTGGTCCGGATGGCGCCCCCTGGTCCGGATGGCGCCCCCCTGGTCCGGATGGCGCCCCCCGGTAAGGTGCCCTCCCCCGATCGGCAATCCTGGATCCGCCTATGCTGTAAAGTGCCGCAACAGTTCCACGCTCCTAAATCCGCCTACACAGGGTCCCGTCTCCTTCCCTCCCCTGAATCCGCCCAGGGCCGAAATCCACCGCACCGCAACAGCTTCCTGTTCCTCTCCTCCAACCGCCTGTGACAAAAATCCCTTGAGCGTTCCTCTTTCATGGGGATACCGTAGGAATCTGACGAAATTTTGGGATCTCGGGAATTTGTTTTCCCCAGGAAGAGTCCAATGTCCCTATCTGGCAGTGCTAAGACGTCTGGCCTTGTTATACCGTTTAACGCTGGCACACAAGCCCTATTCAAAAGCCTATTACACAACCTATATCCAAGAGGGCTCCTGATCCCCCCCCCACCACCGATCTCCGCCCATGATCAGTTTCCATTCTTTGATGTGGTAAGAGCTAAAGAAATGTTAGATTTGGATTCAGTTGTTAAAAACTGATTATCAACAGGTTCAAAAACTTCATATTTACTTTATCATTCTTTGAACTTCTTTATCATTCTTTTCGTCAAACTTTTTGACACCAACCCTGCCCCTTATTGAGGTGATTTTCCAAATGTCAGCCTTGCGACGGGCTTCTGAAAGCAACTTCAGACCGGGCCCCGGCCTGAAAAAATTGTCCGAAACTTCCACCTCTATTATCAACCATTTTGGCTCTTAAGATTGAAGTAACATTTTTGAATTCCCTTTCATCGAATATATACCTTATGTTTTGACCAAAAATTAGGTATACTGATAATTTCGCCAGACACTATACAACAGCTGTCCCAATCTCCCAATGCCGTCTGCTACCCTCCAACTTAAGCAGTGTCAAACAAAGTCTGTCTATATTAGATAACAGTGCCTGTGTACTCAAATAACTTCTAAAAGCTCAGAAAACTTTTCTCCTTACCATAGCATAGCATGAAGATTCTAAATAAGACATATTAGCACTAGGAAACTGAAATACCACCAGGACGTCACCCACAACTTACCAGTGCGATGCAAACACTAAACAGAGGAGGGATTCCCCCGCGCGCGGCCCCAGTGCTGCCAGATAGCCATCGTGATAATCCTCCACATTTAGCTTTAAAATCTCCAGATTCCCCTAGACTTGGCGATGAGTCCTCGGCCTTTTCCCACTAGTTCTTTGATGCGTGTGACCAAATGGAGACTGGCACTAGCACAGCATTTTTTCGGTTCCTTTATAAGGATGAGGCTGGTGAGGATCATGCTAAAAAATTAATAGCCAAAACGAACAGCACAAGCGCCGCCACTAGCAAACAGGGTGGAAGCACAGGCGGATCATGAACTGCTACTCGGGTGGGGGGGGGCACTTTCCCCGGGGTGCAGTCCGGACCAAGGGGGCGCCACTTTTGGCCAGCAAAGCCTATAAGGTGGGTGCAACATCATATCGATGGGCGCTGATTTTCACATCCTGGTGCGGGGTGGGAAGTGGGAAGTGATATTTCAGGAAGCGTAATCGATCTTCAGGGGCGTGACGTAGCCATTTCAGGGGGCGCCGAGGGTCGAATGGGAGGCGGTCACCTACCCCCTTTCCAGAGGCGGATTCCAGGGGGAAGGGGACCCCGCCCTCCGATCGATCCTCGGCGCGGGCAAAGGGGGCAGGTGCCCCCGCCCTCCGATCGATCCTCGGCGCGGGCAAAGGGGGGCAGGTGCCCCCGCCCTCCGATCGATCCTCGGAGCTTCCTGTAATGGCGACGGCGACACCTGAAAGGTCAGTAACTCCCCCTCAAATTTCTGTATCCACCACCCCCTTCCCCCAGGATGCAAACATTGCCTTCCACAGATAGGAGTTTCTCCCCCTCCTGGTTTTGCCCGTGAAAGGTGCCTCCCCGGCCGGTCTGGACTGCGCACCTGCCGGAAGGTGACGCCCTCACCCAATTAGCAATCCTGGATCCGCCTATGCCCCATCCCCTTGATCTGCCTATGGTCCTAAAACCGAAGTGAGATACTCCTTCTGTACACCTCTACGAACACCACAGATCTCCTTTATACAGGTAGGTAATTTTTGTGTTTTCCAACCCTCTTTGACAGTCCAAAACATATGTGGATCCAGGTTTGCCAGTCAGGGGGCACCTTTGGGGGGCACCATCCAGACCAGGGTAGTGTCATTTTTGACTAGCAAAACCGATAGGAAGCCATAAATCCTATCGGTGGGCGCCAATTTTTGGCATCCTGGGGGGAATGGAAACGACATAGACGGATCAAAAGGGGACAGGTGCCCCCATCAAACCTCAACGTCCCCTGAAATGGTCACAGAGCCCCCTGGAAAGCTCGGTGATCCGCCAGGATGCAGAAAGTGGCGTCCACCGATAGGATTTTACAATTTCAGTGTAAGAAAATGGTTTTTCCTAGAAGAATGTAGCTTAATTGACGCGCTGGTCATAATAATTGCAAAGGATGTATTATATAAAGCAAGAATTTCAAATACTTTGCCGTCTGCCTGAAATTTCACGGCTGCTCTCCTGTATGAAAAAGAGATCGAACAATTCGCAGCAGTCTTGAATCAAAGGAGAGACACGCATGAAGCGAAGTGGAAGGAGTTAGAAGGGTTATTTAGAAACGACTGATGCATGCCTATGAATATGCGGAGCATAGTGCAGCTGAAGGACATACCTCTGGCCCGTAGATGTGCTCGGTATTGTTGCCATTTCATGGAGTACCAGTACATACTTATAGAGCGGGTTCGGAATGGTTGCAAGGGAGGTGTAACGCAATGAAATGTAATGTAAATGAGAAGCATGTGTTGTTCTTGCGTGCATGTATCTTATACTCTGTGACTGCTTGCGAGGCGCGTCTTGCGTTAAGTGGTATGAGGGGGAGGGTTAAATTGTGTGTGTTTTGCCGTCCCGAACTGTCATAAATCACAGCAACGCTAATATGTGGCGTACGGATTGATTCGAAACGGAATTTGTGGTGGTTGTGCTGAAGGGAACGAGGCGAAGCGGCGTCATAATAGACGTGATCGGTGTTTTGTGAAAAAAATCTGGCACACTGCGGTGCATGTAATGTGTTATCTTGTTCCGAAGCACGAGGTAGAAGAAATAAAGTTTCATAGCCGAAAAAAACCTACGGGTCGATTTTCTTGAAATTTTGTGAACAGAAGAATATCACGAAATGTAAATAAAAAATCTCATTGAAGCTGCACTGCTCTGCGCATGCGCAGCAGAAATTATGAAAATAAGCCTGAAAGGCGAGGATATTTCAGAGGAGGACCTGAACAGAGGGAAAGCCAATGTGCTTAAAGTTAGCATGAATGTTTTGTCACCCTTAGTAACAACAAAGGTCAGTGCGCATGCGCATTAGAACTTATGGTCATGGAGGCTATCTCGGGAGCCAACAGACCGATTTCGCTCAAATTTTTGCGAGTAAAAGCAGAATAGCATCTGCTAATCCTAATTGATGGCATTATGACGCTGCACTATTATGCGCATGTGCAGTAGGAATTCTAAGAAATAATAGGCTCTAAGGGATAATTTAGACCAGGAGACAAACAAACGGCATATTAATATGCTTCAGTCAACTATAACGGTATCTTCGCTCTCATTCACTGCAGACGTTACTGCGCATGCGGACTGGGAGTAGGGTAACCGGAGCTAACTCGTTAAAAAATTGGGTGAATTGGGTGAAAATCTGAAGGTATAGGTGAAATACGGTCGGCAAACCTATCATATTTTATAATATATCTCCTTTCTTCTGGTCATGCCCAGTCTTTATTTAACAAAACAACCATTATACGTGTGTTTATCTATGTGATGACATGAACAGAGGGCAAACGTGACGCAGTGTGCAGAGACATGCTAATGTAGGAAAACATGGGCTTACACAGGGGATTGAATGGAGCTATAATGAGAACACAAAACCTAAAACTCCAACATTGCGTTGTTATAAGTATCAAACTGCTGAAAACACTCGCCTGTCAATAGAACTGTTTGGCTAACGTACATTGTCACCGGCTTCTCCTGCGCTGGAGCGGCACCTGTCGAGGCCGCAGGCCGCGGTTGTCTGTTGTTGTTGTTGTCTGTTCTGAGCGCTGGTATCAGAGACCTTAAACTTTTGTGGATAGAAGGCACTTCCAAATGAATAAGCACCACGGTTGTCAATTTTTAAAATTTTCAAAATTTTGCCCAGAATTTTGCATGATGTGATTTTTAACTTTTATTTTTCTATTTTTTGCTAATTCATCTACAGTCATCAAACTTGCACCCTTTTACATCAGGGAAATTTGTAGATCACACAAAAAGTTTGAAAGAAAAACTTATAAATTTAAGGCTCCAAATTAGCTTTTAAACTTTGCACCCTAAATTTGGCATAAAACTCATAGTCTAAACTACAGGCTCGAAATATCTGAAGCTACAGCAGTTCAGGTTCTGAGTCAAATACCAATTTAACACGCGCATTGACGGGGGTCTGAGCCACCTTCGCATTGACGGGGGGGCGGGTACCCGCCCCCCGCCCTAAGATCTCGAGAACCGCGGTAGGTAGCGAAAAACGGTAAACGGCGTTGGGCTGCCCATCCACTTCTCCATCGAAAACATTTGAACCATTTTTTTGTCAGGTCACATTTAAGGTCACGAGAGGTCAAAACATGCCCGTCATAGGGATAACATGTAAAATCAGTTTTTCGGCCATTACATCTGAACAAGTAAAGATAGAGCAAAACGACTTAAACTATATGAATCCTCTTAGCAAGCCGAATCGAATGATATATAATTTGACCTTGCTAGGTCAAATCAAGGATTTGACCTGACCTGAGGTCAGATCAGGGTCAAATTATATAAAATGCATATCATTAGAACTGCAAAGCCCAGGCAAGTCTAATGCAGCTAAAATAAATGCTCTATCACCATTCGTTACTGAGTTATTCCGTAAAAACCATTTTTCCCATGTATTTCCAATGGAGAGGTCATGCCTCGTACCTGACCTTAGGTCATCGATATCAAAAATACCAGAACATTTTTTAGAGAACTCGGTGGGGCCATTATGTGATATGAGTTTCAATCGGACAAGTTCACCCCGCTCCGACTTATGCTATCTTAAACTTTTTTTGAGGTTGGGTCACTTGACCTGTACTGGTGACCTGACCTGAGATGACCTAACCTTAAAATTTTCACAGAAGTTGTAAAAATGATGAGGCAAAAGGTATACCAAGTACGGCGGCGCTACGCGCCGCCGTTTTTCTGCTGTCTCCGAAAAACCCGAGGGGGGCGGGTACCCGCCCCCCGTCAATGCGCGTGTTAAAGGCCGGTTTGTGCAGTACTGCACAAACACAGAAACAAAACAAAAACGGAAATTTAAGGGTCCTTTTTGGCCCATTCTGCGAAGGTCTGCATTTCCCAAAATATCAGTCAAACCCTTATATCTTCCGATCTAATTAAGATAAATTAGTTCCCATTTCAGATAATAAAAGAGAATAGCCTCCTTTATTATATGTTTAGAGATAAAAACTTTCAGACTCAAACTTTTTATTTTAGAGGCAAAAATAAAATATAAGTTTTTAAAATTTTTATTCTCAGCCCCCTGGTTTCCAGACCATGATAGCTACGGTATTGAACTTAACACGGCTGGATAGAAAACTTCGTTGCCGTCATTTTTCTCACTCATACCCCCCACTTATCTCTTACGGCTTCCGCGCTATCAGCCGTAAAATACATTTCAATGTGGTAATTTTATTGGTTCATTTTTGCTTCACACCAGGATTTCGAATGGTTAATATAGATGGAAGTGGATGAAATTCGGCAAAAAGCTAGTTCAAAGACATATGTTGTCATCGCAACAGGTTGCATATCATAGCAACAACAGTGTACCTTTAATTAAATGTAATACACAATGCTAGTAAGTTTTCCGCTCGAAACCTCACCCCGCCATTCGGCCGTAGCGTTGCTGCGGGCGGCGCACTGGTAGCTGCTATGCGAGACAGATACCATAGCTATCTACGCATGCTATAGACCAGCACGAATGCCCGGTGGTAGCAGGGTAGTCTGTCTCGTTTCGGCTCCTCTACTCGTGCGGCGGGCGCGTTGTCTATTAGATATTCATATCAGTCGGACGGCCGGGTGGCGGCCGTGCGGTAGGGTCCCGCTCGTTGCGGCGACTTGCGACGAATAAAAAACAAAATGGTGGTCAGGAACTGTTTTGCTTGTTTGGTTTGTTGTGTTTTGTTTCTTTACGTGTGTCCGAATCTTACTGTGATGTGTGTGATACGTCCGGTAAAAGTGATGTGTTTTATGAGGAGATAAGAGAGGCCCCACCACTTAAGCCTTCGGGCTTTTGCGTCAATCTATTTGTTATACCTGTCATATTGTTTCCGTCCAATAAAAGTTTATCATCTGTCTATCTAACTACCCACTAGTTAATGCATCCTCTAACCATAGGTAGCACTGGCCAAAGGATCCACCGTTGCACACCATTTCTTTCCCAGCCGAATAAACCTCTTTGTGGTGATACCATGACACGTGACTCCTTGCACTCCCTGCTTAAAAAAACTTAATAGGCAGTGGCGGATCCAGGCCATTAGTATAGGGGTGGGGCTAAGGAGCTCAAGCATAGGCGGATCCAAGACATCAGTACCGGGGTGGGGCTAGTGAGCTCGAGCATAGGCGGATCCAGGACATCAGTACGGGGTTGGGTTAAGGAGTTCGAGCATAGGCGGATCCAGGACATCAGGAGCGGGTTGGAACTCGGGACCTCGAGCATAAGCGGATCCAGAACATCAATACGGGGGTGGGGCTAAGGAGCTCGAGCATAGGCGGATCCAGGACATCATTAGGGGTGGGGCTAAGGAGCTCCAGCATAGGCGGATCCAGGACATCAGTTCGGGGGTGGGGTTAAGGAGCTCGAGCAAAGGCGGACCCAGGACATCAGTACGGGGGTGGGCTAAGGAGATCGAGCATAGGCGAATCCAGGACATCAGCACGGAGGTGGGGCTAAGGAGCTGGAGCATAAGCGGATTCAGGACATCAATACGGGGGTGGGGCTAAGGAGCTCGAGCATAGGCGGATCCAGGACATCAGTAGGGGGTGGGGCTAAGGAGCTCCAGCATAGGCGGATCCAGGACATCAGTTCGGGGGTGGGTTTAAGGAGCTCGAGCATAGGCGGACCCAGGACATCAGTACGGGGGTGGCCTAAGAAGATCGAGCATAGGCGAATCCAGGACATCAGCACGGAGGTGGGGCAAGGAGCCGAATAGGGGACCAGTATAATAAGGGGGGGGGGGAAGAGGCCCCAGAAAAGGGGAAGGAAGGGGTAAGGAGCTCGAGCATAGGCAGATCCAGGACATCAGTACGGGCTGGGGCTAGGGAGCTCGAGCATAGGCGGATCCAAGACAGTACAAAGGTGGGGCTACGGAGTTAGAGCATAGGCGGATCCAGGACATCAGTAAGGGGGTGGGGCTGAGGAGCTCGAGCATAGGCGGATCCAGGACATCAGTACGGGGATGGGCCTCAGGAGCTGGAGCATTAGCGGATCCAGGATATCAGTTCGGTGGTGGGGCTAAGGAGCTTGAGCATAGGCGGATCAAGAATTACCAATAGAGGAGGCACCGTCCGCAGGGCAAGGGGTGTAATCCGGAGCATAGAGCGCAACTTTTGACACGTAAAATCCTTCCGATGGGCGCCAATTTTTGCATCTTAGGGGGAAAGGGTGGGAAGTAACATTTCAGGGGTGCCATCGAATGTTTGAGGGGCGCCGTGGCCATTTCAGGGGGTGCTGAGGATCGACCAAAGGGTGGGGGGGTGCACGTGCCTCCTATCCCCCCCGCTACCCTGAATTCACCTTTTAGCTCCAGCCTCTCTGCCATTGCCTCCAAATATCCTTTGCTCATGCTATAGCTCTAGGCATTTTCACATGGGGGGGACTTAAGCCCACTAGCCTCGCCCCTTGTATCCGCTATCGTATTTAGACATGTAAATAATATATAAATCTCGTTGCACTCTATTCCATATTGTCGAACAATATTAATGAGAGGAAATCTGTCATGCAGATTTTGAATCCGATCTTCAGGTCAATGAAAGGTCACTGCGCATGCGCAGTGGAACTAATGGTAACAGAGGCTATCCCGGCAACCTACGGGTCGATTTTTTTGAAATTTTGTGAACAAGAAAATGACACGGAGTGAAAACCACAAATAAAGTCATAGTGAAGCTGCACTGCCCTGCGCATGCGCAGTAGAAATCTTAAAGATAAGCCTTAAAGGTGAGGATATTTCAGAAGAGGACATGGACAGAGGAGAGCGAACATGCTTAAATTTAGTATGAAAGTTTTGACACCCTTGCTTACTACAAAGGTAAGTGCGCGTGCGCATTAGAATGTATGGTCAGGGAGGCTATCTCGGGAGCCAATAGACCGATTGGGCTAAAAATTTGAGAGTAATAGCAGAATACTATCTGCTAATCCCAATTCACGGAATTATGACATTGCATTGTGCTGCGCATGCTCAGTATGAATTCTAAGGAATATTAGGCTATAAGGGATAGTTTAGTTCAGGAGACAAACAAACGACATACCAACATGCTTCAGTCAATTATAACGGTATCTTCGCTCTCATTCACTGCAGACTTTACTGCGCATGCGGACTGGGACTTAGGATAACCGAAGCTAACTCGGCAACAAATAGGCTGAATTGTGTGAAGATCTCCAGGTGTAGGTGAAATATGGTCGGCAAACCCATAATAGCCGTTTTCACACGAGGAAATAAATGGAACTTAGTTCATACTATTCACCTTCCTACTATTTACCCGGGTGAATAGAAGGTTTTAGATACGCACATTTTGGGGCCCAAGAGCTCATCTGGGACCAAAATACAGTTATAAAATAGATATTGTATGATTTTAAGTGATCTGCAATCATCCTCATTCAGAATATTCATAGAAATTCCCTTAAATCTAAGCCATAATCCCTTCGTGGGAATAATTAGTACGCGAGCCCCTCCACCGAATGTTCCGACCCGCTCGGTCGGAATTTACATCTGGCAAAGTTCCACCTTGGGAAAAGTACAATTCTAGTAGGAGGGTACTTAGCCTCTGCCTATGCTGCCGTGAGCATTTTAACCAATCAGCAGCACTCACGGTTCACGAAACTTGGGATATGTTCACCCTTCGCAAACTTTTCTCAAGATAACAGAAATTAACCCCATGCTGCCACCCCAAATTTTCTGGCAAATTGTTGGATGTCCAGGCAGCCATTGTTGATGGGCAAATATCTTAGGAATTCAGATGTGTGATGCATAGGTTTGTCATTGCAAAGTTGCTGCCAATCAATTGGTCAAAATAATTGATATGGCAGGTGTTTAAATAGGAAAACTAAGTTAGAGATGTGCTATTCCAATTGATTAGTTAGAAACATTCACAAACATCTACCACGTGGTCAAGCAGAAAACCTTCACAGTAAGTTGTAGGCTTATGCTGCTACCCATATGCAGTGTATTTTTCTTGAAAATAAATAGGTATTTGCTAAGCTGATGGAATACAGTTTGTGGGTGTATGAAATTTTAAATAAATCCCATGATTATCCATATTCTGGTTAGCCGCAGTCTTCTGCGGAACAATAAAAATCATATACCAAGTTTATTAATTATTTGATACTGATGTATTCATTAAAATATGAAAAATGTTCTTAAAAATAATGTGATTGTGAAGCTGATGAAAATCCATTCATGGGTGCTTGAGTTTATAGAAAAACTGCACACACATCTGGCACGAGACCATTCAGAGTAGGCTGTAGGCTTATGTTGCCAGCCATAGGAAGTGTTTTTCTTGAAAATGAAGAGGTATTTGTTTAGCTGTTGCAATCCAGTTTGTGGGTGTATGAATTTTTAAATAAATCCCATGATTATCCATATTCTGGTTCGCCGCAGTCTTCTGCGGAACAGTAAAAAGCATATACTCAATTTATTAATTATTTGATAATCCTGAATTCATTAAAATATGACAAATGATCTTAAATATAAATGTGATTGTGAAGCTGATGAAATTCAGTTCATGAGTGTTTAAATTTAAGGAAAAAACTTTGCACACACATCTACCACGAAACCATTCAGGGTAAGTTGTAGGCTTATGCTGCTAGCCATATGAAGTGTATTTTTCTTGAAAATGAATAGGTATTTGTTCAGCTAATGGAATCCAGTTTGTGGGTGTATGAATTTTTAAATAAATCCCATGATTATCCATATTCTGGTTAGCCGCACTCTTCTGCGGAACAGTAAAAATCATATACTCAATTTATTAATTATTTGATAATCCTGAATTCATTAAAATATGAAAAATGATCTTAAGTATGAATGTGATTGTGAAGCTGATGAAAAATCAGTTCATGAGTGCTTACATTTATAGAAAAAATTAGCACATACATCTACCACGAGACCATTCAGAGTAAGTTGTAAGCTTATGCTGCTAGCCATATGAAGTGTTTTTCTTGAAAATAAATAGGTGATTGTTAAGCTGATGGAATCCAGTTTGTGGGTGTATGAATTTTTAAATAAATCCCATGATTACCCATATTCTGGTTAGCTGCAGTCTTCTACGGAACAGTAAACATCATATACTCAATTTATTAATTATTTGATAATCCAGAATTCATTGAAATATGAAAAATGATCTTAAATATCAATGTGGTTGTGAAGCTGATGAAAATCCATTCATGGGTGCTTGAGTTTATAGAAAAACTGCACACACATCTGGCACGAGACCATTCAGAGTAGGCTGTAGGCTTATGTTGCCAGCCATAGGAAGTGTTTTTCTTGAAAATGAAGAGGTATTTGTTTAGCTGATGGAATCCAGTTTGTGGGTGTGTGAATTTTCTTTATAAATACCTTGATTATCCATATTCCGGTTAGCCGCAGTCTTTGGTGGAACAGTACAAATTATATACCCAATTTATTAAGACCAATTATTTGATAATGCTGAATTCATTGCAATATGAATTATTTTCGTTAAAAATAAATGTGATTTAGAAGCTGATGAAATTTAGTCCATGGGTGCTTAAATTTATAGAAAAAACCCAAAGTGATTGATATTCTGATGAGCTGCAGCCTTCTGCGGAGTAGTACAGATTATGTACCCAATTTGTTAAATATTTGATTATGTTTAAATCACTAAAATGTGAAATCCATTTTTCTAAAAAAAGTATTTGGTAAACTGATAAAATCCAGTTTATGGGTTCATGGGTTTTTAGAAAACTCAAAATTATTTATATTCTGATGAGCTGCAGTCTTCTTTGGAGCAGTAAAAATGATGTACTGAACTTATTAACTATCCGATAATGTTGAATTCCCACTTTTCAAAGAAATATTTAATGGGATGGGTCTTAAGGCTGATTTCATTTTATTTGTACAAAATATTCTGGGAAATTCACCTGTTTGAATGTTTTTTGTTTTTTGTTAAGTATTGTCCTTACGTAGTGTACAGATTGGGAAGTTCATATTCATGTGTTTACATCTTAAGGATGTTGAAGCTTAAATATTCTGTCAGGGTATGCATCATTTAGTTCAGAGGTTTGATTTCCATGTGATCTCTGTATATCTTTTGGTTAAATTCACATGTTTCATCGTCTTCTGGTTCTCTCAAGTGGTTGTGAAGCTGGATTTATGTTTCCCAATTTCAAAACCTGATGATATTCAATTAGAAACTTTTTATCAAACTAAGCATTATTAATATCTTCAGGTTGACTTCTAGGTGATTTGTGATTTTAGTTTTCTTTGAACTTGATATGATTGATAATGTAGGTACTGGTTTGACAATTATGTCTCAAGGTTACTCAAATAAGAACCATTTTGTGTTTGAATTGTTAATTTTAAGCTACAAACTGTGTGGTAAACTACACATAGGTTGGTTCTGGAGCTGAATATCGCGTGTTTTACACATTTTCTGTAAAATTTGACAATTTCATCATTTACAAGTTCTTGTCATTCTTGTTGTTTCACAGTGCATGTGCTTCATTTTCCTTTTTCATCCCCACCTCCATCCATACATGTATTTTGCGACAACGCACACAGGCAAAACACTACAACGGTAAAAAACGAAGAAAACAATGGGTGCGCACCCTAAGATCCTAGCGCCGGGCGGCATGATTACGCTAGGCAATATTATAAAATGCATGAGTACCAGTACAAAACAGCGGAACAATATAGTGCACACAACCGCCGGGCCAGATCCCGGCCGCAGAGAAAGACGCAATGCCGCCACACGGCGACCGGAGACGTGCAGCCGCAGAGCGCACACCGCTCTGGACGGCGAGAGGCCGCCAGGGCACGGCGATTGCCGGGACGCAGCCGTCGAGCGGCTGCCACGCCGGACGGCGAGAGGCCACCAGGGCGCGGCGGTCGTTGAAACTGCAGAGTAGCCGCCGCGGCGACCGGAGACATGGAGCTGCAGAGAGGACATCGCTCCGGACGGCGAGAGGCCGCTAAGGCACGGCGACCGCCGAGACGCAGCCGTCGAGCGGCCGCCGCGCCGGACGGCGAGAGGCCGCCAAGGCACGGCGACCGCCGAGACGCAGCTGTCGAGCGGCCGCCGAGACGCAGCCGTTGAGCGGCCGCCGCGCCGGACGGCGAGAGGTCGTCAGAGCGCGGCGATCGTTGAGACCGCAGAGTGGCCGCCGCGGCGGGTGGCGGGAGGCCACCCCACCGCGGCGACTGGAGACATGGACCCGCAGGGAGGGCACCGCGCCGGACGGCGAGAGGCCGCCCGGGCGCAGCGATCGCCGAGACGCGACCGTCGAACGGCCGCCGCGCCGGACGGTGAGAGGCCGCCAGGGCGTGGCGAGTGCCGAGACGCAGTCGTCGAGCGGCCTCCGCCCCGGACGGCGGGAGGCCGCCCGGGCGCGGCGATCGCTGAGAATGCAGAGTGGCCGCTGCGGACATGCAGCTGCAGACGGACGCCGCGGCGGGCAGCAGGCGGGCGCCCCAGGTACGGCGACCGGCGAAACGCAGCCGCAGAGCGGACGTAACCCTCCCACGGCCGGACGGCCAGCCGTCGGTGAACCGCGCCGACACCAGCCCCCCACCAGGGGCACCCCGCCCCGGCCATCAGCGCCAGGCACAGGCGACCCAGGAGCGCTAAAAGTGGGTTCAGGCATTAAGTAAGGGAGGAGGAAAAAAGAACCTTGTTTATATATATATATATATATATATATATATATATATATATATATATATATAAAGTATTGACATATTTGAAATTGATAAGCTGTTGAAACTTAGTGCACATATGCATGAGTTTTCAGAAACATCCTTGAAAGAATATTGGTATGCTGCATAGGTACAGTCTTCTGCAGAGCAGTAGTTATACATCATTCACACAATTTATTTAGAATTTGATGGTGACCAATTCAAACTCTGTGAAACGTACCTAATGTGGTGGGTCTTAGGGGCTGATTTTTGGTGATTTGTATTGGTTATTCTGGAAAATTGGTCAATTGGAACACTTTCTGCTTTTGGTCAAATATTGCTTCTAAGCAGGCTGATTGGGCAGATAATGCCCATTTGTTTCCAAATTGATAATTTTAAATTTCAAACTTTCTGTCGGGATATACCTATTTGCATGTGTCGTCATCTTTTGGTTCTCATCCAAGTCGTTGCAAAGTGTGATACATAATTCGCAAGTTTCAAAATCTGATGTTGAATTGGAAACGTTCTGTCAAATTTTGCATTATTTATATCTGAAGGCTGACTTCTAGAATATTTTCGCTGAGTTTTCTGTGAACTTAACGGGCTTGGTGCCGTACGCTGGGGCGTGCAAGCTAACGGAAATTCGTGCCTCGAACGGTGGAGCGCTCCTTGCCCAGGGTTAGGTTTAGGGGTGCACCGATGTCAGGGTCATATGGCGCCCATAACAAAATAATAAAATTACACACCGGGGTACTGCTAGGCCCAGTCAAGTTTAAAATGCGGTAATGAGACACAGTTAAAAACGATGGGTCTAGGGGCGTAGCCAGAATTTCGCTGGGGTGGGGAGGGGGACGGCGCCCCGAAAAGGGCCCCTGCGACAGCGCCATAAGGGATCTGATGGGTAAAAAGAGCCATGCTTGTTCCAGAATAGAGTGCTGAAGAGGGCTTAAGAGGGCTCGTCTGATATAAAATTTCAAATTTGGCCAACGAACATAATGCGGGCGAGCCGCTCGTCGCGCGGCTCATGTCCTCAGAGGGGCTCCTCGGGCCCTCAGGGGGGGACTGTCCCTGCCGCCCCCTGGCTACACCCCTGGATGGGTCGATGGTAGAACAAATTAAAAGAAAAAAATTGTCAAATAGTCGGCGATAACAGTAGACCGTGCATTTCAGGGGTGGCTACCTCCAGGTGAGCAAATAACATGAAATTTAGCCTTGTTTTGAAATAAAACAATATTATAAATGTCAGCAGTGCGGCGCTCTCCGAACAGCTCCTCCAGAGAAGGAGCCCCCGTCAGGTATATCGCCGTCTCAGTCTTGGAATCACGACAATCTACTAACACGTGTGCCACTGTGAGTCGCCCGTCGCAGCACGGGCACCCCAGCGGACCATCAACGCAGACGAGGTACGGCTGTGTCGCGTATGTGTGGCTCGTATTCAGCGTGGCGAGAATCTCCTCCTCTCTCCTGCACTGCGCACTGGCCGACGACCATACCCCTAAATTGGGCTTCAGCACCCGTATTTTACTGCCCTTAGGGTGGTTCTCCCATGAGCGCTGCCACATATCCCGGACAAATGCACGGATTTTCGGATAGCAGTCCGAAAATGGGATGCCTAAACCGGTTGGCACCCGACTCTGAGCATTGCAGCATATGCAATGCTTAAAGGGAATATGGCACCTTCATAACGACCTGATTTTAAATGAGATAGCCAAGCTGTAAAGCAAGTCGGAAAGCCCGGTACTCCATATATCATTTGTCTTGGAACTCGATATTTCCGTAGAAAAAAGGCTAAAACCTACCTGACACCAACCCCTCATCAACCCCTCGCCGGGCGGCCATTGTTGTGAGCTGCTGGTGTGACGACATATGCTGACGTCACGATGAGCAACAGCCAATTGAAGCCCTTGAAGCATTTCAAGTAGGTATGGTAGTGGTTACCAGGTCATTACATCACCACAGGCAGGTATTTACTTATTTTCCTAGAGGAGTATTTTTAAAAACAAAATATTGAGCTTATTGAACATTTTTCAGAAAATGATGAGTGGTTTTATTTTTATTTTTTCGGTAAAAGTTCGCCTAATTTCACTAAATTCCATGATTCGACCAAGGCATAAGTGTTGCCACCGGCAAAAAGTGGGTGGGCCAGCCAAACTTCAACCTGATACTAACAAAACACTTTCAACATCAGGACCAAAAACTGTTCGAATTTGGGCTCCTCGTTGCCTTCTGCAGCGGTTAGATATAAGAATGTCCGGCTTTCTCGCATTTTGACGGATCAGGAAATTTTTGGCCAAAAGTGTGGGGCCAGGCCCCCTGCCCCCCCCTTTCCGACGCGTATGGACCAAGGTGCCACATTCCCTTTAAAGACAACGCTGCACCTTTATAACGTGATTTAACATGCGCATTGACGGGGGTCTGAGCCACCTTCGCTTTGGCGAGGGGGAGCGGGTACCCGCCCCCTAAGATCTCGAGAACCACGGTAGGTAGCGAAGAACGGTAAACGGCGTTGGGTAGCCCATCCACTTCTCCATCGAAAATAGTTGAACCATTTTTTTGTCAGGTCAAATTTAAGGTCACGAGAGGTCAAGACATGCAGTCATAGGGATAACATGTAAATTAAGTTTTTTTGGCCATTACGTCTGAACAAGTAAAGATAAAGCAAAACGAATTGAACGATATGAATCCTCCCAGCAAGCAGCCGAATCGAATGATATATAATTTGACCTTGATAGGTCAAGTCAAGGATCTGTCCTGACCTGAGGTTAGGTCAGGGTCGAGGTATATAAAATGCAAAAATGGCGGCGCTACGCGCCGCCGTTTTTTCTACTGTATCCGAAAAACCCGAAGGGAGGGGGCGGGTATCCGCCCTCCGTCAATGCGCGTGTTTACTGAGATAGCCAAGCTGTAAAAGATGCCGGGAAACCCGTTATTCAATATATTTATATTTATCAATATATCATCACAGAAAAAAATGTTGCCACACAAACGATCTGATTAGTTAAGAGTTTGCAAATATATTACATTCTGTGTTAGTCCGAATCGGTGCGGTTAAGGAACGCTTTGAAAGGAAGTAAAACACCCTTTTGTGGAAATGTCCCAATACAAATTCCATGCCTCCAGTGGGGCTGGGCGCGGGGCAGCAGACGAATAATTTCATCACCAGTAAAAATAAATCGCCCCCGGACAGTGTATTGTGCCCCCTTAACTAAATCATTCCGGGTAGGGTCCTGAGACTAATCGTAAGGTCACTCCAAAACTGATACTTTGGGCCCTCGTAACAAACAATTTTGGACCGCCCCGAGATAAACTCTTTACAGCCCCCGGGATAAACGATTTAAAACCACTCAGACTAGCTCTTGAGAACCCCCGAGACCAACTTTCGGGACATCCAGACCAACTCTTCTGCGGACCTAAACTAACTCGTGGGACCCCAGCCCAATTTGTGGGCCACTTAACCAGTGGCGGATCCAGGAATACATTGAGGGGCTGCAGGCTCAAACCTCCTCCGCAATTTGCTCAAAACGGAATCTAACTATGCATTTATTATAAGCACATATTTGGGTTCGAGCGCCCTCCACCTTTGTATTCGCCACTGCCTGGGACAATATATGGGTGGCGTTTGAGCTTCCCATCAACGCCTATCTGACATCAAAGAGAGCCGCCTTGCAGTGCTTTCGGGACTTTCGCAACTTTCGGGACATCCAGACCAACTCTTCTGCGGACCTAAACTAACTCGTGGGACCCCAGCCCAATTTGTGGGCCACTTAACCAGTGGCGGATCCAGGAATACATTGAGGGGCTGCAGGCTCAAACCTCCTCCGCAATTTGCTCAAAACGGAATCTAACTATGCATTTATTATAAGCACATATTTGGGTTCGAGCGCCCTCCACCTTTGTATCCGCCATTGCCTTGGCCAATATATGGGTGGCGTTTGAGCTTCCCATCAACGCCCATCTGACATCAAAGAGAGCCGCCTTGCAGTGCTTAATCCTATCCCAAAGGGAAGCGGCTACGCCTTCGCCCACCCCCTTGGATCTCCACCTGAGGACCCACAAGTTAATTGCGGACACAGGGACATACGGGAATCGAAGGAGGCAGATGCCTCCATCGCCCATCGGCGCTCCCTGAAACAATCACTGCAGCCCTAAAAGGCTGATGGCGCCTCCTGATATGTCACTTCCCCCAGGATGCGAAAATCGGCGCCCAATGATAATATTTGGAGCCCACCTGGTGAGTTGTCGACCAGAAAAGGCGCGCCTGGTCTAGATGACACCCCACGTGGGGAAGGGAAGGCACCCCCCTTACAGGAGGGTGCCCCTCCCTCCGAATACCAATCCTGGATCTGCCTATGTTCAAGGGAAGCCGGGCATACACAGATCCAGGGGCAAAGAAGGCATGTGCTCATCCCTCCCAAACGACACTTTAAGCCCCCTGAAATGGTCACGGCGCCCCCTGAAAGGCCGGTGTCCCCCCTCCCTGAAATTTTGCTTCCTACTCCCCTCTTAAGGATGCATAAATCGGCCCCCGCCGCCGAAAGGTTTTGCGCCCACCTGAAAGTTTTTCCCGGCCAAAAGTGTCGCACCCCTAGTCCCGATGCCCCCCTGATTGATAATCATGAACCTGTTTATGTACAAGGGGTGCTAGGCATACGCGGATCCAGGGGGAAGTTGCGCCTTGAGATGGTCACGGTGCCTCTACGAAATGATCACGGCGCCCCCTGAAACGTCGGTGCCCCCTCCTGAAATGTCTCTTCCTACTCCCCTCCTCAGGATACGAAAATCAGCGCCCACAGATAAGATAACTTTGGTAACCATTTTATAGATTTAGTCGGCCAGAAGTGGCATCCCCTGGTCTGGATGGCGCCCCCAGGGAAGGCGCCTTCCCCCGATGGCCAGTCCTGGATCTGTCTGTGTTCAAGGGGGGCTAGACATACGCAGATCCAGGGGGCAAAGGGGAAGGTGTCCCTCCCTCTCGAGCGACCCTTGGTTCCCCCTGGAATAGTCACGGCACCCCTCGAACGTCGATGCGCCCCCCCTGAAACGTCGCTTCCCACCCCCTCAGGGTGCAAAAATCAGCACCTGCCGATAGAATTTTGCGCCCACGTAATAGCTTTCCCGGTCAAAAGTGGCGCTGAAAAAGAAGATCGGAAGTCCAGATAGCTCCGCCCTCGGAAGCTGCCCACCCCCCCCCCACCGACGATCGGCAATTCTAGATCCGCCCTTGGCAAACGCTACGCAGGCGCATGGAGGGATCTAGTCCCCCTGGAAAATATCAGATTCGTTATAATAACTACAGAGCCGGGGGCTGCTACGAGGCAGGAGCGAGAAAAGCGAGAAAGGTCCCCAATAAAGTCCTGAATTCGCCATCGCCCTGCGACCATTATTTGGGCGGCACTTGGGTTCCCCATTCAACTTCCAGAACACCCATGAGACCTCGCGTGGGAACAATGTCGGTTCATTTGCAGTGTTTTGGCTCAGTCCAAAGGAGTCCTCGCCCCATCACCATTGCCCCTGGGTTTGTCTTTGAACTGAGAAATTCCAATGACGTTGAAAGAAAATAGATCCTGATAATACCGTCTTCGATACCAGTAACCCGGGATCCTGGGAAAAATCCCAAGGGTATGAATAAATCCCAAAACAAATGAATTTCTACTAGCACAAATGCGTATGTTGCTCTACAGAGCAGATATGTATCTTTGTGCGATATGCCCTTCTAAATATGTAAAAAATATCTATTATCATACTTAAGAGCTTAAATCTTTTCATGAATACAAAATTGGTGCTCCAGAAATGCAACTACCTAGTACCTACTGTTTACCTTTAGGATGGTATACAGTAGGAACTAAATTCCCTTTATTCCTCGTGTGAAAACGGCTAATATTTTATATTGTGTCTCCTTTCTTCTGGGCATAGCCAGTCTTTACTTAACAAACCAAACTTTATACGTGTGATTATTTATGTGATGACATGAACAGAGGACAAACGTGGCGCAGTGTGCAGAGACATGTTAGTTTAGGAAAACATGGACTTACACATGGGACTGAATGTAGTCAGAATGAGAACATTAGACCTCAAGTCCCAACATCGCGTTAGTATATGTATCATACTGCTGAAAACACTCGCCTGTCAATCGAACTGCTTGCCTAACGTACATTGTCACCGGCTTCTCCTGCGCCGGAGCGGCACCTGCCGAGGCCGCAGGCCGAGGTCTTTTGTCAGAAGCCGGTGACGAACGAAGTAAGAAACGGCTTCTATTCTGACAGTTTTTCCGGTCTCGTCGTCGTCGTTGTCAGAAGCCGGTGACGAACGAAGTAAGAAACGGCTTCTATTGTCAGAAGCCGGTGACGAACGAAGTAAGAAACGGCTTCTATTCTGACAGTTTTTGCGGTCTCGTCGTCGTCGTTGTCTGTTGTTGTTGTTGTTGTTGTTGTTGTTGTCTGTTCTGAGCGCTGGTATCAGAGACCTAAAACTTTTGTGGATACAAGGCACTTCCAAATGAATAAGCACCACGGTTGTCAATTTTCACAATTTTCAAAATTTTGCCCAGAATTTTGCATTATGTGATTTTTAACTTTTATTTTTCTATTTTTTGCTAATTCATCTAGACTCTTCAAACTTGCACCCTTTTACATCAGGGAAATTTGTAGTTCACACAAAAAGTTGGAAAGAAAAAGCTTTAAATTTAGGGCTCTATATTAGCTTTTAAACCTTGCACCCTAAATTTGGCATAAAACTCATGGTCTAAGCTACAGGCTCGAAATATCTAAAGCTACAGCAGTTCAGGTTCTGAGTCAAATATCAACTTAAAGGCCGGTTTGTGCAGTACTGCACAAACACAGAAACAAAACAAAAACGGAAATTTAAGGGTCCTTTTTGGCCCATTCCGTGAAGGTCTGCATTTCCCAAAATATCATTCAAACCCTTATATCTTTCGATCTGATTGATAAAAATTAGTTCCCATTTCAGATAATAAGAGAGAATAGCCTCCTTTATTATATATTTAGAGATAAAAACTTTCAGACTGAAACTTTTTATTTTAAAGGCAAAAATAAAATATAAGTTTTTAAAATTTTTATTCTCAGCCCCCTGGTTTCCAGACCATGATAGCTACGGTATTGAACTTAACACGGCTGGATAGAAAACTTCGTTGCCGTCATTTTTCTTACTCATACCCCCCACTTATCTCTTACGGCTTCCGCGCTATAAGCCGTAAAATGCATTTCAAAGTGGTAATTTTATCAGTTCATTTTTGCTTCACACCGGGGTTTGGGGTGGTTAGAGTCATTAGAGGGAAATGAAATTTTGCATGCAGCTAGGTAAGAGACATATGTCGACATTCCATCTGCATATATATCAATGAAACACCAAGTTACCTTTACTAACATGCCGATTCTCCACGCATCGTTGTAGCAAATCACCACGCGTCACCCCTGCGTCCACGTCGCGGCAACGCCGGCGATCGGCGCGGCCGTTTCTGTTTATTTATGGTCTGGTAAAGAAGTACCCAACACTACCCATAATGCATCACAAGTAATTAGAGTACCGTAAAAGTCTGAGTTTACAATAAGAGTATTATGTTTCTGTTTTTGGACCATGGGTGGATCCAGGGAATAAGTAGGCTAGGTGCCCCCCACCCTTCTCCCCCATCCCCTCCCCCAACCCCCAATCGACCATCGGCGCCTTCTGAAATTGTAAAGACACGCCTCTCAAGGTCGATGACGCTCCCTGAAATGTCGCTTCCAATACGCGGATCCAGGATTGCCTATCGGGGGCGAGGTGGAAGGGGAAACTTCCTGGTGGGCGCTATCTACACCAGAGACGCCACTTTTGGCCGGAAAAACCTATCAAGTAGGCGCTAAAACCTATCAGTAGACCCCGATACCTGCATTTCGGGTAAAACGACATTTCAGGGGGTGCCATCGAACTTTCCAGGGGTTTCCGGGACAATTTCAGGGGGCGCTAAGATTCTATGGGGGCACCTGTCCCCTTTCCCCTTGGATCCGCCTAAGTCGTTTCGGGGGCGGGGGGGGGGCACGGAGGTGGGGCGTTACTGGTGTGGGGGTAAGGAGATCGAGCATAAGCGGATCCAGGACATCAGCATGGGGGTAAGGGCTAAAGAGTTCGAGCATAGGCGGACCCAGGACATCAGTACGAGGGTGGGGCTAGGGAGTTAGATTATAGGCGGATCCAGGACATCGGTACGAGGGTCGGGCTAGGAGTTGAGCTAGGGGATCCAGGACATCTCGAGGTCGGGCTAGGGAGTAAGAGCATAGGCGGATCCAGGACATTAGTACGGGGATGGGGCTAAGCAGCTGAGCATTAGTGGAATCAGGACATCAGTACGGGGTGAGACTCGGGAGTTCCAGCATAGGCGGATCCAAGACATCAGTAGGGGGTAGGGGCTACGGAGTTCGAGCATAGGCGGATCCAGGATATTAGTACGGGGATGGGGCTAAGGAGCTCGAGCAGAGGCGGATCTAGGACATCAGTACGGCGGTGGGGCTAAGAAGCTCGAGCATAAGCGGATTCAGCTGATCAGTACGGGGGTGGGCCTCGGGAGCTCGAGCATAGTCGGATCCAGGACATCAGTAGGGGGTGGGGGCTAAGTAGTTCGAGCATAGGCGGATCCAGGGCAGTACAGAGGTGGGGCTACGAAGTTCGAGAACAGGCGGATCCAGGACATCAGTAAGGGGGTGGGGTAAGGAGCTCGAGCATAGGCGGATCCAGGACATCAGTGGGGGGGGTGGGGGGTAGGGGCTACGGAGTTCGAGCATAGGCGGATCCAAGACATCAGGAAGAAGGTGGGGTAAGGAGCTCGAGCATAGGCGGATCCAGGACATCAGTAGGGGGTAGGGGCTAAGGAGTTCGAGCATATGCCGATCCAGCAGCCCCCCTCCAACAGCAAGCGCAGACCACCGGATGTGACGTCGCACCTCGCAGCATATAACACGGAAAAATTAAATGGTTAAATATCCAAACTCTTGCAAAAATAGGCCCAGAATCGAAAATAAAATGTTAATCCATTGCATTCGGGATAAATTTGATTACCGTGTATTCTCACAAATTTGTATGCTGGAAGTGCCATTAGCAGCAGTTTAACACACGGCTCAATGGTGAAGGAATTCCTCCACGCCCGTGTGACGTCACTCGGGCGTGGAGGAATCCCTCTTGAACGTACCTTTAAGTAAAGGTATCTTGCCGATCCAGGACATCAGTACGGAGGTGGGGCTAAGAAGTTCGAGCATAGGCGGATCCAGGACATCAGTACGGGGGTGGGGCTAAGGAGCTCCAGCAAAGGGGGATCCAGGCCTCAGTACGGGGGTGGGGCTAAGGAGCTCGAGCATAGGCGGATCCAGGACATCAGTACGGTGGTGGGGCTCGGGCGTTCCAGCATAGGCGGATCCAGGACATTAGTAGGGTGGTAGGGAATTAAGAGTTTGAGTATAGGCGAATCCAGGGCAGTACGGAGGTGGGGCTACGGAGTTCGAGCATAAGCAGATCCAGGGCATTAGTTCGGGGGTGGGGCTAAGGAGCTCGAGCATCAGTCTCGCCCTGGCAGCGGAGCAGGTTGGACGCTTCGCTCCCGGCTCCGTGTGGCGGTTAGGTCAAGGTCACAGGGCCGTACCCATGCCTGTACAGTGAACGGGGCGTGCGGACTGGCCCGGGCGTGGACACACTTTTTGTGGAAATAAGTGAGAGTGTAAGAGGAAATCAAGCTGGCATTCTTTTTGAATCTTTGTGAAATCTGAGAAACAAAAAATGGTGTCTGAAACTGAGGACTCTGTGCACACCGCCGACGCCGAAACTTCAGGTGAGGAATTCTGCAGTGCGAGTGGGAATGCGGCTAAGGCCAAAAAACAGTTATCAATGGTTGAGCTGATGCGACGTAGTGAGGTGCGAAAGGGTAAGCGAAGCGCCCCCGGTGAGAGTTCCAACTCCCCGCCCGCGGTCACGCCTGGGGCGAAGCGTGGGTCTGTGAGGCTTCCAAGCACAGAGCCAGTAGACATAAATCCAGAATGTATGAAAAGAATAGAGAACATGATAGAGACTGCTACAGCAAAATTGATCACGGCGTTTGACAAGAAGTTCGAGGGTCTCCAGCATCGACTCGAGATAGTTGAAGCGGAGAACTTCACTAAGCAAGAAGAGATATCAAAACTGAAGAATAGTTTAGCCGCGAAAGAAAAGAGGATCACTGAGCTGCAAAGTCAAGTGGAGTCAATTGATGCAAACCGACGACTATCTTGTCTCATCCTATCATGCCAGGAGTTCGAACGGCGGGAGCATGACGAAAACTGGGAAGTGCGCGCCGCAGACGCACTCAACAAGCGAATCCCAGATCTACAGCTGGACCCTACCGAACTCAGCGCAGCACACCGTCTACCCAGTGATGATAAAGTGATAATCAAATTTGTAAGAAGGAGTGTTCGAAACAGGGTCTTCGATTGTCGCTTTGCGCTAGCGAAACAAACAAAGGCAGGAAAGACCAGAGGGGCTGAGTGCGACCGCAGTGGCCGACAGCTACCGCCTCTGTTCATCTCGGAGTGTTTAACCCCAGGTAACAGGGCCCTGTATGACGAGTTGCTCCGTGCGCGGCGGTCTGAAAATGGTGGTCTGGTGACATCAGTCTTCAGCCGCAACGGAGTCGTCATATGCAGGAAGGAAGCTAAAGGCACAAACATCCGAATATTCTGCGAAGAAGATGTTAACAGAATCCTGGATGGGAAACGCTTCCCCGCCCCACCGTCCTGGGTGAAAGGCTATCGCGGACGACTCCACGCCAGTGCACAGTGGACCAGAGTCAGCGAAACAGCTGGGAACAGACGGGCTCCAACTACTTCAGCACACCGAAACCGGCCAGCTGGAGATGCCTGGTCGGTGACGGAGCGGCCTGACGCTGCTGCGGCGGCCTCCGGTTCTGCGCCGATGCTGCCGCCGGAGGGGTCGGCCCCGACGGTGACGGCCTAGCAGACGCCGGCGTCCCGACTGAGCGGCGCCGGAGTGTGGCCGGAGCGCCCATGGACATAGTTGGTGATGGTATCCACACACATGTGCTCAACTCTTCGGTGGCTCGGGCGCGGTCGCTGGCGGGGCCGCGCGGCCTGGCGGGGACGCGGCGCTTCACTGGCGGTGACAGTGCGGTGGCGGCGGCGGGCCGTGCGGCTCCGCCGGGCGTCGCGGCCGGGGCGTCACGAGCGGTAGACTCCGTTCAAAGTGGTAATGAATGCTTAGTGAAGCTGTCTTCACCCTGTCTAGTTTGCTATGCTAGATGAAGAACTGGATTGACTCATTAAGACAACGATGCAGCTTAGAGCCGTCATTAGGCTTATCAGATGTTAATGCCAAGCAAAGCCCTTGATATGCAAAGTTTATGTCACGGATGGTTGTATAATATCACTGACCAGTTCGTTCTCTAAATAAGAAGCAGGGGGTGCTTTTTCTCCCCATTCGTAGCTCTGGTTGCATGTCTGGCTCGCCAAGTTCGGTTCCTCATCTGGAAAACCCTAGGTGAAAAATATTCACATACTTTACTAATGCTTGTTGTCGGTGTTATTCGGTGTCTGCTTTAGTCCGTGCTAACTTCTGATTGCCGTAGCAGGTGATATAGGAGGATGCTGCCACTGCCTGACTGATGTGCTGTCGCTGGCCCCCTGGTGGTCTGCATCGCGGCTGGGCCTGCCGGCCGCGCGGCCCGGCTGATTCCAGCTCTGCAGCGTCTCAACGGGCTGCGCGGTCTGGCTGGGCCGGGCCGTGCTGTGGATCGCTCTGGGTGGCAGGTATGCTGTTTTGATTGCGGCTCAAGTGAGCGCCTGTTAGAAACTACACCAGGCTGCATAATTCAGAGATTATCATGTTTACTTATAACACTGTCCACCACACCAGGGAACGTACATTTAGCCTGAACCGAGTCTCGACCTTTCTGACAGTTGACTGTACAGTGTACAGGGCTCTATGTTCTCTCTGCAGCTAGGCGTCGTCGCCTGACGATTTGTATCGGTACGGCGGCTGTGGCGCTTTTGTTGGAGAACCTGCTGATGAGTCGATCTTTCGATGGTACTGATGAGATATGCAAGCTTGCCAGACATTTTCCTGAAAGGCTGTTGTTCCAGTGGGCTAATGTCCTTTCTCGTGCATCATTTGGTTAGTTGTTCCTTGTCGTTTTCGTTCTTCTAATATCTCATCATTTATTCAATGTTACACACTTGCGTAAATTGTAGCCCTCATATTAACAGCCTCTATCATATTCTAGAGACTACTAGTTAGTATGATAAGCTCAACTCAGATATGCTCATGTATCGTTTTCATGCGTCCGGGCCCGGTCCGTAGCGGTTGTTGGGTTAGATGTTAATAGGGTGTTGGTTGCTGCCAGGTGGGCAGCTCTTGTGCCGTGGTTTAGTTACAGGTGGCGCTCATGCAACAACCACAGACACATTCACATTTAGCACACTTACCACCTACCGAACAGCAAACACACTTCACTATCACTCAACTCGTGCCAGCATCACGCTGATGGTTGTAGCAGCAGTACAGAGCATCCAAATTAGTTGCTTCTATCCTCAAGAATTCATTTTCGAGTACGTATTCAAATACACAAGTTAAACTTAATACTTAAACATGGCTGAGTTGAAATTTCTATCTATGAATTGCAGAGGGCTAGCCTCGCAACAGAAAAGGCGTGATGTAGTTAATTTTTTGAAAAATTCTCCTTACGATATAATTTTCTTGCAGGATACACATCTCACAAAACGTTCGGTGCCGTATTTTGACCTTTTATGGAAAGGTAAATGTTATCATGCTTGTAATTCAAATTTCAGTAGAGGTACCTCAATTCTCATTAGACATACAGTCCCTCATGAAATTTTGTCGGAGATCGAAGGTTCAAATGGTAACTTTAAGGCGATAAATTGTAAGATACGTGCAAATGTATACTCTTTGATTAGTATTTATGGACCAAATGAAGATAACCCGGAATTTTATGATGAACTAGAAGAATGTATCGAATCAATGACACCTGAAAGTCTAGTAGCTGCGGGAGATTGGAATTTTGTTATTGACCGTCAAAAAGACTCTAACTACATAACAGAAAGCAACAGAAATGCAAAACGACGTTTCTTTCAAACAATCGATAGATATAACCTTCTTGATTTATGGCGTTGCTGGTATCCCGACGAAAAACAATTCACTTGGTATAAAACAAATCCATTAAAATATGGCCGATTAGATATGGTGTTTATTAATAACGCGTTAAGAAAAAACATTAACAATTGTGCAATTATACCCGCATACAGAACCGATCATCGTGGTGTTACCTGGTCCATCAGAGAGCCTAATCTTGCAAGGGGCCCAGGACTTTGGAGATTTAATGAAAGTCTCCTCGATGATCCTCATTACATAACATGTATTACAGACTGTATAAAGGAGCAAGTCAACCGGTATTCACTACCGATATACTCAACAGAATTCCTGTCAAACCCGTCGCATTTCGCTCAAATAGAATTTAGCATTGACATTAATCTCTTTTATGAGATACTTCTAATGATGATTCGGGGGCAAACAGTACAATACTCCAAACGGAGAGCACGAGTACAACGGGAAGAGGAATACAAAATTATAGATGAAATTGAACGGTTAGAAAAGCTGATACCAAACGAAGACTCTGAAACCCACAGAAATTTAGCAAGAGCAAAAGACAAACTAGAAGAAATACGGGCGCCAAAAATCCAAGGCCATATTACTCGATCGAGGGTAGCATGGCATGAAGAGGGTGAAAAATGTTCAAAGTATTTCCTTAGTCTTGAGAAAAGAAATTCCATGCGAAAATCAATAAATTGCATACAGAAAGGAGATCAGTTCATCACCAATAAGCAACACATTCTAAAAGAGTTTTCAAATCATCTATCCCAAAAATATAACGGGTCAAATTCTCTCGTAGATGCTTCTGTTTTCCTAGCAGACAACACTGACAGAAGACTAAATCACTCTCAGAAGGGGGAACTAGAAAAGCCAATAACCCTCAACGAACTTACGAAGGCACTAAACGGTATGAAGAAAGGCCGGTCTCCTGGTATAAACGGTTTTACAGCACCTTTCTTTAAACAGTTCTGGATGTTTCTTGGCCCGTTTCTTTTAAGCGTCCTTAACACTAATATAGCACAAGGGAATACCTGCAATTCCTTTCGGGAAGGAGTTATTACTCTAATTCCAAAGATAGGCCAAGATGGACAATCTCTGAAAGGTTGGAGGCCGATATCTCTGTTAAATACCGACTTCAAAATTATATCCGCAGTCATCGCAAACAGGCTTAAAAACGTTATGGAAACTCTTATTTCTCCAACTCAATCAGCATATATTAAAGGTAGGTACTTAGGCGAAAACACAAGGCTTGTTTATGATGTAATTGATTATCTCAACAAAGAGAAAAAATGTGGTCTTATTCTTGCAGCTGATTTCGAGGCAGCGTTCGAGTCAGTTTCTTGGAAGTTCTTGAAACAAGCCTTACATTCCTACAATTTCGGACCGCAATTCAGATCTTTGATTGACTTACTGTACCTTAATTCCGGAAATTTTTCTCGAATATTGCTAGATGGGTATTTAGGGGAGAAAATTTACCTAAGTCAGGGCATCAGGCAAGGCGACCCAGCCAGCGGATACTTGTTCAACTTAGTCGTCGAACCACTAGCCCTTCAATTAAAAAAAGTCGACACAATTCAGTGGAATCCAACTTGGAATAGGTGAAGAGGTCCGCGTCTCTCAGTTCGCTGATGATTTGATTGCTTTCGTCAAAGCAGACAAAAAATCATTGCGAGCAGTTGTTGATGAACTGACAACGTTTTCACATTTTTCCAACCTGAGACTGAACATTAACAAAACAAAGTGTCTGCCAATCGGACCAATGAGTGCAACGCTCAACGATGATACGCTGGGTATCACATTCGTGAGTGAATTGAAGATTCTAGGTATAAAATTTAACAAAACGAATGATTCATTGACGGAGAATAATGTCGAAGATAAAATTGAGAACATTCGACGAGAAATAACACAATGGAACAGACGAAATCTAACCCTGATAGGAAAGGTAACCGTTATTAAATCATTATTACTTTCTAAGCTAGTTCATATTTTCATATCACTTCCAAAACCATCATCATCAACCATAAAACAGCTCGAAAAGGTTTTGCACGATTTCCTTTGGAAAAACAGAAGCGATCCGGTCAAGCGCGCCAAATTAGCCCAAAAATCCATGTACGATGGCCTAAATGTTCCGGACTTAGCCTCATTTATTAAGAGTTTAAAAATAGGGTGGGTAAAACGCTTGTATAAATCAAAACAAGCATGGGCGTTCATTATTAAGGGCAAGTTGCCACCTGTGGAGCAACTTCTTACTTATGGTGAAACAAAATTGAAGAAAATTGCTAGAACGCTAGAAAATCCGTTCTGGTTAGAAGTAATACACTCATGGGCAGAGTTTATTCGGCTTTACAGACCACCTGACGAGGATATTCTGACCAGTAGTCTATGGTTCTCTAATTTCACAAAATTTAAAACAACTATTGTCAAAGCATGGGATGAAAGGGGTTTTAGATTCATTGGAGACATCATAAACCCTATTACCGCGAACCCTTTCACACATGCCGACCTGCAACGTATTTATAACATACCGATGACTTTCCTTTGTTATCAATCTTTGATTCGAGGGCTACCAAGAGAAGTGCAGCATTGTTCAGCTAGCCTGAAATTCCTTCAGCCCACATTGCCGTATCAGATTGCACTTATCAGTAAGAATACAA
The DNA here is from genome assembly GCA_034440635.1 of Lepas anatifera. Lineage (NCBI taxonomy): Eukaryota > Metazoa > Arthropoda > Thecostraca > Lepadidae > Lepas > Lepas anatifera. The sequence continues at coordinate 402,727 of JAOTON010001480.1, forward strand.
AAACAAACAGATTGGCCTATCAAGAATTTATTACGCATCTTAAAACTAAGTACCAACACTCTCAACAACTATGGATAAATAAATGGAGACGGGACGGCATAGATTCACCTTACGTAGGGAGCATGCTCTCCATACGCATGAGTACAAAAAACACATATTTACAATCCTTTCACTACAAAGTTATATCGCGAATAACAGCAACAAATAGGTATCTCTTTTCAATAGGTAGAGCTGAAACCGCATTGTGTACGTTTTGTACCGAATCAATAGAAACCATAGAGCACCTGTTCTGGTCGTGCCCCAACACTAAAACATTTATTCAAAATATAAAATCTGAACTACGCACACAACATAATGTTACGTATCCTTTTGAAAAGTCTGATTGGTTCCTTCCTTCTTTGGAGCACTGCAAACAACTTGAAGTACTGGTAGCGACTGTTGCCAAATTAGTGATATTTAAAGCCCGTCTTAGAAAGAGGAAGCCAACGGTGGCACATTTCAGAAAGTGTTTACGGCTAGAAGCTTTAAAGGAAGACATAATTGCAAGGAAAAAGGAAAGAACATTAGAATTTGACGAAAAATGGGGAGAGATAGGGAGACTAGTCCTTGAATAGTCCTAGCCTTCTGCTGAAGAGATGGAACAGCAATAAAAAAACGTTTCAAGCTTATGTCCTGCTGCTGCAAACAAACCCATACACTATGCATAATTCCACATATAACGCACACAAACACACACATGCACACAATCACACCACCACGCACGCACGCACGCACGTACGTACGTGCGCGCACACACACACGCACACACATTACACAGACTAAACAGGACACCCGTGAGATGGTTTTGATGTAAGGTCATACTATCTTGGAAACTGTATTGTATTGTACTCTGCTGTACTGTTGTATTGAACTGAATTGTCCGTATTATTTCAAAAACCAGATGCATGTATGATAAATAAACGATTGAATCCTGAAAAAAAGGAGCTCGAGCATAGGCGGATCCAGGACATCAGTGCAGGGGTGTGGCTCCGGAGCCTGAGTAAAGGCGGATCCAGGACATTAGCACGGGGGTGGGGCTAAGGAGATCGAGCATAGGTGGATCCAGGACATCTGTACGGGGGTGGGGCTAAAGAGCTGGAGTATAGGCGGATCCAGGACATCAGTATGGGTGTGGGGCTAAGGAGCTCGAGCAGAGGCGGATCCAGGGCATAAGTACGGGGGGTGGGGCTAAGGGGTTCGAGTATAGGCGGATAAAGGACATCAGTACAGAGGTGGGGCTAAGGAGCTCAAGCATAAGCGGATCCAGGACATCAGCAGAGGGGTAGGGGCTAAAGAGTTTGGGCATAGGCGGATCCAGGACATCAGTACGGGGGTGGGGCTAAGGAGCTCGAGCATAAGCGGAGCCAGGATATCAGTACGGGGTTAGAGGCTAAGGGGTTTGAGCATAGGCGGATCCAGCATATCGGTACGTGGGTGGGGCTCGGGAGCTCGAGCTTAGGCGGATCCAGGACATCATTAGGGGTAGGGGCTAAGGAGTTCAAGCATAGGCGGGTCCAGGGCAGTATAGAGGTGGGGCTACGGAGTTCGAGCATAGGCAGATCCAGGACATATGTAAGGGGTTGGGGTAAGGAGCTCGAACATAGGCGGATCCAGGACATCAGTTCGGTGGTGGGGCTGAGGTCTCGAGCTGGGGCATAACTCGGTAACAAATAGGCTGAATTTGGTGAAAATCTGCAGGTATGGGTGAAATACCGTCGGAAAACCCATCATATTTTATATTGTATCTCCTTTCTTCTTGTCATGTCCAGTCTTTGCTTAACAAAACAAACATTATGCGTGTGTTTATTTATTTGATGATATGAACAGAGGGCAAGCGTGGTGCAGTATGCAGAGACATGCTAATTTAGGGAAAACATGGGCCTAGACAGGGGATTGAATGGAGCCATAATGAGAACACAAAACCTAAAACTCCAACATTGCGTTGTTATAAGTATCAAACTGCTGAAAAAACTCGCCTGTCAATCGAACTGTTTGGCTAACGTACATTGTCACCGGCTTCTCCTGCGCCAGAGCGGCACCTGCCGAGGCCGCAGGCCGAGGTCTGTTGTTGTTGTTGTTGTCTGTTCTGAGCGCTGGTATCAGAGACCTAAACTTTTGTGGATAGAAGGCACTTCCAAATGAATAAGCACCACGGTTGTCAATTTTCACAATTTTCAAAATTTTGCCCAGAATTTTGCATTATGTGATTTTTAACTTTTATTTTTCTATTTCTTGCTATATCATCTAGACTCTTCAAACTTGCACCCTTTTACATCAGGAAAATTTGTAGTTCACACAAAAAGTTGGAAAGAAAAGCTTTAAATTTAGGGCTCTAAATTAGCTTTTAAACTTTGCACACTAAATTTGGCATAAAACTCATGGTCTAAACTACAGGCTCGAAATATCTGAAGCTACAGCAGTTCAGGTTCTGAGTCAAATATCAACTTAAAGGCCGGTTTGTGCAGTACTGCACAAACACAGAAACAAAACAAACACGGAAATTTAAGGGTCCTTTTTGGCCCATTCCGTGAAGGTCTGCATTTCCCAAAATATCATTCAAACCCTTATATCTTCCGATCTAATTGATAAAAATTAGTTTCCATTTCAGATAATCAGAGAGAATAGCCTCCTTTATTATATATTTAGAGATAAAAACTTTCAGACTGAAACTTTTTATTTTATAGGCAAAAATAAAATATAAGTTTTTTTAAATGTTTATTCTCAGCCCCCTGGTTTCCAGACCATGATAGCTACGGTATTGGACTTAACACGGCTGGATAGAAAACTTCGTTGCCGTCATTTTTCTCACTCATACCCCCCACTTGTCTCTTACGGCCTCCGCGCTATAAGCCGTAAAATGCATTTCAAAGTGGTAATTTTATCAGTTCATTTTTGCTTCACACCGGGGTTTAGGGTGGTTAGAGTCATTGGAGGGAAATGAAATTTTGCATGCAGCTAGGTAAGAGACATCTGTCGACATTCCATCTGCATATATATGAATGAAACACCAAGTTACCTATACTAACATGCCGTTTCTCCACGCATCGTTGTAGCAAATCACCACGCGTCACCCCTGCGTCCACGTCGCGACAACGCCGGCGATCGGCGCGGCCGTTTCTGTTTATTTATGGTCTGGTAAAAAAGTACCCAACACTACCAATAATGCATCACAAGTAATTAGAGTACCGTAAAAGTCTGAGTTTACAATAAGAGTATTATGTTTCTGTTTTTGGACCATGGGTGGATCCAGGGAATAAGTAGGCTAGGTGCCCCCCCCACCCTTCTCCCCCATCCCCTCCCCCAACCCCCAATCGACCATCGGCGCCCTCTGAAATTGTAAAGACACGCCTCTCAAGGTCGATGACGCTCCCTGAAATGTCGCTTCCCATACGCGGATCCAGGATTGCCTATCGGGGGCGAGGTGGAAAGGGAAACTTCCTGGTGGGCGCTATCTACACCAGGGACGCCACTTTTGGCCGGAAAAACCTATCAAGTAGGCGCTAAAACCTATCAGTAGACCCCGATACCTGCATCTCGGGGAAAACGACATTTCAGGGGGTGCCATCGAACTTTCCAGGGGTTTCCGGGACAATTTCAGGGGGCGCTAAGATTCTATGGGGGGCCCTGTCCCCTTTCCCCTTGGATCCGCCTATGTCGTTTCGGGGGCGGGGGGGCACGGAGGTGGGGCGTTACTGGTGTGGGGGTAAGGAGATCGAGCATAAGCGGATCCAGGACATCAGCATGGGGGTAAAGGCTAAAGAGTTCGAGCATAGGCGGACCCAGGACATCAGTACGAGGGTGGGGCTAGGAAGTTAGAGCATAGGCGGATCCAGGACATCGGTACGAGGGTCGGGCTAGGGAGTTAGAGCATAGGCGGATCCAGGACATCGGTACGAGGGTCGGGCTAGGGAGTTAGAGCATAGGCGGATCTAGGACATTAGTACGGGGATGGGGCTAAGCAGCTGAGCATTAGCGGAATCAGGACATCAGTACGGGGTGAGATTTGGGAGTTCCAGCATAGGCGGATCCAGGACATCAGTGCAGGGGTGTGGCTCCGGAGCCTGAGTAAAGGCGGATCCAGGACATCAGTACGGGGGTGGGGCTAAGGAGATCGAGCATAGGTTGATCCAGGACATCTGTACGGGGGTGGGGCTAAAGAGCTGGAGTATAGGCGGATCTAGGACATCAGTATGGGTATGGGGCTAAGGAGCTCGAGCAGAGGCGGATCCAGGGCATCAGTACGGGGGTGGGGCTAAGGGGTTCGAGTATAGGCGGATAAAGGACATCAGTACAGAGGTGGGGCTAAGGAGCTCAAGCATAAGCGGATCCAGGACATCAGCAGAGGGGTAGGGGCTAAAGAGTTCGGGCATAGGCGGATCCAGGACATCAGTACGGGGGGTGGGGCTAAGGAGCTCGAGCATAAGCGGAGCCAGGATATCAGTACGGGGTTAGAGGCTAAGGGGTTTGAGCATAGGCGGATCCAGCATATCAGTACGGGGATGGGGCTAGGAGATCCAGCATAGGCGGATCCAGGACATCTGTACGGAAATGGGGCTAAGGAGCTCGAGCATAGGCGGATCCAGGACATCAGTATGGGTGTCGGGCTAAGGAGCTCGAGCAGAGGCGGATCCAGGACATCAGTACGGGGCCGGGGCTAAGGGGCTCGAGTATAAGCGGATCAAAGACATCAGTATGGGGGTGGGGCTAAGGAGCTCGAGCATAAGCGGATCCAGGACATCAAGAGGCTAAAGAGTTAAAACAGGTAGGGGCTAAAGAGTTAAAAAATAAGCGGATCCTGGACATCAGTACGGGAGTGGGGCTAAGGAGCTCGAGCATAAGCGGATTCAGGACATCAGTACGTGGGTGGGGCTCGGGAGCTCGAGCATAGGCGGATCCAGGACATCATTAGGGGTAGGGGCTAAAGAGTTCAAGCATAGGCGGGTCCAGGGCAGTATAGAGGTGGGGCTACGGAGTTCGAGCATAGGCAGATCCAGGACATATGTAAGGGGTTGGGGTAAGGAGCTCGAGCATAGGCGGATCCAGGACATCAGTACGGTGGTGGGGCTGAGGTCTCGAGCTGGGGCATAACTCGGTAACAAATAGGCTGAATTTGGTGAAAATCTGCAGGTATGGGTGAAATACCGTCGGAAAACCCATCATATTTTATATTGTATCTCCTTTCTTCTCGTCATGCCCAGTCTTTGCTTAACAAAACAAACATTATGCCTGTGTTTATTTATTTGATGATATGAACAGAGGGCAAGCGTGGTGCAGTATGCAGAGACATGCTAATTTAGGAAAACATGGGCCTAGACAGGGGATTGAATGGAGCCATAATGAGAACACAAAACCTAAAACTCCAACATTGCGTTGTTATAAGTATCAAACTGCTGAAAAAACTCGACTGTCAATCGAACTGTTTGGCTAACGTACATTGTCACCGGCTTCTCCTGCGCCAGAGCAGCACCTGCCGAGGCCGCAGGCCGAGGTCTGTTGTTGTTGTTGTTGTCTGTTCTGAGCGCTGGTATCAAAGACCTAAAATTTTTGTGGATAGAAGGCACTTCCAAATGAATAAGCACCACGGTTGTCAATTTTCAAAATTTTCAAAATTTTGCCCAGAATTTTGCATTATGTGATTTCTAACTTTTATTTTTCTATTTTTTGCTAATTCATCTAGACTCTTTAAACTTGCACCCTTTTACATCAGCGAAATTTGTAGTTCACACAAAAAGTTGGAAAGAAAAAGCTTTAAATTTAGGGCTCTAAATTAGCTTTGAAACTTTGCACCCTAAATTTGGCATAAAACTCATGGTCTAAACTACAGGCTCGAAATATCTGAAGCTACAGCAGTTCAGGTTCTGAGTCAAATATCAACTTAAAGGCCGGTTTGTGCAGTACTGCACAAACACAAAAACAAAACAAAAACGGAAATTTAAGGGTCCTTTTTGGCCCATTCCGTGAAGGTCTGCATTTCCCAAAATATCATTCAAACGCTTATATCTTCCGATCTGATTCATACAAATTAGTTCCCATTTCTGATAATAAGAGAGAATAGCCTCCTTTATTATATATTTAGAGATAAAAACTTTCAGACTGAAACTTTTTATTTTATAGGCAAAAATATAATATAAGTTTTTAAAATTTTTATTCTCAGCCCCCTGGTTTCCAGACCATGATAGCTACGGTATTGAACTTAACACGCCTGGATAGAAAACTTCGTTGCCGTCATTTTTCTCACTCATATCCCCCACTTATCTCTTACGGTATCCGCGCTATAAGCTGTAAAGTACATTTCAAAGTGGTTATTTTATCAGTTCATTTTTGCTTCACACCGGGGTTTAGGGTGGTTAGAGTCATTGGAGGGAAATGAAATTTTGCATGCAGCTAGGTAAGAGACATATGTCGACATTCCATCTGCATAGATATCAATGAAACACCAAGTTACCTTTACAAACATGCCGTTTCTCCACGCAACGTTGTAGCAAATCACCACGTGTCACCCGTGCGTCCACGCCGCGGCAACGCCGGCGATCGGCGCGGCCGTTTCTGTTTATTTATGGTCTGGTAAAAAAGTACCCATTACTACCCATAATGCATCACAAGTAATTAGAGTACCGTAAAAGTCCGAGTTTACAATAAGAGTATTATGTTTGTTTTTGGACCATGGGTGGATCCAGGGAATAAGTAGGCTAGGTGCCCCCCTCACCCTTCTCCCCCATCCCCTCCCCAACCCCCAATCGACCATCGGCGCCCTCTGAAATTGTAAAGACACGCCTCTCAAGGTCGATGACGCTCCCTGAAATGTCGCTTCCCATACGCGGATCCAGGATTGCCTATCGGGAGCGAGGTGGAAGGGGAAATTTCCTGGTGGGCGCTATCTACACCAGGGACGCCACTTTGGCCGGAAAACCTATCAAGTAGGCGCTAAAACCTATCAGTAGACCCCAATACCTGCATCTCGGGGAAAACGACATTTCAGGGGGTGCCATCGAACTTTCCAGGGGTTTCCGGGACAATTTCAGGGGGCGCTAAGATCCTATGGGGGGCACCTGTCCCCTTTCCGCCTTGGATCCGCCTATGTCGTTTCGGGGGGGCACGGAGGTGGGGTCGTTACGGGTGTGGGGGTAAGGAGCTCGAGCATAAGCGGTTCCAGGACATCAGCATGGGGGTAGGGGATAAAGAGTTCGAGCATAGGCAAATCCAGGACAGCAGTACGGGGGTGGGGCTAAGAAGCTCGAGCATAAGCGGATTCAGCTGATCAGTACGGGGGTGGGGCTCGGGAGCTCGAGCATAGGCGGATCTAGGACATCAGTACGGTGGTGGGGCTCGGGCGTTCCAGCATAGGCGGATCCAGGACATTAGTAGGGTGGTAGGGCCTAAAGAGTTCGAGTATAGGCGAATCCAGGGCAGTACGGAGTTGGGGTACGGAGTTCGAGCATAGGCAGCTCCAGGACATCAGTTCGGGGGTGGGGCTAAGGAGCTCGAGCATAGGCGGATCCAGGAAATCAGTGCAGGGGTGTGGCTCCGGAGCTCGAGTAAAGGCGGATCCAGGATATCAGTACGGGGGTGGGGCTAAGGAGATCGAGCATAGGTGGATCCGGGACATCTGTACGGGGGTGGGGCTAAAGAGCTGTAGCATAGGCGGATCCAGGACATCAGTATGGGTGTGGGGCTAAGGAGCTCGAGCAGAGGCGGATCCAGGGCATCAGTACGGGGGTGGGGCTAAGGGGTTCGAGTATAGGCGGATAAAGGACATCAGTACAGAGGTGGGGCTAAGGAGCTCAAGCATAAGCGGATCCAGGACATCAGCACAGGGGTAAGGGCTAAAGAGTTCGAGCATAGGCGGATCCAGGACATCAGTACGGGGGTGGGGCTAAGAAGCTCGAGCATAAGCGGAGCCAGGGTATCGGTACGGGGGTAGAGGCTAAGGAGTTTGAGCATAGGCGGATCCAGCATATCGATACGGGGATTGGGCTAAGGAGATCCAGCATAGGCGGATCCAGGACATCTTTACGGAGGTGGGGCTAAGGAGCTCGAGCATAGGCGGATCCAGGACATCAGTATGGGTGTCGGACTAAGGAGCTCGAGCAGAGGCGGATCCAGGGCGTCAGTACGGGGCTGGGGTAAGAGGCTCGAGTATAGGCGGATCAAAGACATCAGTACGGGGGTGGGGCTAAGAAGCTCGAGCATAAGCGGATCCAGGACATCAAGGGGCTAAAGAGTTAAAACAGGTAGGGCCTAAAGAGTTAAAACTTAAGCGGATCCAGGACATCAGTACGGGAGTGGGGCTAGGGAGCTCAAGCATAAGCGGGTTCAGGACATCAGTACGTGGGTGGGGCTCGGGAGCTCAAGCATAGGCGGATCCAGGACATCAGTAGGGGTAGGGGCTAAGGAGTTCAAGCATAGGCGGATCCAGGGCAGTATAGATTTGGGGCTACGGGGTTCGAGCATAGGCAGATCCAGGACATATGTAAGGGGGTGGGGTAAGGAGCTCGAGCATAGGCGGATCCAGGACATTAGTTCGGTGGTGGGGCTGAGGTTTCGAGCTGGGGCATAACTCGGTAACAAATAGGCTGAATTGGGTGAAAATCTGCAGGTATAGGTGAAATACTGTCGGAAAACCCGTCATATTTTATATTGCATCGCCTTTCTTCTGGTCATGCCTAGTCTTTGCTTAACAAAACAAACATTATACGTGTGTTTATTTATTTCATGACATGAACAGAGGGCAAGCGTGGTGCAGTATGCAGATACATGCTAATTTAGGAAAACATGGGCCTAGACAGGGGAGTAAATGAAGCCATAATGAGAACACAACAACTAAAACTCAAACATTGCGTTGTTATAAGTATCAAACTGCTGAAAACACTCGCCTGTCAATCAAACTGTTTGGCTAACGTACATTGTCACCGGCTTCTCCTGCGCCAGAGCGGCACCTGCCGAGGCCGCAGGCCGATGTCAGAAGCCGGTGACGAACGAAGTAAGAAACGGCTTCTATTCTGACAGTTTTTCCGGTCTCGTCGTCGTCGTTGTTGTTGTCTGTTGTTGTTGTCTGTTCTGAGCGCTGGTATCAGAGACCTAAAACTTTTGTGGATAGAAGGCAATTCCAAATGAATAAGCACCACGGTTGTCAATTTTCAAAATTTTCAAAATTTTGCCCAGAATTTTGCATTATGTGATTTTTAACTTTTATTTTTCTATTTTTTCTTAATTCATCTACAGTCTTCAAACTTGCACCCTTTTACATCAGGGAAATTTGTAGATCACACAAAAAGTTTGAAAGAAAAAGTTATAAATTTAAGGCTCCAAATTAGCTTTGAAACTTTGCACCCTAAATTTGGCATAAAACTCATAGTCTAAACTACAGGCTCGAAATATCTGAAGCTACAGCAGTTCAGGTTCTGAGTCAAATACCAATTTAAAGGCCGGTTTGTGCAGTACTGCACAAACACAAAAACAAAACAAAAACGGAAATTTAAGGGTCCTTTTTGGCCCATTCTGCGAAGGTCTGCATTTCCCAAAATATCAGTCAAACCCTTATATCTTCCGATCTAATTAAGATAAATTAGTTCCCATTTCAGATAATAAAAGAGAATAGCCTCCTTTATTATATATTTAGAGATAAAAACTTTCAGACTGAAACTTTTTATTTTAGAGACAAAAATAAAATATAAGTTTTTAAAATTTTTATTCTCAACCCCCTGGTTTCCAGACCGTGATAGCTACGGTATTGAACTTAACACGGCTGGATAGAAAACTTCGTTGCCGTCATTTTTCTCACTCATACCCCCCACTTATCTCTTACGGCTTCCGCGCTATCAGCCGTAAAATACATTTCAAGGTGGTAATTTTATCGGTTCATTTTTGCTTCACACCAGGATTTCGAATGGTTAATATAGATGGAAGTGGATGAAATTCGGCAAAAAGCTAGTTGAAAGACATATCTTGCCATCACAACAGGTTGCATATCATAGCAACAACAGTGTACCTTTAATTAAATGTAATACACAATGCTAGTAAGTTTTCCGCTCGAAACCTCACCCCGCCGTTCGGCCGTAGCGTGGCTGCGGGCGGCGCACTGGTAGCTGCTATGCGAGACAGATACCATAGCTATGTACTTATGCTATAGACCAGCGCGAATGCCTGGTGGTGGCAGGGTAGTCTGTCTCGTTTCGGCGCCTCTACTCGTGCGGCGGGCCCGTTGTCTATTAGATATTCATATCAGTCGGACGGCCGGGTGGCGGCCGTGCGGTAGGGTCCCGCTCGCTGCTGCGACTTGCGACGAATAAAAAACAAAATGGTGCTCAGGAACTGGTTTGCTTGTTTGGTTTGTTGTGTTTTGTTGTTTCTTTATGTGTGTCCAAATCTTACTGTGTATGTGTGTGATAGGTCCGGTAAAAGTGATGTGTCTTATGAGAGAGATAAGAGAGGCCCCACCACTTAAGCCTTCGGGCTTTTGCGTCAATCTATTTGTTATACCTGTCATATTGTTTCCGTCCAATAAAAGTTTATCATCTGTCTATCTATCTACCCACTAGTTAATGCATCCTCTAACCATAGGTAGCACTGGCCAAAGGATCCACCGTTGCACACCATTTCTTTCCCAGCCGAATAAACCTCTTTGTGGTGATACCATGACACGTGACTCCTTGCACTCCCTGCTTAAATAAGCTTAATAAGCAGTGGCGGATCCGGGCCATTAGTATGGGGGTGGGGCTAAGGAGCTCGAGCATAGGCGGATCCAAGACATCAGTACCGGGGTGGGGCTAGTGAGTTTGAGCATAGGCGGATCCAGGACATCAGTACGGGGTGGGGCTAAGGAGCTCGAGCATAGGCGGATCCAGGACATCAGGAGCGGGTTGGAACTCGGGACCTCGAGCATAAGCGGATCCAGAACATCAATACGGGGTGGGGCTAAGGAGCTCGTGCATAGGCGGATCCAGGACATTAAGAGGGGTGGGGCTAAGGAGCTCCAGCATAGGCGGATCCAGGACATAAGTATGGGTGTGGGGCTAAGGAGCTCCAGCAGAGGCGGATCCAGGACATCAGTACGGGGGTGGGGCTAAGGAGCTCGAGCAGAGGCGGATCCAGGACATCAGTACGGGGGTGGGGCTAAGGGGCTCGAGTATAGGCGGATCCAGGACATCAGTGCGGGGGTGGGGCTCCGGAGCTCGAGTAAAGGCGGATTCAGGACATCAGTAGGGGGTGGGGCTAAGGAGCTCCAGCATAGGCGGATCCAGGACATAAGTATGGGTGTGGGGCTAAGGAGCTCGAGCAGAGGCGGATCCAGGACATCAGTACGGGGGTGGGGCTAAAGAGCTCGAGCAGAGGCGGAACCAGGACATCAGTACGGGGGGTGTGGCTAAGGAGCTCGAGCATAAGCGGATCCAGGACATCAGTACGGGGGTGGTGTTAAGGAGCTCGAGCATAGGCGGATCCAGGACATCAGTAGGGGGTAGGGGCTAAGGAGTTCGGGTATAGGCGGATCCAGGACATCAGTACGGGGGTGGGGCTAAGGAGCTCGAGCATAGGCGGATCCAGGACATCAGTGCGGGGGTGGGGCTCCGGAGCTCGAGTAAAGGCGGATCCAGGACATCAATACGGGGGTGGGGCTAAGGAGCTCGAGCAGAGGCGGATCCAGGACATCAGCACGGGGGTAGGGGCTAAAGAGTTCGAGCATAGGCGGATCCAGGATATCAGTACGAGGGTGGGGCTAAGGAGCTCAAACATAAGGATATCAGTACGGGGGTAGGGGCTAAGGAGTTCGGGTATAGGCGGATCCAGGACATCCGTACGGGGGTGGGGCTAAGGAGCTCGAGCATAGGCGGATCCAGGACATCAGTGCGGGGGTGGGGCTCCGGAGCTCGAGTAAAGGCGGATCCAGGACATCAATACGAGGGTGGGGCTAAGGAGCTCGAGCAGAGGCGGATCCAGGACATCAGCACGGGGGTAGGGGCATAAGAGTTCGAGCATAGGCGGATCCAGGATATCAGTACGAGGGTGGGGCTAAGGAGCTCGAGCATAAGCGGAGCCAGGATATCAGTACGGGGGTAGAGGCTAAGGAGTTTGAGCATGGGCGGATCCAGGACATCAGTACGGGGGTGGGGCTAAGGAGCTCGAGCATAGGCGGATCCAGGACATAAGTATGGGTGTGGGGCTAAGGAGCTCGAGCAGAGGCGGATCCAGGACATCAGTACGGGGGTGGGGCTAAGGAGCTCGAGCAGAGGCGGATCCAGGACATCAGTACGGGGGGTGTGGCTAAGGAGCTCGAGCATAAGCGGATCCAGGACATCAGTACGGGGGTGGTGTTAAGGAGCTCGAGCATAAGCGGATTCAGCACATCAGTACGGGGGTGGGGCTCGGGAGCTCGAGCATAGGCGGATCCAGAACATCAGTAGGGGGTGGGGGCTAAGGAGTTCAAGCATATGCGGATCCAGGGCAGTACAGAGGTGGGGCTACGGAGTTCGAGCATAGGCGGATCCAGGACATCAGTAAGGGGGTGGGGTAAGGAGCTCGACCATAGGCGGATCCAAGACATCAGTAGGGGGTAGCAGCTAAGGAGTTCGGGTATAAGCGGATCCAGGACATCAGTACGGGGGTGGGGCTAAGGAGCTCCAGCATAGGCGGATCCAGGACATCAGTGCTGGGGTGGGGCTCCGGAGCTCGAGTAAAGGCGGATCCAGGACATCAATACGGGGGTGGGGCAAGGAGCTCGACCATAGGCGGATCCAGGACATCAGTAGGGGGTAGGGGCTAAGGAGTTCGGGTATAGGCGGATCCAGGACATCAGTACGGGGGTGGGGCTAAGGAGCTCGAGCATAGGCGGATCCAGGACATCAGTGCGGGGGTGGGGCTCCGGAGCTCGAGTAAAGGCGGATCCAGGACATCAATACGGGGGTGGGGTAAGGAGCTCGACCATAGGCGGATCCAGGACATCAGTAGGGGGTAGGGGCTAAGGAGTTCGGGTATAGGCGGATCCAGGACATCAGTACGGGGGTGGGGCTAAGGAGCTCGAGCATAAGCGGATCCAGGACATCAGTGCGGGGGTGGGGCTCCGGAGCTCGAGTAAAGGCGGATCCAGGACATCAATACGGGGGTGGGGCTAAGGAGCTCGAGCAGAGGCGGATCCAGGACATCAGCACGGGGGTAGGGGCTAAAGAGTTCGAGCATAGGCGGATCCAGGATATCAGTACGAGGGTGGGGCTAAGGAGCTCGAGCATAAGCGGAGCCAGGATATCAGTACGGGGGTAGAGGCTAAGGAGTTTGAGCATGGGCGGATCCAGCATATCGGTACGGGGATTGGGCTAAGGAAATCCAGCATAGGCGGATCCAGGACATCTGTACGGAGGTGAGGCTAAGGAGCTCGAGCATAGGTGGATCCAGGACATCAGTATGGGTGTCGGGCTAAGGAGCTCGAGCAGAGGCGGATCTACGACATCAGTACGGCGGTGGGGCTAAAGGGCTTGAGTATAGGCGGATCAAAGACATCAGCACGGGGGTAAGGCTAAGGAGCTCGAGCATAAGCGGATCCAGGACATCAGCACGTGGGTAGGGGCTAGGTAGTTCGAGCATAGGCGGATCCAGGGCAGTACAGAGGTGGGGCTACGGAGTTCCAGCATATGCGGATCCAGGACATCAGTAAGGGTGTGGGGTAAGGAGCTCCAGCATAGGCGGATCCAGGACATCAGTGGGGGGGGTAGGGGCTACGGAGTTCGAGCATAGGTGGATCCAGCCCTCAGTACGGGGGTGGGGCTAAGGAGCTCGAGCATAAGTGGATCCAGGACATCAAGGGGCTAAAGAGTTAAAACAGGTATGGGCTAAAGATTTAAAACATAAGCGGATCCAGGACATCAGTACGGGGGTGGGGCTAAGGAGCTCGAGCATAAGCGGATTCAGGACATCAGTACGTGGGTGGGACTCGGGAGCTCGAGCATAGGCGGATCCAGGACATCCGTAAGGGTAGGGGCTAAGGAGTTCAAGCATAGGCGAATCCAGGGCAGTATAGAGGTGGGGCTACGGAGTTCGAGCATAGGCAGATCAGGGACATATGTAAGGGGATGGGGTAAGGAGCTCCAGCATAGGGGGATCCAGGACATCAGTTCGGTGGTGGGGCTGAGGTCTCGAGCTGGGGCATAACTCGGTAACAAATAGGCTGAATTGGGTGAAAATCTGCAGGTATAGGTGAAATACCGTCGAAAAACCCATCATATTTTATATTAAATCTCCTTTCTTCTCGTCATGCCCAGTCTTTGCTTAACAAAACAAACATTATGCGTGTGCTTATTTATTTAATGACATGAACAGAAAGCAAGCGTGGTGCAGTATGCAGAGACATGCTAATTTAGGAAAACATGGGCCTAGACAGGGGATTGAATGGAGCCATAATGAGAACACAAAACCTAAAACTCCAACATTGCGTTGTTATAAGTATCAAAGTGCTGAAAAAACTCGCCTGTCAATCGAACTGTTTGGCTAACGTGCATTGTCACCGGCTTCCCCTGCGCCAGAGCGGCACCTGCCGAGGCCCCAGGCCGAGGTAGTAGTAGTAGTTGTTGTCTGTTCTGAGGACTGGTATCAGATACTTGAAACTTGCAGGGATGAAAGGCAGGAACCCATAAAAAATCCCGACGGCTGCAGATTTTCGAATTTTGCAAAATCTTTTCCAAAATTTTGGATTATATTTTTATAAACTTTTATTTTTCTATTTTTAGGTTACAGCTCTCAAACTTACACTCTTTTACACACAATCAATTACCAGTTGTTGCTCAAAGTTTGAAGCAAAAAATCCAAATTTGTACTTCCAAAATGATTTTTTGAAACTTTTACCTCCAACTTGTAGTGAAATGCATTACCAAAGTTATAAGTTCGAAATATCTGAAGATATGATGCTAGGTGTTCCAAACTGGAATTTTACAGACAGAATAGACTGTGCATTACTGCATAGACACTAAACTGAACCAAAAGCATAATTTTGAAGGTCAGTTTTGGCCCTTTTTCCAAAATATTTTAATTATGGCCTAAAACTTTAAAACCATATAACTTTCAAAATTCTGGACAGTTTTCAACGCAGTTTTCTTTGTTGAGATGGGTATTGTAATTACAACAACATATTCAAAATGCAAATTTCTGAGTTAATGGGAAATATTTTTCTGGAAAAAATACAATATTTTTTGTTCTTTTGGGAATTTAGGACTACATATTTCCAAATTTTCTTTTCGAAATTGGTACCAAAAAAGCCCGGCTCAAGTTCTACAACCGTCTGCCTGACCATACCCGCGCGTCCCCCATAGGTTTTGAGCTATATGATGATAAAGACTGAATTTGATGCGGTTTTCATAGGTTGTAATAGATTCATCACGTGATAAAGTGCCTTTATACTCAACTGAAATCTATGGCTCTCTCTATACTTGTAGTATGGTAGATTATGAGCTCTGCCGTTTTTGTTTCATGACGCTCCGATGACTAGTTCGCTACTGAGGGCCAAAATATTTCGGTCACCTTTTTCCCGCAGCAGGAGTGACGTCATTCTGCCCTTCTTGCATGGAGCTTGTGTTCTGCGGCGGTAGGCTGCAGCCGGTGAATGCGTTCAAGAAAGGCATAACATTTCTATCCGAGTACATGCAGCGGACCACTCGGCCGGCCGGTCTGCGGCCGTTCGGTAGGGTCCCGCTCGCGGTGGCGACTTCCGACGAATAAAAAACAAAATGGTGGTCAGGAACTGGTATGCTTGTTTGGTTTGTTGTGATTTCTTTCATTATGGGTGCCCAAATCTCACTGTGTATGTGTGTGATACGTACGGTAAAAAGTTATGTGTTTTATGAGAGAGATAAGAGAGGCCCTACCACTTAAGCCTTCGGGCTTTTGCGTCAATCTCTTTGTTATACCCGTCATATTGTTTCCGTCCAATAAAATTTAATCATCTATCCATAGGCGGATCCAGGATTGCCGATCGGAGGGGGCACCTCCGGGGGGGGCCATCCGGACCAGGGGGACGCCACTTTTGACCGGCAAAACCTATCAGGTGGGGCTAAGGAGCTCAAGCATAGGCGGATCCAGGACATCAGTACAGGTATTGGGCTAAAGAGCTCGGGCATAGGCGGATCCATGACATCAGTAAGGTGGTGGGGCTAAGAACCTCGAGCATAGGCGGATCCAGGACATCAGTACGGGGGTGGGGCTAAGGAGCATAGGCGGACCCAGGACATCAGTGCCGGGATGGGCCTAAGGTGCTCGATCATAGGCGGGTCCAGGACATAAGTTCAGGGGTGGGGCTGAGGAGCTCAAGCATAGCCGGATCCAGGACATCAGTACGGAGGTGGGGCTAAGGAGCTCGAGCATAGGCGGATCTAGCACATCAGTATGGGGGAGGGGCTAAGGGGCTCGACTAAAGGCGGATCAAATATTTCCGAGAGAGGAGAAATTATCCCAGGGCAAGGGGTGTAATCCGGAACCGGAGGGCCTCACTTTTGACCGGCAAAATATATCAAGTGGACGCAAAATCCTTCCGATAGGCGCAGATATTCGTATCTTAGGGGGTGGGCAGTGGCATTTCTAGCGGCGCCATCAAATGTCTAACGGGGTGCCGTGGCCATTTCAAGGGGTGCCGAGGGTCGATCAAGGGGGCACGTGCCCCTATACCCCTCCCCCACCACCCTGAATTCACCTATTCTTTTGAGCATCCTAAACATTGCTTTGAAACATCCTCCGCCTATGCCATAGCTGTAGGACTTTTCACATGGGGGATTAAGCCCCCTAGCCTCGCCCCTTGTATCTGCCCCCGTGTTTAGACATATAAATGATACATAATTCTCGTTGCATTCTGTTCCATGCTATCCAACCATACCAATGAGTGACAATCGGTCATGCAGATTTCGAATGTGGTCTTCAGGTCAATGAAAAGTTACTGCACATGCGCAGTGAAACTAAGTGTAACAGAGGCCATCTCAGCAACCTACGGGTCGATTTCCTTCAAATTTTGTGAACAAGATAATTACACGGAATAAAAACAAAAAATTTCAAATTGAAGTTGCACTGCTCTGCGCATCCGCAGTAGAAATTATCAAATTAAGCCTTAAAGTTGAGGATATTTCAGAGGAGGAAATAAACAGAGGAGAGCCAACATGCTTATATTTAGCATGAAATTTTGTCAACCTTAATAACTACAAAGGTCAGTGCGCATGCGCATTAGATTTTATGGTCATTGAGGCTATCTCGGGAGCCAATAGAACGATTTTGCTCAAACTTTGCGAGTAAAAGCAGAATACTATCTGCTAATCCCATTTGGCGGCATTATGACGCTGTACTGTGCTGCACATGCACTGTAGGAATTCTAAGGAATAATAGGCTATAAGGGATAATTTAGACCAGGAGACAAACACACAACATACCAACATGCTTCAGCCAATTATAACGGTATCTTCGCTCTCATTCACTGCAGACGTTACTGCTCATGCGAACTAGGACATAGGGTTACCATAGCTAACTCGGTAACAAATAGGCTGCATTGGGTGAAAATATGCAGGTATAGGTGAAATACGGTCGGCAAACCCATCATAGTTTATATTGTGTCTCCTTTCTTCTGGTCATGCCCGATCTTTGCTTAACAAAACAAACATTATACGTGTGTTTATTTATGTGATTACATTAACAGAGGGCAAACGTGGCACAGTGTGCAGAGACATGCTAATTTAGGAAAACATGGGCTTACACAGGGGATTGAATGGACTCATAATGAGAAAACAAGACCATAAGTCCCAACATTGCGTTGGGATAAGTATCATACTGCTGAAAACACTGGCCTGTCAATCAAACTGTTTGCCTAACGTACATTGTCACCGGCTTCTCCTGCGCCGGAGCGGCACTTGCCGAGGCCGCAGGCCGAGGTTACACTTAGTTTCACTGCGCATGTGCAGTGACCTTTCATTGACCTGAAGACCACATTCGAAATCTGCATGACCGATTGTCACTCATTGGTATGGTTCGATAACATGGAACAGAATGCAACGAGATTTATGTATCATTTATATGTCTAAGCACGGGGGCGGATACAAGGGGCGAGGCTAGGGGGCTTAATCCCCCATGTGAAAAGTCCTACAGCTATGGTATAGGCGGAGGATGTTTCAAAGCAATGATCAGGATGCTCAAAAGAATAGGTGAATTCAGGGTGGTGGGGGAGGGGTATAGGGGCACGTGCCCCTTGATCGACCCTCGGCGCCCCTTGAAATGGCAACGGCACCCCGTTAGACATTTGATGGCGCCGCTTGAAATGCCACTGCCCACCCCCTAAGATACGAATATCTGCGCCCATCGGAAGGATTTTGCGTCCATTTGATAGATTTTGCCGGTCAAAAGTGAGACCCTCCGGTTCCGGATTACACCCCTTCCCCGGGACGATTTCTCCCCTCTCGGAAATATTTGATCCGCCTCTACTCGAGCCCCTTAGCCCCTCCCCCATACTGATGTCCTGGATCCGCCTATGCTCGAGCTCCTTAGCCCCACCTCCGTACTGATGTCCTGGATCCGGCTATGCTTGAGCTCCTTAGCCCCACCCCTGAACTTATGTCCTGGATCCCCCTATAATCGAGCACCTTAGGCCCATCCCGGCACTGATGTCCTGGGTCCGCCTATGCTCCTAAGCCCCACCCCCGTACTGATGTCCTGGATCCGCCTATGCTCGAGGTCCTTAGCCCCACCACCTTACTGATGTCATGGATCCGCCTATGCCCGAGCTCTGTAGCCCAACACCTGTACTGATGTCCTGGATCCGCCTATGCTTGAGCTCCTTAGCCCCATCTGATAGATTTTGCCGGTCAAAAGTGGCGTCCCCCTGGTCCGGATGGCCCCCCCCGGAGGTGCCCCCTCCGATCGGCAATCTTGGATCCGCCTATGGATAGATGATTAAATTTTATTGGATGGAAACAATATGACGGGTATAACAAAGAGATTGACGCAAAAGCCCGAAGGCTTAAGTGGTGGGGCCTCTCTTATCTCTCTCATAAAACACATCACTTTTTACCGTACGTATCACACACATACACAGTAAGATTTGGGCACCCATAAAGAAACAAATCACAACAAACCAAACAAGCATACCAGTTCCTGACCACCATTTTGTTTTTTATTCGTCGCAAGTCGCCACCGCGAGCGGGACCCTACCGAACGGCCGCCAACCGGCCGGCCGAGTGATCCGCTGCATGCACTCGGATAGAAATGTTATGCCTTTCTTGCACGCATTCACCGGCTGCAGCCTACCGCGACAGAACACAAGCTCCATGCAAGAAGGGCAGAATGACGTCACTCCTGCTGCGGGAAAAAGGTGACCGAAGTATTTTGGCCCTCAGTAGCGAACTAGTCATCGGAGCGTCATGAAACAAAAACGGCAGAGCTCATAATCTCCCATACTACAAGTATAGAGAGAGCCATATATTTCAGTTAAGTATAAAGGCATTTTATCACGTGATGTATCTATTACAACCTATGAAAACCGCATCAAATTCAGTCTTTATCATCATATAGCTCAAAACCTATGGGAGACGCGCGGGAATGGTCAGGCAGACGGTTGTAGAACTTGAACCGGGCTTTTTTTCGTACCAATTTCGAAAAGAAAATTTGGAAATATGTAGTCCTAAATTCCCAAAAGAACAAAAAAATATTGTATTTTTTGCAGCAAATATTTCCCATTAACTCAGAAATTTGCATTTTGAATATGTTGTTGTAATTACAATACCCATCTCAACAAAGAAAACTGCGTTGAAAACTGTCCAGAATTTTGAAAGTTATCTGGTTTTAAAGTTTTAGGCCATCATTGCAATGTTTTGGAAAAAGGGCCAAAACTGACCTTCAAAGTTATGCTTTTGATTCAGTTTAGTGTCTATGCAGTAACACACAATCTATTCTGTCTGTAAAAATCCAGTTTGGAACACTAGCATCATATCTTAAGATATTTCGAACTTATAACTTTGGTAATGCATTTCACTACAAGTTGGAGGTAAAAGTTTCAAAAAATCATTTTGGAAGTACAAATTTGGATTTTTTGCTTCAAACTTTGAGCAACAACTGGTAATTGATTGTGTGTAAAAGAGTGTAAGTTTGAGAGCTGTAACCTAAAAATAGAAAAACAGAAAAATAAAAGTTTATAAAAATATAATCCAAAATTTTAGAAAAGTTTTTGCAAAATTCGAAAATCTGCAGCCGTCGGGATTTTTTATGGGTTCCTGCCTTTCATCCCTGCAAGTTTCAAGTATCTGATACCAGTCCTCAGAACAGACAACAACTACTACTACCTCGGCCTGCGGCCTCGGCAGGTGCCACTCTCGCGCAGGAGAAGCCGGTGACAATGTACGTTTGCCAAACAGTTCGATTGACAGGCGAGTTCTTTCAGCAGTTTGATACTTATAACAACGCAATGTTGGAGTTTTAGGTTTTGTGTTCTCATTATGGCTCCATTCAAACCCCTGTCTAGGCCCATGTTTTCCTAAATTAGCATGTCTCTGCATACTGCACCACGCTTGCCCTCTGTTCATATCATCAAAGAAATAAACACACGCATAATGTTTGTTTTGTTAAGCAAAGACTGGGCATGACGAGAAGAAAGGAGATTTAATATAAAATATGATGGATTTTTCGACGGTATTTCACCTATACCTGCAGATTTTCACCCAGTTCAGTCTATTTGTTACCGAATTATGCCCCAGCTCGAGACCTCAGCCCCACCACCGAACTGATGTCCTGGATCCGCCTATGCTCGAGCTCCTTACCCCACCCCCTTACATATGTCCTGGATCTGCCTATGCTCGAACTCCGTAGCCCCACCTCTATATTGCCCTGGATCCGCCTATGCTTGAACTCCTTAGCCACTACCCCTACTAATTTCCTGGATCCGCTTATGCTCGAGCTACCGAGCCCCACCCACGTACTGATGTCCTGAATCCGCTTATGGTTGAGCTTCTTAGCCCCACCCCCGTACTGATATCCTGGATCCGCTTATGTTTTAACTCTTTAGCCCCTACCTGTTTTAACTCTTTAGCCCCTTGATGTCCTGGATCCGCTTAGGCTCGAGCTCCTTAGCCCCACCCCCGTACTGATGTCTTTGATCCGCCTATACACGAGCCTCTTACCCCAGCCCCGTACTGATGTCCTGGATCCGCCTCTGCTCGAGCTACATAGCCCGACACCCATACTGATGTCCTGGATCCGCCTATGCTCGAGCTCCTTAGCCCAACCTCCGTACAGATGTCCTGGATCCGCCTATGCTGGATCTCCTTAGCCCAATCCCCGTAGCGATATGCTGGATCCGCCTATGCTCAAACTCCTTAGCCTCTACCTCCGTGCTGATATCCTGGCTCCGCTTATGCTCGAGCTCCTTAGCCCTGTCCCCGTACTGATGTCCTGGATCCGCCTATGCTCGAACTCTTTAGCACCTACCCCTGTGCTGATGTCCTGGATCCGCTTATGCTTGAGCTCCTTAGCCCCACCTCTGTACTGATGTCTTTTATCCGCCTATACTCGAACCCCTTAGCCCCACCCTCGTACTGATGCCCTGGATCCGCCTCTGCTCAAGCTCCTTAGCCCCACATCCATACTGATGTCCTGGATCCGCCTATGCTCCAGCTCTTTAGCCCCACCCCCGTACAGATGTCCTGGATCCACCTATGCTCGATCTCCTTAGCCCCACCCCCGTACTGATGTCCTGGATCCGCCTTTACTCGATTTCCGGAGCCACACCCCTGCACTGATGTCCTGGATCTGCCTATGCTTGAGCTCCTTAGCCCCACCCCCGAACTGATGTCCTGGAACTGCCTATGCTCGAACTCCGTAGCCCCACCTCCGTACTGCCCTGGATTCGCCTATACTCGAACTCTTTAGCCCCTACCACCCTACTATATTCCTGGATCCGCCAATGCTGGAACGCCCGAGCCCCACCACCGTACTGATGTCCTAGATCCGCCTTTGCTCGAGCTCCTTAGCCCCACCCCCGTACTGAGGCCTGGATCCGCCTTTGCTGGAGCTCCTTAGCCCCACCCCCGTACTGATGTCCTGGATCCGCCTATGCTCGTACTTTTTAGCCCCACCTCCGTACTGATGTCCTGGATCCGCCTATGCTCGAACTCCTTAGCCCCTACACCCTACTGATGTCTTGGATCCGCCTATGCTCGAGCTCCTTACCCCACCTTCTTACTGATGTCCTGGATCCGCCTATGCTCCAACTCCGTAGCCCCTACCCCCCCCCCACTGATGTCCTGGATCCGCCTTTACTCGAGCTCCGGAGCCACACCCCTGCACTGATGTCCTGGATCCGCCTATGCTCGAGCTCCTTAGCCCCACCCCCGAACTGATGTCCTGGATCTGCCTATGCTCGAACTCCGTAGCCCCACCTCCGTACTGCCCTTGATTCGCCTATACTCGAACTCTTTAGCCCCTACCACCCTACTAATGTCCTGGATCCGCGTATGCTGGAACGCCCGAGCCCCACCACCGTACTGATGTCCTAGATCCGCCTATGCTCGAGCTCCCGATCCCCACCCCCGTACTGATCAGCTGAATCCCCTTATGCTCGAGTTCCTTAGGCCCATCCCCGTACTAATATCCTGGATCCGCCTATGCTCGAACTGCGTAGCCCCTACCCCCTACTGATGTCCTGGATCCGCCTATGCTGGAACTCCCGAGTCTCACCCCGTACTGATGTCCTGAATCCGCTAATGCTCAGCTGCTTAGCCCCATCCCCGTACTAATGTCCTGGATCCGCGTATGCTCTAACTCCGTAGCCCCTACCCCCCCCCTACTGATGTCCTGGATCCGCCTATGCTGGAACTCCCGAGTCTCACCCCGTACTGATGTCCTGAATCCGCTAATGCTCAGCTGCCTAGCCCCATCCCCGTACTAATGTCCTGGATCCGCCTATGCTCTAACTCTCTAGCCCGACCCTCGTACCGATGTCCTGGATCCGCCTATGCTCTAACTCCCTAGCCCGACCCTCGTGACGATGCCCTGTATCCGCCTATGCTCTAACTCCCTAGCCCCACCCTCGTACTGATGTCCTGGGCCTGCCTATGCTCGAACTCTTTAGCCCCTACCCCCATGCTGATGTTCTGGATCCGCTTATGCTCAAGCTCCTTACCCCCCCACCCGTAACGACCCCACCTCCGTGCCCCCTCCCCCGAAACGACATAGGCGGATCCAAGGGGGAAAGGGGACAGGTGCCCCCCATGGAATCTTAGCGCCCCCTGAAATTGTCCCGGAAACCCCTGGAAAGTTTTATGGCACCCCCTGAAATGTCGTCTTCCCCGAGATGCAGGTATCGGGGTCTACTGATAGGTTTTAGCGCCTACTTGATAGGTTTTCCAGCCAAAAGTGGCGTCCCTGGTGTAGATAGTGCCCACCAGGAAGTTTCCCCTTCCACCTCGCCCCCGATAGGCAATCCTGGATCCGCGTATGGGAACCGACATTTCAGGGAGCGTCATCGACCTTGAGAGGCGTGTCTTTACAATTTCAGAGGGCGCCGATGGTCGATTGGGGGGTTGGGGGAGGGGGATGGAGGGAGAAGGGTGAGGGGGGGCACCTAGCCTACTTATTCCCTGGATCCACCCATGGTCCAAAAACAGAAACATAATACCCTTATTGTAAATTCGGACTTTTACGGTACTCTAATTACTTGTGATGCATTATGGGTAGTATTGGATACTTTTTTACCAGACCATAAATAAACAGAAACGGCCGCGCCGATTGCTGGCGTTGCCGCGGCGGGGACGCAGGGGTGACGCGTGGTGATTTGCTACAACGTTGCGTGGAGAAACGGCATGTTTGTAAAGGTAACTTGGTGTTTCATTGATATCTATGCAGATGGAATGCCGACATATCTCTCTTACCTAGCTGCATGCAAAATTTCATTTCCTCCAATGACTCTAACCACCCTAAACCCCGGTGTGAAGCAAAAATGAACTGATAAAATTACCACTTTGAAATTTATTTTACGGCTTATAGCGCGGAAGCCGTAAGAGATAAGTGGGGGGTATGAGTGAGAAAAATGACGGCAACAAAGTTTTCTATCCAGCCGTGTTAAGTTCAATACCGTAGCTATCATGGTCTAAAAACCAGGGGCTGAGAATAAAAATTTTAAAATCTTATATTTTATTTTTGCCTGTAAAATAAAAAGTTTCAGTCTGAAAGTTTTTATCTCTAAATATATAATAAAAGAGGCTATTCTCTCTTATTATCTGAAATGGGAACTAATTTTTATCATTTAGATCGGAAGATATAAGGGTTTAAATGAAATTTTGGGAAATGCAGACCTTCACGGAATGGGCCAAAAAGGACACTTAAATTTCCGTTTTCGTTTTGTTTCTGTATTTGTGCAGTACTGCACAAACCGATCTCTAAGTTGATATTTGACTCAGAACCTGAACTGCTGTAGCTTCAGATATTTCGAGCCTGTAGTTTAGACCATAAATTTTATGCCAAATTTAGGGTGCAAAGTTTAAAAGCTAATTTAGAGCCCTAAATTTAAAGCTTTTCTTTCCAACTTTTGTGTGAACTACAAATTTGTCTGATGTAAAAGGGTGCGAGTTTGAAAACTGTAGATGAATTAGCAAAAAATAGAAAAATAAAAGTTAAAGTTAACATAATGCAAAATTCTGGGCAAAATTTTGAAAATTTTGCAAATTGACAACCGTGGTGCTTATTCATTTGGAAGTGCCTTCTATCCACAAAAGTTTTAGGTCTCTGATACCAGCGCTCAGAACAGACAACAACAACAGATAGACACGACGAGACCGGAAAAACTGTCAGAATAGAAGCCGTTTCTTACTTCGTTCGTCACCGCCTTCTGACAGACACGACGAGACCGGAAAAACTGTCAGAATAGAAGCCGTTTCTTACTTCGTTCGTCACCGGCTTCTGACTACTACTACGGACAACAGAGAACGAAAAACTGTCAGTATAGAAGCCATTTCTCACTTCGTTCGTCACCGGCTTCTGACCTCGGCCTGCAGCCTCGGCAGGTGCCGGTCCGGCGCAGGAGAAGCCGGTGACAATGTGCGTTAGCCAAACAGTTCGATTGACAGGCGAGTGTTTTCAGCAGTTTGATACTTATGACAACGCAATGTTGGAGTTTTAGGTTTTGTGTTCTCATTATGGGTCCATTCAATCCCCTGTGTAGGCCCATGTTTTCCTACATTAGCATGTGTCTGCACACTGCGTCACGTTTGCCCTCTATTTATGTCATCACATAGATAAACACACGTATAATGGTTGTTTTGTTAAGTAAAGACTGGGCATGACCAGAAGAAAGGAGATACATTATAAAATATGATGGGTTTGCCGACCGTATTTCACCTATACCTGCAGATTTTCACCCAATTCAGCCAATTTGTTAACGAGTTAGCTTCGGTTACCCTACTCCCAGTCCGCATGCGCAGTAACGTCTGCAGTGAATGAGAGCAAAGATACCGTTATAGTTGACTGAAGCATGTTAATATGCCGTTTGTTTGTCTCCTGGTCTAAATGATCCCTTAGAGCCTATTATTCCTTAGAATTCCTACTACACATGCGCATAATAGTGCAGCGTCATAATGCCATCAATTAGGATTAGCAGATGCTTGTCTGCTTTTACTCGCAAAAATTTGAGCGAAATCGGTCTATTGGCTCCCGAGATAGCCTCCATGACCATAAGTTCTAATGCGCATGCGCACTGACTTTTGTTGTTACCAAGGGTGACAAAACATTCATACTAACTTTAAGCACGTTGGCTTTCCCTCTGTTTAGGTCCTCCTCTGAAATATCCTCGCCTTTCAGGCCTATTTGCATAATTTATGCTGCGCATGCGCAGAGCAGTGCAGCTTCAATGACATTTTTTACTTACATTTTGTGATATTCTTCTGTTCACAAAATTTCAAGAAAATCGACCCGTAGGTTGCCGAGATAGCCTCTGTTACCATTAGTTGCAGTGCGCATGCGCAGTGACCTTTTGTTGACCTGAATACCACATTCGAAATCTGCATGGTCGATTCCTTCTCATTGATATTGTTCAGTAATTTTGTACGGAGTGCAACGAAATCTTCAATCTTTCATATGCTTATATATATACATGGTGGCTATTCAAATGGTGGTAGATACAATGGGCGGAGCTAGGGGCTGAACTCCCCCCCGCCCAATGTCAGAATATCTATGGTTAATACAAACACAGAAGCTGTTCCGAGGCAATGGCGGGGAAGGCTCCAATCCCCTACCAGCCCCCATCCTCACTGCTCCCCCGTCCGAAATGTTTCCCATGAGCTATCTCAGCACGCCTCTGGACCCTGCTACCGTTCCCTAGATACCTGAGGGCATCACTGCTCACTTCCTCAGATCTCTAAACACGCCTCGGCACCCTCTGCCCTCTAGTCAGGTTCCCGTCCGCCCCGACCGGCTAGCAACCCGCTGTATGCACTCGGATAGAAATGTTATGCCTTTCTTGCACGCATTTACCGGCTGCAGCCCACTGCCGCAGCACAGAAGGTCCATGCAAGAAGGGCAGAATGACGTCACTACTGCTGCGGGAAAAACGGGACCGAAGTATTTTGCCCCTCAGTGGCGAACTAATCGTCGGAGCGCCATGTAACAAAAACGCCAGAGCTCATAATTTCCCATACTAAAAGTTTAGAGAGAGCCATATATCTCAGTTGAGCATAAAGGCACTTTATCACATGATGAATTTATTATAACGTATGAAAACCGCATTGAATTCAGTCCTTATCATCATATAGCTTAAAACCTATGAGAGACGCGCGGGTATGGTCAGGCAGATGGTTGTAGAACTTGAGCCGGGCTTTTTTTGGTACCAATTTCGAAAAGAAAATTTGGTAATATGTAGTCCTAAATTCCAAAAAAAACAAAAAAATATTGTATATTTTGCAGAAAAATATTTCCCATTAACTCAGAAATTTGCATTTAGAATATGTTGTTGTAATGACAATACCCATTTCAACAAAGAAAATTGCGTTCAAAAATGTCCAGAATTTTGAAAGTTATATGGTTTTAAAGTTTTAGGACTTAATTGCAATGTTTTGGAAAAAGGGCCAAAACTGACCTTCAAAATTATGCTTTTGGTTCAGTTTAGTGTCTATGCAGTAATGCACAGTGCATTCTGTCTGTAAAAATCCAGTTTGGAACACCTAGCATCATATCTTCGGATATTTCGAACTTATAACTTTGGTAATACATTTCACTACAAGTTTGAGGTAAAAGTATCAAAAAATCATTTTGGAAGTACAAATTTGGATTTTTGCTTAAAACTTTGAGCAACAACTGGTAATTGATTGTGTGTAAAAGAGTCTAAGTTTGAGAGCTGTAGACTAAAAATAGAAAAATAGAAAAATAAAAGTTTATAAAAATATAATCCAAAATTTTGGAAAAGTTTTTGCAAAATTCGAAAATCTGCAGCCGTCGGGATTTTTTATGGGTTCCTGCCTTTCATTTCTGCAAGTTTCAAGTATCTCATACCAGTCCTCAGAACAGACAACTACTACTACTACTACCTCGGTCTGCGGCCTCGGCAGGTGCCGCTCCGGCGCAGGAGAAGCCGGTGACAATGTACGTTAGTCAAGCAGCTCGATTGACAGGCGAGTGTTTTCAGCAGTATGATACATTAGCCTGGTCCGGATTTAGGTTTTTTCTTCAGAAAGTAACGGATCGTTGTTCATTAGATGCATTTTTTGGTGCTGATTACGATGCGCTCATCAGAAATGCAATTTTCGAAAAACTTTTGGTGGCCCACTCGAGTTGAAGGTTTTTCATTTTGCCCAATTTTCCACTTTTTGGCTCACCATCAACCCATATTACCAACGAGGTGCAAAAATTGCACTGAGTTGGTAGTTTGGTTCATTGGTGTTCCATTCGCTTTGTTTTTGTTGTTATAACTTGCACACATAACGGTTATTTTTTGCTTATTATCTCCGCTTTTAGTTGAGTTTGCACTGGCTCTCCATAGATGGCGCTAGCGGTGTGACATGGTAAGTGAATACTGATCTCCTCGGGGACCGGGAATGTGAACAGCAACGTGAAAGGTGAGAAACAATTGCGAATTGGATTGTATAAACGCACTTAAAGAGCTGTTTTCAAGCAGCACTGAAGTTGTTAACACTGTTTCTCAGGTATTTTAAGCATGCCATGTCCAAATATGCTGCTGCTGCTGAAGTCCCGACCATAACCATTTACCAATAGACGCAGGAACACGTGGGGGCTGTGGTGGTGGCTGTTGCACCTAACTTTCAGAGTGTGGCAGCAGCTCTAACCCCGCCCCCCAGTTTGAGCCGATTCTGGAACTTCTCTATTAACATTTAAGTGATATGCCTAATCACCCCCGGCCATACCAACGCGGAAGCCCCTTCCTCCAACTTACACCTTTCCGCCGACTAAAATAGTCTCTCCACCTATGCCTTCACCGACTGAATTCTTCCGTATTTGCGCCAAAAGGACTCTGCAGCAACCCTACTTTGACTGAAGTGCGAGGGTATCAGTTTGAGGCTAGTGACCTGTAGCCCAGTCTCCTCTGACATATTTGGAGGTCGTCGTGGCCCAGAGGAGAATTATTTGTTTTACGTGTAACGATAGGATTGATAATTTTTAACGTTGTGGTCCAGCAGAAAAAAATCGACGGTTTGGCATTGTGCGAACATTTTTTTACAAACATAGCATTGGTCACCAGGTTTTAAGGACTGAAGGAAATATGTTGTATGAAATCACAAAATAAGCTTTCAAACGTTTACGGACCTTGCACTAGCTGCATTGGATAATAATCTATAAGCATATGATAATCGATAATCATCGGCATAATCTAAGTGCTTACGTTATCTTTTCCTTTCAGTTCTCTGATCGAAATTGAAAATGGAGGGACGATTATATCTGCAAGAAATAAAGGAGTCTTACCGTGAGTTTGGTATATCATAGGGAGCCTTCTTATGACAAGAATTGGACTCATGGAGGAGCGGAGCAAAGATGAGTGTCATATTCCTATGGAAGAATGCAAGAACAGGGTAACGGCTGGGGTTATGGATGTGTGTGCCAGCGTAACACTCCATACACGTGCAAATCAGGTCATACTGAAGGAACTAAGAGGGCTTTGGAAAGAAAGAGTACACAAAAGAAGTATGCAAACAAGTTTGGCAAGCGAACTGCTATACCAACTGCTGCGATGGATTCGCTGTTTGATACCAGCAGCCGAGAACTTGAGCCTGGACAAGCAGAAGACAGTGTTTCTGGCCGACCAGCCAAGTGTTAGACGTCTTCAGACAGACAGCGTCGATCAGGAAACCACAGCACGATGGCAGAGGAGAGCTCAGCGAGCGGGTCGAGCAGTCATGAGAGGAGCAGCCGTCACCTCCCCGAGTCAACAGGCGACGGCCGGGACAGCAAACACGCCTATGGAAACTGGTGTTTCAGGTAACGCTATCATCTGCTAAGCTATAATGACTCGGTAATTCCGATCAAAGGGATATTATCTGTGTATGAGCAATGCTATTTTCAAAAACCAGTCTGTTCATCAATTCTAACAAAACACCCACAAGCTATATGTATATATATTTTTCAAAACACTGTCCAAGTCGTTTACAGTCAATAGCTTATAAACCATAAGACATGGTACGTATTGCTTGTCGTTCTCCTATCCTTCCTTATGGTTCCATAACTCATAAAACATAAAAATGGTAGGCATTACTTGTCGTTCTTCTACGGCCTATCCTTCCTTATGGTTTGTGAGTTATGGACTGTGAACAACTTGGACAGTGTTTAAAAAATATGTAAATATATAGCTTGTGGGTGTTCTGATAGGATTTATGAGCAGACTAGTTTCTGAAAATAATATTGTTCATACATAGATAATATCCCTTTGATCGGGATTACCAAGTCATTATAGCTTAGCAGATGATATCGCTACCTGAAACACCAATTTCCACAGGCGTGTTTGCTGTCTCGGCCGTCGCCTGTTGACTCGGCGAGGTGACGGCTGCTCCTCTCATGACTGCTCGACCCGCTCGCTGAGCTCTCCTCTGCCATCGCGCTGTGGTTTCCTGATCGAGGCTGCCTGTCTGAATACGTCTGGCACTTGGCTGGTCGGCCAGATACACTGTCTTCTACTAGTTCAGGCTCATGTTCTCGGCTGCTGATATCAATCAGCGAATCCATCGCAGCAGTTGATGTAGCAGCTCGCTTGCCAAACCTGTTTACATACTTCTTGTCTCTCTTTCTTTCTAAAGCCCTCTTAGATCCCTCAGCATGGCCTGTTTTGCACGTGTAGGCAATGATACGCTTGCACATACATCCATAATCTCAGCCGTTACCCTGTTATTGATACTTTCATAAGAATATCGCACTCATCTTTGCTCCGCTCCTCCATGAGTCCAATTCTTGTCATAACAAGGTGCCCTATGACATACCAAACTCATGGTCAGGCTCTTTTGTTTTTTGCAAATATTACCGTCCGTCCATGTTGAATTCTGTTCAGAGGAAACATAAAACTGCAAGGAGAACATAACGTAGAACTTGGATTATGCCGGTATGTGAATCATTCAATGCAACTAGTACAAGATGTCTAGTCGTTGGAAGTCGTTGGAAATTTTAGGACTTCATACAACATATTTTCTTCGGTCATTAAAACCTGGTGACCAATGTCATGTTTGTAATAAAATCTTTGCATAATGCCAAGCCGGTCGATTTTTTCTGCTGGAGCACAACGTTAAAAATTATCAATCCTATCCGTATAAGTAAAACATATAATTCTCATCTGGGCCACAACGACCTCTAAATATGTCAGAGGAGACTGGGCTACAGGTCACTAGCCTCAAAACTGATACCCTCGTACTTCAGCCAAAGTAGGGTTGCTGCAGAGTCTTTTTGACGCAATTACGGAAGAATTCTTTCGGTGAAGGCATAGGTGGGGAGACTATTTTAGTCGGCGGAAAGGTGTAAGTTGGAGGAAGGGGCTTCCACGTTGATATTGCCGGGGGTGATTAGGCATATCACTTAAATGTTAATAGAGAAGTTCCAGAATCGGCTCAAACTGGGGGGGCGGGGATGGAGCTGCTGCCACACTCTGAAAGTTGAGTGCAACAGCCACCACCACAGCCCCCACGGTTCCTGTGTCTATTGGTAAAGGGTTATGGTCGCGACTTCAGCAGCAGCAGATTTGGGTATGTCATGCTTAAAATACCTGAGAAACAGTGTTAACAACTTCAGTGCTGCTTGAAAATAGCTCTTTAAGTGCGTTTATACAATCCAATTCGCAATTGTTTCTTACCTTTCACGTTGCTGTTCACATTCTCGGTCCCCGAGGAGATCAGTATTCACTTACCATGTCACGCCGCTAGCGCCATCTATGGAGAGCCAGTGCAAACTCAACTAAAAGCGGAGATAATAAGCAAAAAATAACCGTTATGTGTGCAAGCTATAACAACAAAAAAAGCGAATGGAACACCAACGAACCAAACTACCAACCCAGTGCAGTTTTTTGCACCTCGTTGGTAATATGGGTTGATGGTGAGCCAAAAAGTGGAAAATTGGGCAAAATGAAAAACCTTTAACTTAAATGGGCCACCAAAAGTTTTTCGAAAATTGCATTTCTGATGAGCGCATCGTAATCAGCACCAAAAAATGCATCTAATGAACAACGATCCGTTACTTTCTGAAGAAAAAAA
This sequence comes from Lepas anatifera, assembly GCA_034440635.1. Classification (NCBI taxonomy): domain Eukaryota; kingdom Metazoa; phylum Arthropoda; class Thecostraca; family Lepadidae; genus Lepas; species Lepas anatifera. The sequence goes on from JAOTON010001480.1 coordinate 434,427, forward strand.
CCTAAATCCGGACCAGGCTAATGATACATATACTAACGCGATGTTGGGACTTGAGGTCTAATGTTCTCATTCTGACTACATTCAGTCCCATGTGTAAGTCCATGTTTTCCTAAACTAACATGTGTCTGCACACTGCGCCACGTTTGTCGTCTGTTCATGTCATCACATAAATAATCACACGTATAAAGTTTGGTTTGTTAAGAAAAGACTGGCTATGCCCAGAAGAAAGGAGATACAATATAAAATATTATGGGTTTGCCGACCATATTTCACCGATACCTGGAGATCTTCACACAATTCAGCCTATTTGTTGCCGAGTTAGCTTCGTTTATCCTAAGTCCCAGTCCGCATGCGCAGTAAAGTCTGCAGTGAATGAGAGCGAAGATACCGTTATAATTGTCTGAAGCATGTTGGTATGTCGTTTGTTTGTCTCCTGAACTAAACTATCCCTTATAGCCTAATATTCCTTAGAATTCATACTGAGCCTGCGCAGCACAATGCAATGTCATAATTCCGTGAATTGGGATTAGCAGATAGTATTCTGCTATTACTCTCAAATTTTTAGCCCAATCGGTCTATTGGCTCCCAAGATAGCCTCCCTGACCATAAATTCTAATGCGCATGCGCACTTACGTTTGTAGTAAGCAAGGGTGTCAAAACTTTCATACTAGATTTAAGCATGTTTGCTCTGCTCTGTCCATGTCCTCTTCTGAAATATCCTCACCTTTAAGGCTTGTCTTTAAGATTTCTTCTGCGCATGCGCAGGGCAGTGCAGCTTCACTATGACATTATTTGTGGTTTTCACTCCGTGTCATTTTCTTGTTCAAAAAATTTAAAAAAAAATCAGCCAGTAGGTTGCCGGGATAGCCTCTGTTACCATTAGTACTCTACTCTACTTATACTTGTACTCTAATTACTTGTGATGCATTATGGGTAGTGTTGGGTACTTTTTTACCAGACCATAAATAAACAGAAACGGCCGCGCCGATCGCCGGCGTTGCCGCGGCGTGGACGCAGGGGTGACGCGTGGTGATTTGCTACAACGATGCGTGGAGAAACGGCATGTTTGTAAAGGTAACTTGGTGTTTCATTGATATCTATGCAGATGGAATGTCGACATATGTCTCTTACCTAGCTGCATGCAAAATTGCATTTCCCTCCAATGACTCTAACCACCCTAAACCCCGGTGTGAAGCAAAAATGAACTGATAAAATTACCACTTTGAAATGCATTTTACGGCTTATAGCGCGGAAGCCGTAAGAGATAAGTGGGGGGTATGAGTGAGAAAAATGACGGCAACGAAGTTTTCTATCTAGCCGTGTTAAGTTCAATACCGTAGCTATCATGGTCTGGAAACCAGGGGGCTGAGAATAAAAATTTTAAAAACTTATATTTTATTTTTGCCTATAAAATAAAAAAGTTTCGGTGTGAAAGTTTTTATTTCTAAATATATTGTACAGGAGGCTATTCTCTTTTATTATCTGAAATAGGAACTGATTTTTATCAATTAGATCGGAAGATATAAGGGTTTGAATGATATTTTGGGAAATGCAGACCTTCACGGAATGGGCCAAAAAGGACCATTAAATTTTCGTTTTTGTTTTGTTTCTGTGTTTGTGCAGTACTGAACAAACCGGCCTTTAAGTTGATCTTTGACTCAGAACCTGAACTGCTGTAGCTTCAGATATTTCGAGCCTGTAGTTTAGACCATGAGTTTTATGCCAAATTTAGGGTGCAAAGTTTAAAAGCTAATTTAGAGCCCTAAATTTAAAGCTTTTCTTTCCAACTTTTTGTCTGGACTACAAATTTTTCTGATGTAAAAGGGTGCAAGTTTGAAGACTGTAGATGAATTAGCAAAAAATAGAAAAACAAAAGTTAAAAATCACATAATGCAAAATTCTGGGCAAAATTTTGAAAATTTCGAAAATTGACAACCGTGGTGCTTATTCATTTGGAATTGCCTTCTATCCACAAAAGTTTTAGGTCTCTGATACCAGCGCTCAGAACAGACAACAACAACAGACAACAACAACGACGACGACGAGACCGGAAAAACTGTCAGAATAGAAGCCGTTTCTTACTTCGTTCGTCACCGGCTTCTCACAACAAACGTCGGCCTGCGGCCTCGGCAGGTGCCGCTCCGGCGCAGGAGAAGCCGTTGGCAATGTACGTTAGACAAACAGTTCGATTGACAGACGAGTGTTTTTAGCAGTATGATACATATACTAACGCGATGTTAGGACTTGAGATCTTGTGTTCTCATTATGACTCCATTCAATGCCATGTGTGAGCCCTTTTTTCTAAACTAACATGTCTCTACACACTGCACCACGTTTGCCCTCTGTTCATGTCATCACATAAATAAACACACGTATAAAGTTCGGTTTGTTACGTAAGGACTGGGTATGCCCAGAAAAAGGACATACAATATAAAATATTATGGGTTTGCCGACCATATTTCACCTATACCCGGAGAACATCGCACAATTTAGCCTATTTGTTGCCGAGTTAGCTTCGGTTACCCTAAGTCCCAGTCCGCATGCGCAGTACCGTCTGCAGTGAATGAGAGCAAAAATACCGTTATAATTGACTGAAGCATGTTGGAATGCCGCGTGTTTGTCTCCCGGTCTAAATTATACTTTATAGCCTATTATTCCTTAGAATTCCTACTGCGCATGCGCAGAACAATGCCGTGCCATACAGCCGTGAATTTAAATTAGCAGGTAGTATTCTGCTATTACTCGCAAAGTTTAAGCCCAATCGGTCTATTGGCTCCCAAGATAGCCTCCCTGACCATAAGTTCTATTGCGCATGCGCACTAGCCTTTGTAGTAAGCAAGGGTGTCAAAACTTTCATACTAAATTTAAACATGTTCGCTCTCCTCTGTCCATGTCCTCTTCTGAAATATCCTCACCTGTAAGGCTTATCATTAAGATTTCTACTGCGCATGCGCAGGGCAGTGCAGCTTCACTATGACATTATTTGTGGTTTTCACTCCGTGTCATTTTCTTGTTCACAAAATTTCAAAAAAATCGACTTGTAGGTTGCCGGGATAGCCTCTGTTACCTTTAGTTCCACTGCGCATGCGCAGTGACCTTTCATTGACCTGAAGACCGGATTCAAAATCTGCATGACCGATTTCCTCTCATTAATATTGTTTGACAATATGGAATAGAGTGCAACGAGATTTATATATTATTTACATGTCTAAATACGATAGCGGATACAAGGGGCGAGGCTAGTGGGCTTAAGTCCTCCCCATGTGAAAATGCCTAGAGCTATAGCATGAGCAAAGAATGTTTGGAGGCAATGGCAGAGAGGCTGGAGCTAAAAGGTGAATTCAGGGTAGCGGGGGGGATAAGAGGCACGTGCACCCCCCCCCCTTTGGTCGATCCTCAGCACCCCCTGAAATGGCCACGGCGCCCCTCAAACATTCGATGGCACCCTTGAAATGTCACTTCCCACCCTTTCCCCTAAGATGCAAAAATTGGCGCCCATCGGAAGGATTTTACGTGTCAAAAGTTGCGCTCTATGCTCCGGATTACACCCCTTGCCCTGCGGACGGTGCCTCCTCTATCGGTAATCCTTGATCCGCCTATGCTCAAGCTCCTTAGCCCCACCTCTGTGCTGATGTCCTGGATTCGCCTATGCTCGATCTCCTTAGCCCACCCCCGTACTGATGTCCTGGGTCCGCCTATGCTCGAGCTCCTTAACCCCACCCCCGAACTGATGTCCTGGATCCGCCTATGCTGGAGCTCCTTAGCCTCACCCCGTACTGATGTCCTGGATCCGCCCATGCTCGAGCTCCTTACCCCACCCCCGTATTGATGTCCTGGATCCGCTTATGCTCGAGCTCCTTAGCCCCACCTCCGTGCTGATGTCCTGGATTCGCCTATGCTCGATCTCCTTAGCCCACCCCCGTACTGATGTCCTGGGTCCGCCTATGCTCGAGCTCCTTAACCCCACCCCCGAACTGATGTCCTGGATCCGCCTATGCTGGAGCTCCTTAGCCCCACCCCCTACTGATGTCCTGGATCCGCCAATGCTCGAGCTCCTTAGCCCCACCCCCGTATTGATGTTCTGGATCCGCTTATGCTCGAGGTCCCGAGTTCCAACCCGCTCCTGATGTCCTGGATCCGCCTATGCTCGAGCTCCTTAGCCCCACCCCGTACTGATGTCCTGGATCTGCCTATGCTCAAACTCACTAGCCCCACCCCGGTACTGATGTCTTGGATCCGCCTATGCTCGAGCTCCTTAGCCCCACCCCCATACTAATGGCCTGGATCCGCCACTGCTTATTAAGTTTATTTAAGCAGGGAGTGCAAGGAGTCACGTGTCATGGTATCACCACAAAGAGGTTTATTCGGCTGGGAAAGAAATGGTGTGCAACGGTGGATCCCTTGGCCAGTGCTACCTATGGTTAGAGGATGCATTAACTAGTGGGTAGATAGATAGACAGTTGATAAACTTTTATTGGACGGCAACAATATGACAGGTATAACAAATAGATTGACGAAAAAGCCCGAAGGCTTAAGTGGTGGAGCCTCTCTTGTCTCTCTCGTAGAACACATCACTTTTACCGGACCTATCACACACATACACAGTACGATTTGGACACACATAAAGAAACAACAAAACACAACAAACCAAACAAGCAAACCAGTTCCTGACCACCATTTTGTTTTTTATTCGTCGCAAGTCGCCGCAGCGAGCAGGACCCTACCGCACGGCCGCCACCCGGCCGTCCAACTGATATGAATATCTAATAGACAACGCGCCCGCCGCACGAGTAGAGGAGCCGAAACGAGACAGACTACCCTGCCACCACCGGGCATTCGCGCTGGTCTATAGCATGCGTACAAAGCTATGGTATCTGTCTCGCATAGCAGCTACCAGTGCGCCGCCCGCAGCCACGCTACGGTCGAACGGCGGGGTGAGGTTTCGGGCGGGAAACATACTAGCATTGTGTATTACATTTAATTAAAGGTACACTGTTGTTGCTATGATATGCAACCTGTTGCGATGGCAAGATATGTCTTTCAACTAGCTTTTTGCCGAATTTCATCCACTTCCATCTATATTAACCATTCGAAATCCTGGTGTGAAGCAAAAATGAACCGACAAAATTACCACCTTGAAATGTATTTTACGGCTGATAGCGCGGAAGCCGTAAGAGGTAAGTGGGGAGTATGAGTGAGAAAAATGACGGCAACGGAGTTTTCTATCCAGCCGTGTTAAGTTCAACACCGTAGCTATCACGGTCTGGAAACCAGGGGGCTGAGAATAAAAATTTTAAAAACTTATATTTTATTTTTGCCTCTAAAATAAAAAGTTTCAGTCTGAAAGTTTTTATCTCTAAATATATAATAAAGGAGGTTATTCTCTTTTATGATCTGAAATGGGAACTAATTTATCTTAATTAGATCGGAAGATATAGGGGTTTGACTGATATTTTGGGAAATGCAGACCTTCGCAGAATGGGACAAAAAGGACCCTTAAATTTCCGTTTTTGTTTTGTTTCTGTGTTTGTGCAGTACTGCACAAACCGGCCTTTAAATTGGTATTTGACTCAGAACCTGAACTGCTGTAGCTTCAGATATTTCGAGCCTGTAGTTTAGACTATGAGTTTTATGCCAAATTTAGGGTGCAAAGTTTAAAAGCTAATTTAGGGCGTTAAATTTCTAACTTTTTTTCAAACTTTTTGTGTGATCTACAAATTTCCCTGATATAAAAGGGTGCAAGTTTGAAGACTGTAGATGAATTAGGAAAAAATAGAAAAATAAAAGTTAAAAATCACATAATGCAAAATTCTGGGCAAAATTTTGAAAATTTTGGAAATTGACAACCGTGGTGCTTATTCATTTGGAAGTGCCTTCTATCCACAAAAGTTTTAGGTCTCTGATACCAGCGCTCAGAACAGACAACAACAACAACAGACAACGACGACGACGAGACCGGAAAAACTGTCAGAATAGAAGCCGTTTCTTACTTCGTTCGTCACCGGCTTCTGACGGACAACAGAGAACGAAAAACTGTCAGTATAGAAGCCGTTTCTCACTTCGTTCGTCACCGGCTTCTGACAACAACCTCGGTCTGCGGCCTCGGCAGGTGCCGCTCCGGCGCAGGAGAAACCGGTGACAATGTACGTTAGGCAAACAGTTCGATTGACAGGCGAGTGTTTTCAGCTGTATGATACTTATACCAACACAATTTTCGGACTTTAGGTCTTGTGTTCTCGTTATGGCTCCATTCAATCCCCTTTGTAAGCCCATGTTTTCCTAAATTAGCATGTCTCTGCACACTGCGCCACGTTTGTCCTCTGTTCATGTCATCAAATAAATGAACACACGTATAATGGCTGTTTTGTTAAGTAAAGACTGGGCATGACCAGAAGAAAGGAGATACAATATAAAATGTGATTGGTTTGCCGACCGTTATTCACCTATACCAGCAGATTTTCACCCATTTCAGCCAATTTGTTAACGAGTTAGCTTCGGTTACCCTAAGTCCCAGTCCGCATGCGCAGTAACCTCTGCAGTGATTGAGAGCAAAGATACCGTTATAGTTGACTGAAGCATGTCAATATGCCATTTGTTTGCCTGCTGGTCTAAATGATCCCTTAGCATTCCTACTGCACATGCGCATAATAGTGCAGCGTCATAATGCCATCAATTAGGATTAGCAGATGATATTCTGCTTTTACTCGCAAAAATTTGAGCGAAATCGGTCTATTGGCTCCCGAGATAGCTTCCATGACCATAAGTTCTAATGCGCTTGCGCACTGACTTTTGTTGTTACCAAGGGTGACAAAACATTCATGCTAACTTTAAGCACGTTGGCTTTCCCTCTGTTCAGATCCTCCTCTGAAATATCCTATCCTTTCAGGCTAATTTTCATAATTTCTTCTGCGCATGCGCTGAGCAGTGCAGCTTCAATTAAATTTTTCACGTATATTTCGTGCTATTCTTTTCTTCACAAAATTTCAAAAAATCCGACGCGTAGGTTTCCGCGATAGCCTCTGTTACCACTAGTTCCAGTGCGCATGCGCAGTGATCTTTTGTTGACCTGAATACCACATTCGAAATCTGCATGGTCGATTGACTATCATTGATATTGTTCGGTAATTTGGTACTGAGTGCAACAAAATCTTCAATCTTTCATATGCTTATATACATACATGGTGGCTATTCAAATGGTGGTTGTTACAATGGGCGGAGCTAGGGGCTGAACTCCCCCCAATGTCAGAATATCTGTAGTTAATACAAACACAGAAGCTGTTCCGAGTCAATGGCGGGGAAGGCTCCAGTCCCGTACCAGCCCCCATCCTCACTGCTCCCCCGTCCGAAATGTCTCCCATGAGCCATCTCAGCACGCCTCTGGACCCTGCTACCGTTCCCTAGATGCCTGAGGGCATCACTGCTCACTTCCTCGGATCTCTAAACACGCCTCGGCACCCTCTGCCCTCTAGTCAGGTTCCCGTCCGCCCCGACCGGCTAGCAACCCGCTGTATGCACTCGGATAGAAATGTTATGCCTTTCTTGCACGCATTTACCGGCTGCAGCCCACTGCCGCAGCACAGAAGGTCCATGCAAGAAGGGCAGAATGACGTCACTACTGCTGCGGGAAAAACGGGACCGAAGTATTTTGCCCCTCAGTGGCGAACTATTCGTTGGAGCGTCATGAAACAAAAACGGCAGAGCTCATAATTTCCCATACTACAAGCATAGAGAGAGCCAAATATCTCAGTTGAGTATAAAGGCACTTTTTCACGTGATGAATCTATTGCAACCTATGAAAACCGCATCAAATTCAGTCTTTATCATCATATAGCTCAAAACCTATGGGAGACGCGCGGGTATGGTCAGGCAGACGGTTGTAGAACTTGAGCCGGGCTTCTTTTGGTACCAATTTCGAAAAGAAAATTTGGAAATATGTAGTCCTAAATTCCCCAAAAAAATTGTATTTTTTGCAGAAAAATATTTCTCATTAACTCAGAAATTTGCATTTTGAATATGTTGTTGTAATGACAATACCCATCTCAACAAAGAAAACTGTGTTCAAAAATGTCCAGAATTTTAAAAGTTATATGGTTTTAAAATTTTATGCCATAATTGCAATGTTTTGGAAAAAGGGCCAAAACTGACCTTCAAAATTATGCTTTTGGTTCAGTTTAGTGTCTATGCAGTAATGCACAGTCCATTCTGTTTGTAAAAATCCAGTTTGGAACACCTAGCATCATATCTTTAAATATTTTGAACTTATAACTTTGGTAATGCATTTCACTACAAGTTGGAGGTAAAAGTTTCAAAAAATCATTTTGGAAGTACAAATTTGGATTTTTACTTCAAACTTTGAGCAACAACTGGTAGTTGATTGTGTGTAAAAGAGTGTAAGTTTGAGAGCTGTAGACTAAAAATATAAAAATAGAAAAATAAAAGTTTAGAAAAATATAATCCAAAATTTTGGAAAAGTTTTTGCAAAATTCGAAAATCTGCAGCCGTCGGGATTTTTTATGGGTTTCTGCCTTTCATCCCTGCAAGCTTCAAGTATCTGATACCAGTCCTCAGAACAGTCCCAGTTCGCATGCGCTGTAAAGTCTGCAGTGAATGAGAGTGAAGATACCGTTATAATTGACTGAAGCATGTTGGTATGTTGTGTGTTTGTCTCTTGGTCTAAACTATCCCTTATAGCCTAATATTCCTTAGAATTCCTACTGCGCATGCGCAGAACAATGTCGTGCCATACAGCCGTGAATTTGGATTAGCAGATAGTATTCTGCTATTACTCGCAAAGTTTAAGCCCAATCGGTCTATTGGCTTCCGAGATAGCCTCCCTGACCATAAGTTCTAATGCGCATGCGCACTTACGTTTGTAGTAAGCAAGGGTGTCAAAACTTTCATACTAGATTTAAGCATGTTTGCTCTGCTCTGTCCATGTCCTCTTCTGAAATATCCTCACCTTTAAGGCTTGTCTTTAAGATTTCTACTGCGCATGCGCAGGGCAGTGCAGCTTCACTATGACATTATTTGTGGTTTTCACTCCGTGTCATTTTCTTGTTCACAAAATTTAAAACAAAAATCAGCCCGTAGGTTGCCGGGATAGCCTCTGTTACCATTAGTTCCACTGCGCATGCGCAGTGACCTTTCATTGACCTGAAGACCGGATTCAAAATCTGCATGACCGATTTCCTCTCATTAATATTGTTTGACAATATGGAATAGAGTGCAACGATATTTATATATTATTTACATGTCTAAATACGATAGCGGATACAAGGGGCGAGGCTAGTGGGCTTAAGTCCTCCCCATGTGAAAATGCCTAGAGCTATAGCATGAGCAAAGGATGTTTGGAGGCAATGGCAGAGAGGCTGGAGCTAAAAGGTGAATTCAGGGTAGCGGGGGGGATAAGAGGCACGTGCACCCCCCCCCTTTGGTCGATCCTCAGCAACCCCTGAAATGGCCACGGCGCCTCTCAAACATTCGATGGCACCCTTGAAATGTCACTTCCCACCCTTTCCCCTAAGATGCAAAAATTGGCGCCCATCGGAAGGATTTTACGTGTCAAAAGTTGCGCTCTATGCTCCGGATTACACCCCTTGCCCTGCGGACGGTGCCTCCTCTATCGGTAATCCTTGATCCGCCTATGCTCAAGCTCCTTAGCCCCACCACCGAACTGATATCCTGGATCCGCTAATGCTCCAACTCCTGAGGCCCATCCCCGTACTGATGTCCTGGATCCGCCTATGCTCGAGCTCCTCAGCCCCACCCCCTTACTGATGTCCTGGATCCGCCTATGCTCGAACTCCCTAGCCCCACCTTCGTACTGTCCTAGATCCGCCTATGCTCGAGCTCCCTAGCCCCACCCCGTACTGATGTCCTGGATCTGCCTATGCTCGAGCTCCTTACCCCACCCCGTACTGATGTCCTGGATCCGCCTATGCTCGAGCTCCTTAGCCCCACCCCCGAACTGATGTCCTGGATCCGCCTATGATCGAGCTACTTAGGCCCATCCCCGTACTGATGTCCTGGTTCCGCCTATGCTCGAACTCCTTAGCCCCACCCCGTACTGATGTACTGGATCCGCCTATGCTCGAGCTCCTTAGCCCCACCCCGTACTGATGTCCTGGATCCGCCTATGCTCGAGCTCACTAGTCCCACCCCGGTACTGATGTCTTGGATCCGCCTATGCTCGAGCTCCTTAGCCCCACCCCCGTATTGATGTCCTGGATCCGCTTCTGCTCGAGGTCCCGAGTTCCAACCCGCTCCGGATGTCCTGGATCCGCCTATGCTCGAGCTCCTTAGCCCCACCCCGTACTGATGTACTGGATCCGCCTATGCTCGAGCTCCTTCGCCCCATCCCGTACTGATGTCCTGGATCCGCCTATTCTCGAGCTCACTAGTCCCACCCCGGTACTGATGTCTTGGATCCGCCTATGCTCAAGCTCCTTAGCCCCACCCCCATACTAATGGCCTGGATCCGCCACTGCTTATAAAGTTTATTTAAGCAGGGAGTGCATGGAGTCACGTGTCATGGTATCACCACAAAGCGGTTTATTCGGCTGGGAAAGAAATGGTGTGCAACGGTGAATCCTTTGGCCAGTGCTACCTATGGTTAGAGGATGCATTAACTAGTGGGTAGATAGATAGACAGATGATAAACTTTTATTGGACAGAAACAATATGACAGGTATAACAAATAGATTGACGCAAAAGCCCGAAGGCTTAAGTGGTGGGGCCTCTCTTATCTCTCTCATAAAACACATCACTTTTACCGGACCTATCACACACATACACAGTAAGATTTGGACACACATAAAGAAACAAAACACAACAAACCAAACAAGCAAACCAGTTCCTGACCACCATTTTGTTTTTTATTCGTCGCAAGTCGCCGCAGCGAGCGGGACCCTACCGCACGGCCGCCACCCGGCCGTCCGACTGATATGAATATCTAATAGACAACGCGCCCGCCGCACGAGTAGAGGAGCCGAAACGAGACAGACTACCCTGCCACCACCGGGCATTCGCGCTGGTCTATAGCATGCGTAGATAGCTATGGTATCTGTCTCGCATAGCAGGTACCAGTGCGCCGCCCGCAGCGACGCTACGGCCGAACGGCGGGGTGAGGTTTCGAGTGGAAAACATACTAGCATTGTGTATTACATTAAATAAAGGTACACTGTTGATGCAGATTACCACATTCGAAATCTGCATGGTCGATTGACTATCATTGATATTGTTCGGTAATTTGGTACTGAGTGCAACAAAATCTTCAATCTTTCATATGCTTATATACATACATGGTGGCTATTCAAATGGTGGTTGTTACAATGGGCGGAGCTAGGGGCTGAACTCCCCCCCAATGTCAGAATATCTGTAGTTAATACAAACACAGAAGCTGTTCCGAGTCAATGGCGGGGAAGGCTCCAGTCCCGTACCAGCCCCCATCCTCACTGCTCCCCCGTCCGAAATGTCTCCCATGAGCCATCTCAGCACGCCTCTGGACCCTGCTACCGTTCCCTAGATGCCTGAGGGCATCACTGCTCACTTCCTCGGATCTCTAAACACGCCTCGGCACCCTCTGCCCTCTAGTCAGGTTCCCGTCCGCCCCGACCGGCTTGCCACCCGCTGTATACACTCGGATAGAAGTGTTATGCCTTTCTTGCACGCATTTACCGGCTGCAGCCTACTGCCGCAGCACGGAAGGTCCATGCAAGAAGGGCAGAATGACGTCACTACTGCTGCGGGAAAAACGGGACCGAAGTATTTTGCCCCTCAGTGGCGAACTATTCGTTGGAGCGTCATGAAACAAAAACGGCAGAGCTCATAATTTCCCATACTACAAGCATAGAGAGAGCCAAATATCTCAGTTGAGTATAAAGGCACTTTATCACGTGATGAATCTATTGCAACCTATGAAAACCGCATCAAATTCAGTCTTTATCATCATATAGCTCAAAACCTATGGGAGACGCGCGGGTATGGTCAGGCAGACGGTTGTAGAACTTGAGCCGGGCTTCTTTTGGTACCAATTTCGAAAAGAAAATTTGGAAATATGTAGTCCTAAATTCCCCAAAAAAATTGTATTTTTGCAGAAAAATATTTCTCATTAACTCAGAAATTTGCATTTTGAATATGTTGTTGTAATGACAATACCCATCTCAACAAAGAAAACTGTGTTCAAAAATGTCCAGAATTTTAAAAGTTATATGGTTTTAAAATTTTATGCCATAATTGCAATGTTTTGGAAAAAGGGCCAAAACTGACCTTCAAAATTATGCTTTTGGTTCAGTTTAGTGTCTATGCAGTAATGCACAGTCCATTCTGTTTGTAAAAATCCAGTTTGGAACACCTAGCATCATATCTTTAAATATTTTGAACTTATAACTTTGGTAATGCATTTCACTACAAGTTGGAGGTAAAAGTTTCAAAAAATCATTTTGGAAGTACAAATTTGGATTTTTACTTCAAACTTTGAGCAACAACTGGTAGTTGATTGTGTGTAAAAGAGTGTAAGTTTGAGAGCTGTAGACTAAAAATATAAAAATAGAAAAATAAAAGTTTAGAAAAATATAATCCAAAATTTTGGAAAAGTTTTTGCAAAATTCGAAAATCTGCAGCCGTCGGGATTTTTTATGGGTTTCTGCCTTTCATCCCTGCAAGCTTCAAGTATCTGATACCAGTCCTCAGAACAGTCCCAGTTCGCATGCGCTGTAAAGTCTGCAGTGAATGAGAGTGAAGATACCGTTATAATTGACTGAAGCATGTTGGTATGTTGTGTGTTTGTCTCTTGGTCTAAACTATCCCTTATAGCCTAATATTCCTTAGAATTCCTACTGCGCATGCGCAGAACAATGTCGTGCCATACAGCCGTGAATTTGGATTAGCAGATAGTATTCTGCTATTACTCGCAAAGTTTAAGCCCAATCGGTCTATTGGCTTCCGAGATAGCCTCCCTGACCATAAGTTCTAATGCGCATGCGCACTTACGTTTGTAGTAAGCAAGGGTGTCAAAACTTTCATACTAGATTTAAGCATGTTTGCTCTGCTCTGTCCATGTCCTCTTCTGAAATATCCTCACCTTTAAGGCTTGTCTTTAAGATTTCTACTGCGCATGCGCAGGGCAGTGCAGCTTCACTATGACATTATTTGTGGTTTTCACTCCGTGTCATTTTCTTGTTCACAAAATTTAAAACAAAAATCAGCCCGTAGGTTGCCGGGATAGCCTCTGTTACCATTAGTTCCACTGCGCATGCGCAGTGACCTTTCATTGACCTGAAGACCGGATTCAAAATCTGCATGACCGATTTCCTCTCATTAATATTGTTTGACAATATGGAATAGAGTGCAACGAGATTTATATATTATTTACATGTCTAAATACGATAGCGGATACAAGGGGCGAGGCTAGTGGGCTTAAGTCCTCCCCATGTGAAAATGCCTAGAGCTATAGCATGAGCAAAGGATGTTTGGAGGCAATGGCAGAGAGGCTGGAGCTAAAAGGTGAATTCAGGGTAGCGGGGGGGATAAGAGGCACGTGCACCCCCCCCTTTGGTCGATCCTCAGCAACCCCTGAAATGGCCACGGCGCCTCTCAAACATTCGATGGCACCCTTGAAATGTCACTTCCCACCCTTTCCCCTAAGATGCAAAAATTGGCGCCCATCGGAAGGATTTTACGTGTCAAAAGTTGCGCTCTATGCTCCGGATTACACCCCTTGCCCTGCGGACGGTGCCTCCTCTATCGGTAATCCTTGATCCGCCTATGCTCAAGCTCCTTAGCCCCACCACCGAACTGATATCCTGGATCCGCTAATGCTCCAACTCCTGAGGCCCATCCCCGTACTGATGTCCTGGATCCGCCTATGCTCGAGCTCCTCAGCCCCACCCCCTTACTGATGTCCTGGATCCGCCTATGCTCGAACTCCCTAGCCCCACCTTCGTACTGTCCTAGATCCGCCTATGCTCGAGCTCCCTAGCCCCACCCCGTACTGATGTCCTGGATCTGCCTATGCTCGAGCTCCTTACCCCACCCCGTACTGATGTCCTGGATCCGCCTATGCTCGAGCTCCTTAGCCCCACCCCCGAACTGATGTCCTGGATCCGCCTATGATCGAGCTACTTAGGCCCATCCCCGTACTGATGTCCTGGTTCCGCCTATGCTCGAACTCCTTAGCCCCACCCCGTACTGATGTACTGGATCCGCCTATGCTCGAGCTCCTTAGCCCCACCCCGTACTGATGTCCTGGATCCGCCTATGCTCGAGCTCACTAGTCCCACCCCGGTACTGATGTCTTGGATCCGCCTATGCTCGAGCTCCTTAGCCCCACCCCCGTATTGATGTCCTGGATCCGCTTCTGCTCGAGGTCCCGAGTTCCAACCCGCTCCGGATGTCCTGGATCCGCCTATGCTCGAGCTCCTTAGCCCCACCCCGTACTGATGTACTGGATCCGCCTATGCTCGAGCTCCTTCGCCCCATCCCGTACTGATGTCCTGGATCCGCCTATTCTCGAGCTCACTAGTCCCACCCCGGTACTGATGTCTTGGATCCGCCTATGCTCAAGCTCCTTAGCCCCACCCCCATACTAATGGCCTGGATCCGCCACTGCTTATAAAGTTTATTTAAGCAGGGAGTGCATGGAGTCACGTGTCATGGTATCACCACAAAGCGGTTTATTCGGCTGGGAAAGAAATGGTGTGCAACGGTGAATCCTTTGGCCAGTGCTACCTATGGTTAGAGGATGCATTAACTAGTGGGTAGATAGATAGACAGATGATAAACTTTTATTGGACAGAAACAATATGACAGGTATAACAAATAGATTGACGCAAAAGCCCGAAGGCTTAAGTGGTGGGGCCTCTCTTATCTCTCTCATAAAACACATCACTTTTACCGGACCTATCACACACATACACAGTAAGATTTGGACACACATAAAGAAACAAAACACAACAAACCAAACAAGCAAACCAGTTCCTGACCACCATTTTGTTTTTTATTCGTCGCAAGTCGCCGCAGCGAGCGGGACCCTACCGCACGGCCGCCACCCGGCCGTCCGACTGATATGAATATCTAATAGACAACGCGCCCGCCGCACGAGTAGAGGAGCCGAAACGAGACAGACTACCCTGCCACCACCGGGCATTCGCGCTGGTCTATAGCATGCGTAGATAGCTATGGTATCTGTCTCGCATAGCAGGTACCAGTGCGCCGCCCGCAGCGACGCTACGGCCGAACGGCGGGGTGAGGTTTCGAGTGGAAAACATACTAGCATTGTGTATTACATTAAATAAAGGTACACTGTTGTTGCTGTGATATGCAACTTGTTGCGATGGCAAGATATGTCTTTGAACTAGCTTTTTGCCAAATTTCATCCACTTCCATCTATATTAACCAATCGAAATCCTGGTGTGAAGCAAAAATTAACCGATAAAATTACCACTTTGAAATGTATTTTACGGCTGTTAGCGCGGAAGCCGTAAGAGATAAGTGGGGGTATGAGTGAGAAAAATGACGGCAACGAAGTTTTCTATCCAGCCGTGTTAATTTCCATACCGTGGCTATCATGGTCTGGAAACCAGGGAGCTGAGAATAAAATTTTTAAAAACTTATATTTTATTTTTGCCTCTAAAATAAAAAAGTTTCAGTCTGAAAGTTTTTATCTCTAAATATATAATAAAGGAGGCTATTCTCTTTTATTATCTGAAATGGGAACTAATTTATATTAATTAGATCGGAAGATATAAGGGTTTGACTGATATTTTGGGAAATGCAGACCTTCGCAGAATGGGCCAAAAAGGACCCTTAAATTTCCGTTTTTGTTTTGTTTCTGTGTTTGTGCAGTACTGCAGAAACCGGCCTTTAAGTTGGTATTTAACTCAGAACCTGAACTGCTGTAGCTTCAGATATTTCGAGCCTGTAGTTTAGACTATGAGTCTTATGCTAAATTTAGGGTGCAAAGTTTAAAAGCTAATTTAGAGCCTTAAATTTATAACTTTTTCTTTCAAACTTTTTGTGTGAACTACAAATTTCCTTGATGTAAAAGGGTGCAAGTTTAAAGACTGTAGATGAATTAGCAAAAAATAGAAAAATAAAAGTTTAAAATCACAAAATGCAAAATTCTGGGCAAAATTTTGAAAACATTGAAAATTGACAACCGTGGTGCTTATTCATTTGGAAGTGCCTTCTATCCACAAAAGTTTTAGGTCTCTGATACCAGCGCTCAGAACAGACAACAACAACAACAACCTCGGCCTGCGGCCTCGGCAGGTGCCGCTCCGGCGCAGGAGAAGCCGGTGACAATGTACGTTAGGCAAACAGTTCGATTGACAGGCGAGTGTTTTCAGCAGTTTGATACTTATGACAACGCAATGTTGGAGTTTTAGGTTTTGTGTTCTCATTATGGGTCCATTCAATCCCCTGTGTAGGCCCATGTTTTCCTACATTAGCATGTGTCTGCACACTGCGTCACGTTTGCCCTCTATTTATGTCATCACATAGATAAACACACGTATAATGGTTGTTTTGTTAAGTAAAGACTGGGCATGACCAGAAGAAAGGAGATACATTATAAAATATGATGGGTTTGCCGACCGTATTTCACCTATACCTGCAGATTTTCACCCAATTCAGCCAATTTGTTAACGAGTTAGCTTCGGTTACCCTACTCCCAGTCCGCATGTGCAGTAACGTCTGCAGTGAATGAGAGCAAAGATACCGTTATAGTTTGCTGAAGCATGTTAATATGCCGTTTGTTTGTCTCCTGGTCTAAATGAACCCTTAGAGCCTATTATTCCTTGGAATTCCTACTACACATGCGCATAATAGTGCAGCGTCATAATGCCACCAATTAGGATTAGCAGATGCTTTTCTGCTTTTACTCGCAAAAATTTGAGCGAAATCGGTCTATGGGCTCCCGAGATAGCCTCCATGACCATAAGTTATAATGCGCATGCGCACTGACTTTTGTTGTTATGAAGGGTGACAAAACATTCATACTAACTTTAAGCACGTTGGCTTTCCCTCTGTTTAGGTCCTCCTCTGAAATATCCTCGCCTTTCAGGCCTATTTTCATAATTTATGCTGCGCATGCGCAGAGCAGTGCAGCTTCAATGACATTTTTACTTACATTTCGTGATATTCTTCTGTTCACAAAATTTCAAGAAAATCGACCCGTAGGTTGCCGAGATAGCCTCTGTTACCATTAGTTGCAGTGCGCATGCGCAGTGACCTTTTGTTGACCTGAATACCACATTCGAAATCTGCATGGTCGATTGCTTCTCATTGATATTGTTTGGTAATTTTGTACGGAGTGCAACGAAATCTTCAATCTTTCATATGCTTATATATATACATGGTGGCTATTCAAATGGTGGTAGATACAATGGGCGGAGCTAGGGGCTGAACTCCCCCCCGCCCAATGTCAGAATATCTATGGTTAATACAAACACAGAAGCTGTTCCGAGGCAATGGCGGGGAAGGCTCCAGTCCCGTACCAGCCCCCATCCTCACTGCTCCCCCGTCCGAAATGTTTCCCATGAGCTATCTCAGCACGCCTCTGGACCCTGCTACCGTTCCCTAGATACCTGAGGGCATCACTGCTCACTTCCTCAGATCTCTAAACACGCCTCGGCACCCTCTGCCCTCTAGTCAGGTTCCCGTCCGCCCCGACCGGCTAGCCACCCGCTGTATGCACTCGGATAGAAATGTTATGCCTTTCTTGCACGCATTTACCGGCTGCAGCCCACTGCCGCAGCACAGAAGGTCCATGCAAGAAGGGCAGAATGACGTCACTACTGCTGCGGGAAAAACGGGACCGAAGTATTTTGCCCCTCAGTGGCGAACTAATCGTCGGAGCGCCATGTAACAAAAACGCCAGAGCTCATAATTTCCCATACTAAAAGTTTAGAGAGAGCCATATATCTCAGTTGAGCATAAAGGCACTTTATCACGTGATGAATTTATTATAACGTATGAAAACCGCATTGAATTCAGTCCTTATCATCATATAGCTTAAAACCTATGAGAGACGCGCGGGTATGGTCAGGCAGATGGTTGTAGAACTTGAGCCGGGATTTTTTGGTACCAATTTCGAAAAGAAAATTTGGAAATATGTAGTCCTAAATTCGAAAAAAACAAAAAAATATTGTATTTTTGGCAGAAAAATATTTCCCATTAACTCAGAAATTTGCTTTTAGAATATGTTGTCGTAATGACAATACCCATTTCAACAAAGAAAATTGCGTTCAAAAATGTCCAGAATTTTGAAAGTTATATGGTTTTAAAGTTTTAGGACTTATTTGCAATGTTTTGGAAAAAGGGCCAAAACTGACCTTCAAAATTATGCTTTTGGTTCACTTTAGTGTCTATGCAGTAATGCACAGTCCATTCTGTCTGTAAAAATCCAGTTTGGAACACCTAGCATCATATCTTCCGATATTTCGAACTTATAACTTTGGTAATGCATTTCACTACAAGCTTGAGGTAAAAGTTTCAAAAAATCATTTTAGAAGTACAAATTTGGATTTTTGCTTAAAACTTTGAGCAACAACTGGTAATTGATTGTGTGTAAAAGAGTCTAAGTTTGAGAGCTGTAGACTAAAAATAGAAAAATAGAAAAATAAAAGTTTATAAAAATATAATCCAAAATTTTGGAAAAGTTTTTGCAAAATTCGAAAATCTGCAGCCGTCGGGATTTTTTATGGGTTCCTGCCTTTCATTCCTGCAAGTTTCAAGTATCTGATACCAGTCCTCAGAACAGACAACTACTACTACTACTACGGACAACAGAGAACGAAAAACTGTCAGTATAGAACCCGTTTCTCACTTCGTTCGTCACCGGCTTCTGACAGACAACCACGACGAGACCGGAAAAACTGTCAGAATAAAAGCCGTTTCTTACTTCGTTCGTCACCGGCTTCTGACAACCTCGGCCTGCGGCCTCGGCAGGTGCCGCTCCGGCGCAGGAGAAGCCGGTAACAATGTACGTAAGCCAAACAGTTCGATTGACAGGCGAGTGTTTTCAGCAGTTTGATACTTATAACAACGCAATGTTTGAGTTTTAGGTTTTGTGTTCTCATTATGGCTCCATTTAATCCCCTGTCTAGGCCCATGTTTTCCTAAATTAGCATGTATCTGCATACTGCATCACGCTTGCCCTCTGTTCATGTCATGACATAAGTAAACACACGTATAATGTTTGTTTTGTTAAGCAAAGACTAGGCATGACCAGAAGAAAGGCGATGCAATATAAAATATGACGGGTTTTCCGACAGTATTTCACCTATACCTGCAGATTTTCACCCAATTCAGCCTATTTGTTACCGAGTTATGCCCAAGCTCGAGACCTCAGCCCCACCACCCAACTGATGTCCTGGATCCGCCTATGCTCGAGCTCTTTAGCCCCACCCCCGTACTGATGTCCTGGATCCGCCTATGCTCGAGCTCCTTACCCCAACCCCTTACTGATGTCCTGGATCTGCCTATGCTCGAACTCCGTAGCCCCACCTCTGTAATGCCCTGGATCCGCCTATACTCGAACTCCATAGCCCTACCCCCTACTGATGTCCTGGATCCGCTTATGCGCGAGCCAACTAGCCCCACCCCCATACTGATTTCCTGGATCCGCCTATGCCCGATTTCCTTAGCACCACCCCGTACTGATGTCCTGGATCCGCTTATGCTCGAGCTCCTTAGCCCCACCCCCAAACTGATGACCTATATCCGCCTATGCTCGAGCTCCTTAGCCCCACCCCCGTACTGATGTCCTGGATCGGACTATGCTCTAACTTCTTAGCCCCACCTCCGTACTGATGTCCTGGATCCGCCTATGCTCCATCTCCTTAGCCCCACCCCCGTACTGATGTCCTGGATCCGCCTATGCTCGAGCTGCTTAGCCCCACCCCGTACTGATGTCCTGGATCCGCCTATGCTCGAGCTCCTTAGCCCCACCTCCGGACTGATGCCTGGATCCGCCTATGAGCGAGCTCCTTAGGCCCATCCCTGTACTGATGTCCTGGATCCGCCTATGCTCGAGCTCCTTAGCCCCACCCTCGTACTAATGTCCTGGATCCGCCTATTTTCGAGCTCCTTAGCCCCATCCCCGAACTGATGTCCTGGATCCGCCTATGCTCAAACTCCTCAGGCCCATCCCCGTACTGATGTCCTGGATCCGCCTATGCTCGAGCGCCTTAGCCCCACGCACTTACTGATGTCCTGGTTCCGCCTATGCTCGAACTCCGTAGCCCCACCTCCGTACTGTCCTGGTTCCGCCTATGCTCAAGCTCCTTAGCCCCATTCCTGTACTGATGTCCTGGATCCGCCTATGTTTGAGGTCCCGAGTTCCACCCCGTACTGATGTCCTGGATCCGCCTATGATCGAGCTCCTTAGCCCCACCCCCGTACTGATGTCCTGGGTCCACCTATACTCGAGCTCCTTAGCCCCACCCCGAACTGATGTCCTGGATCTGCCTATGATCGAGCTCCTTAGGTCCATCCCCGTACTGATGTCCTGGATCCGCCTATGCTCGAGCTCCTTAGCCCTACCCCTACTGATGTCTTGGATCCACCTATGCTCGAGCTCCTTAGCCCCACCCCCCGAACTGATGTCCTGGATCCGCCTATGCTCGAGCTCCTTAGCCCCAATCCCTTACTGATGTCCTGGATCCGCCTATGCTCAAACTCCGTAGCCCCACCTCCGTACTGTCTTGGATCCGCCTATGCTCGAGGTCCTTAGCCCCACCCCCGTACTGATGTCCTGGATCCGCTTATGCTCGAGCTCCCTAGCCCCAACCCCGTCCTGATGTTTTGGATCCGCCTACGTTCGAGCTCCTTAGCCCCACCCCGTACTGATGTCCTGGATCCGCCTATGCTCGAGCTCCCTCGCCCCACACCGGTACTGATGTCTTGGATCCGCCTATGCTCCAGCTCCTTAGTCCCACCCCCATACTAATGGCCTGGATCCGCCACTGCTTATACAGTTGATTTAAGCAGGCAGTGCAAGGAGTCACGTGTCATGGTATCACCACAAAGAGGTTTATTCGGCTGGGAAAGAAATTGTTTGCAACGGTGGATCCTTTAACCAGTGTTACCTATGGTTAGAGAATGCATTAACTAGCGGGTAGACAGATAGATAGATGTTAAACTTTTATTGGTCGGAAACAATATGACAGGCATAACAAAGAGATTGACGCAAAAGCCCGAAGGCTTAAGTGGTGGGGCCTCTGTTATCTCTCTCATAAAACACATCACTTTTACCGGACCTATCACACACATAAACAGTAAGATTCGGACACACGTAAAGAAACAAAACACAACAAACCAAACAAGCAAACCAGTTCCTGACCACCATTTTGTTTTTTATTCGTCGTAGGTCGCCACAGCGCGCAGGACCCTACCGCACGGCCGCCACCCGGCCGTCCGACTGACATGAATATCTAATAGACAACGCGCCCGCCGCACGAGTAGAGGAGCCGAAACGAGACAGACTACCCTGCCACCACTGGGCATTTGCGCTGGTCTATAGCATGCATACATAGCTATGGCATCTGTCTCGCATAGCAGCTACCAGTGCGACGCCCGCAGCGACGCTACGGCCGAACGGCGGGGTGAGGTTTCGAGCTGGAAACACACTAGCATGATGTTTTTTTCCTCTATATTTTGCACCATTAGGCATCACAAGTTACATTCATACATCGTAACATTTTTCACTTTTTCAATACTCTTAGCTTCACCATCTTCACATTCCACGGAAAAATCACAAACCCAGTATTCCTCATAAGCACTTTCAATCCCACCCCACCCCACCCCTCCCGACCGCACTATTTTAGGCAGGCATTACCTATACCGCCACATATTGTGTTTGCACTCCGCCTGTCGATGGCATATGGAGCTAGAACCCGTTAGATACACCTGACAAAGGTCCCCCAGGTGGCACCGCGCGGAGAGCGCCCGACGCGGGGCGCCGGGGCATCAATTCCGCCGCTTACCCCGCGCCTCCGGACCCAGGGGGCCCGGCGGCGCGGAGGAGTCCCTGAATCCACCCGGGCGCACAGTAAATTACTGAGCGCCCAAGCGGACTCCCCCTGCGCCCCTGTCCTACGGAAGGGGAGTACTAGTCGCACTTCTCCAAATGCGACCCAACCCCCTCCGTCGGACAGCAGTGTGGCTCCAGACGCGAGGTCAGGAGCCCACAGGGGGGAGGCAGGCTCTCGGCGCCAGGCAGCCCCCCGCGCAGCGCCACCAAGAGGACTACATTTTGGGTTTGCAAGGTGCTATTCAAAACGATAATCGTAATTCCTCATCAACAAAAGGTCTCCATCTAGATTTAAACTGTTCTAGTCTTCCTTTTCTCTTTGCCGTATACAGCTCGATTTTAAACAACCTCAATAAGCGAGAGACGAAGTGATTAACGTCCATATTTCCATCACTGAAGCGCTGAGATACAATAAATTGTTTTGCATTTAGAATTATAAAATTAATAATTGGTGAGGCCTCAATAGATCCGAAAATAATATTTCTCTCGTTCATGTCAAATTTCCATCGTTGTTCTAGCCTTTGATTCATTTTTGACACCAATAGGACCCAAAAGCTACGCACACATTCGCAATTTAAGAAAAAATGTTGAATTGTTTCAATTTCACCACACTGATCACAAAATGGGTCGTCCACAACAGATCGAACGCACAAGTACCGTTTCGTTGGGAAAAATCTGTGCAAGATTCTGAATTGTAAATTTTGTAGTTTAGTAGATTGTGTTATCCTAAATGGTAATGAATACATCTTTTTCCAATTATCGCCAAAATTTATCGCCTCATTTGTCCATCTTATTTGTGCACTTGGTGTGACCTCTCGTAACCATTTGCTGCGAAAGAATTTTGAACTAATAAATTTTATATTAACTTCCTTGCTCTTTATGTGTACAGTTGGTTTCGTGAGTCTATTTTCAGGGCTTAATCTTTCACTCCCAGCAATCCAACGTCTCCACTGTAAAGGTATAGCTTGATACCAACTCATGTATACAAGCCTATTTAACTTAAGTCCAGGGTAACTTTGTTTAAACTGCTCATAGGTATAAGCTTGCCCCTCATTATCGAAAAGATCGTCGACTAAAATAATGTCTCGTCTATAAAGTGCAAGAGAAAAAATAGGCTTTCCACCCACACGGATCGCAACATTATTCCAAATTAATTGCATTCGAACCTCTGTGCCATTGGTAGGTTCCTTCACCGGGAGACATTCTCTCAACCATCTGAGCATTTCTGTATAAAATGAAGAAATTCTCGTAGTTTTTATCCAAATATCGCCGTAATTCATGTGTAGAATGTGCTCGTATTTTAACCCCAACCGGTTCAGAAGTATTCTAGACGACACCAGATCCTTGTTAGCGAATAATTTGGCGAACCATGAAACTCGTATGCTTTTATAAATACTTTCGACATTGGGCGCATTCATGCCTCCACTTGCGATGTCTTGGAACAGAACATCGCGAGATACTTTAGGTGGTCGCCCTCTCCAGATAAACCTCATAATTTTCGACTGTATCATGTTGAGACATTTCTGATTAATCGATACAACGGAAGTGATATAAATCAGTCTAGAAATAATGAGAGATTTAGCAATAGTAATCTTTCCCTTTAATGTTAAATCTCGCTGTGACCACTGATTTAGAGTGTTTTGTATTTTCATCACAATTGGTTGAATGTTATGTTCGTCGCAGTTTTCCGAGGCACTGAATTGTATACCTAGAATTTTGACCTGTTTTGAGGGGGTTGCACCGAAAATTTCGTGACAAGAACACTTGCTAGCACCGAGCCACATGAACTGAGATTTTTCTAGGTTTAGCTGAAGACCTGAAATTTTTCCAAAGTTGTTTATGATCTCAAGTGCGTTTTCGGCTGAATCTGCGTTGTCGACAAAAAGTGTCGTATCATCGATGTATTGAGAGATTTTTGACTCTACTTGTGACACTTTTATCCCTTTAACGTTTTCGGATGCTCGAATTTTGATTGCTAATATTTCTACCACCAGACAAAATAATAAACTAGATGATGGGCACCCTTGCTGTAATCCTCGCGAAGGATTGAACCAATGTGATGTATAGCCGTTGTTAATGATTGCAAGTTCAGTGTCTTTATGCAAAAGCTGAATCCACTGGATGAAAAGCGAACCAAAGCCAAATGTTCTTAAGGTATCGTAGATGAAACCATGCTCAACCGTGTTGAACGCGTTTTGAAAATCCAGAGCAATTAATATACCATTCAAATTATCTTTGTTAGAATATTTTATAACGTCATCTATCATTCTTAAGTTAAATCCTATATTCCTGCCACGAATTGAGCCTGTTTGGTCCGGTGCAACTAGTTTTGGTATTACCCGCATGATTCTGTTGGCTAACACTTTAGCCACGATTTTATACACAATATCCAACAAGCAAATCGCTCTTTTGTTCTTCAACTTTTTTGGTCTCCCTTTTTGGTATCATGGTAATGACAGCCCTTCTCTGCGTGACGAAAAAATGACCCTGTGACTTTGCTTGATTAATATAGTTCATTAAAATAGTTTCCAAGTCAAGCCAGAAGAACTGAAAAAATTCCTTTGAGAATCCTGAAACTGAGGGAGACTTATTATTTGCCATAACATCAAGCGCTGCTTTACACTCAATGTTTGTTATAGGGGCATCGGTCAAAGCGCGATCCTCATCGGTCAGTTGCGGGAAATCTAAAGTCCCTAAAAATTCTCTGCAAAGTGAATGACTGTCATCGATCAAATTGTTTTGTGTGGTTGAATATAAATTTTTAAAATAATCCCTACAAAAATTTAGTATATTCGTATTTCCGGTAACTAACATGTTATCATCAGTCTGAAGAACGTTAACCTCCTTTTTAATTTTTCTGTTCCGGCTCAAATTCAGGAAATATTTCGTGGGCCGCTCTCCCTCCTCTATCCATCGAGCCCCACTGAACACCATTGCCCTCTTTCCCTTCTCCTCCTCTATGTCGTTCACTACATTTTTCAGCTCTTGGTACTGCTGTATGAGTTCGTCACTGGGGTTTGTAGCCATTTGACTCTCACATTTTTCTAATATTAGCATAAATTTTTCATTCTCTTTACGCCTTTCTTTCCCAATTTCTTTCCATCTCCTGATACTGATGACTCGAATGTTGCTTGAGAACAGTTCTAACTTTAAACCCCAATCAGAAATTCCGCATATATACCTCCTCTCCTGTCGTTGCCTTTTGCATCTCTAACTTGGCTAAATGGATGAACTTGCTATCTTGAAGGAGATCGTTTCTGAAGCGAAATAGCCCAGGGCCCTTATTCGAAGCGAAAATAACAATTTCTGCAGTTACTATACTGTGATCGCTTAAGATTGATGGTTTAATTTCGGACCTATTCACAACATGATTAGAAATAATACGTCTGCCTCCAAAAATATAATCGATTCGCGATTGCTGCACAGGAGCTGTTAGACGTTTCCATGTGTAGCGGGTCAATTCAGGGTTCTTGTGTCGCCACAAGTCTATCAAATCATGCTCCTGAAGAATGTTGTTAAGCTTTCTTGATGCATTAGATGGACGGAATCTCACATTACTTGTTTCTCGTTCCGTTAGATGTGCATTCATGTCACCGCAAATTAACAGATAGCCTTTCTCGACGTCAGACAAAGATTCAATTTTATCATTTAGCAAAGTGAAAAATTCTAGTTGCTCTCTCTGTTTGTTCTGGGTGGGTGCATATACTGCTATCAACTTAACACAACAATTTTCAAACGCCAAATCCAAAATCAAAAGTCGTCCGTTTTCCTCTATGTGAGTGGCATTTACTGTGCAGGTACCTTGCAATGATTTCGGCATGAGCACAGCTACACCACATTCGCTACCACTGCGACCATGGGACAAAATAATTTGACTTCCCCATTCTCTCTGCCAAAAGGTGTTATCATTTCGGTTTGAATGAGTTTCCTGTAACACTACCACATAATTCGGAAAGTTAACGTGAAGGAACCGGAAAATGGAGCGTCTTTTCGTTACCTGACGTAAACCTCTAACGTTAAAGGTTAAGACCTTCAGCTCTGGCATTTTATTTAAAGTATCTCATCCAATTCAAGTCATAAACTCTCATCCCATTGGAGCTATTTTGATCGAGCCGCGTGAGGATCTTATCACGTGATGACCAGAGATGGGAGATGCGGAGTGGAACATAACTAGCGCCACCTACCATTAGTTGACTGAATTAGGGTTTCCATTGTGACCGGCTCGACGATTCAGCACAAGAAAATCCTTGAATCTTGCATTTACAAAGAAGAAATAATAAATACTGTGGGTTCGTAATCTATGCATCGACAAGCTGAGGCTTAAATAGCTGCTATGTACTAGTTTTTTCTTTCCTCCCTGCCCACCACACCAGCCACCAAACGACATTTTTAGCTCCCCACCCCAGCCATGCTTTCCTAACCCCCTCCTTCACTAAACATCATTTTGTGTTAACACTGACCCCGCCAGACACGAGGACGGGGCCCCGGGCAGCCAGCGTGCGACCGAGGCGCTTATAGTATCTGCTGCCAAATTACAATTGAACAAATGTACCTATGCTGCTCTGGTCATCTAACACAGGACGTGATTCCGACCAACATGGCCTCGGCTATCGGATTATGCAGCCTTACACGCAAAACACACACCGACACTCTGTTGATGAACAGTGCACATTAGAATCAATAACATAGGAATGAACATCAGCTTACAGTTCTCTTTGACGAGAGAAGCCAGGATCCCCGGCGGCCGCCCACGGGGGTGCATCTGGGATGTGCTGTCGGAAGGTTGTGCGCCGACCAAACGTTGAGCCCGAGAGATGTCGCGCGGGCGGCCGCCGAGGAGCCCGGGACACAGCGTTATGAGCTGCGGATACATTCACCTATTTTAGTCGTATGGCAAGTATCCTGCTACACATCAATTTCATTATTCAAAACATTACATCACAATATTCTGGCTTTACCATAAAGTTCAGCAAATGGATTCTCAATCAACTATGTCCATGCTCCAGCTTAAAGTAATGTTTCTATTGGATTTACGGGCTTAATAATTACACAAGCTATACGGCGACAGCCTTTTAAGACACACAGATAAATTCCGGATGATTACTCAAATTATTTCCTGCTGGGTAAGTGCCAATACATTTCCAGATGCACAATGATGAGAGTTACAAGATATGACGATTATATTATGCATCAACCACCCCATAGCAGTAATACAGTAAGAGACCAGTAAGATGAAAACCCGCAGAGTCGGAAATACCCAGTTACCAATCTCCAACGCAGATTGAAGCCGAATACCAACTCCAGTGGTGATTTTCAGACTAGGTGGACTGAAAAAACGCGATGTCCTGTGTTTTCCTGGGACACGGGAGGTCCGGCACCATCTGCATGACAACTGCCCGTGATTCCGACACACGAGACTCGAAATACCCCCGTGAAGCCATGCAAACGCAAACATATAACATACAATTACAAGCACCAGTTTTGTTCGAATTCACTAACTCAAAGCATTATGTTTTACTGAATCCATCAACACCTATCCCGATTATTTGCCTGAGTTCACGAGAGACCTCGCTCCATCATGAACCGCAGCTGCATCATCACCACCAGCGTCCATTGTCGCTCCATGTCCCGCCTCCGTCTGCCTTCCCGGAGTCGCCGCCCGGAAACTCTCCACCGCACCTACCACGGGCCCCGGCCGGGGGCCTCCCGTCGCCTCCGGAGAGCGGCGGGTCCCCTCCGCCGTAGACGCCGGGCCAAACAGACGGCCACCAGGCCGCGACCCCGGAGCCGGGCGCGGGCCACGTCGTAGCTGGTCGCGCCGGTCTCCCAACCGCCAGCCGCGCTGCTGCCCACGACGATCAGGCAGCTCCGGAAGCTTGCCACCCAACAAGTTCCGCAGCTGTTCCTGGCTCTTCACCATGATGTTTGCTCCTTTTGGAGTCGTGCGGCAGTACACAAAGCCACGGCGCGTAAAAACGGACGCGACCTTACTGCCGTTCTCGGGGCCGCGCGCAGCGAGCAACAGCTGATAGATTCGCTGCATGTCCGGCACCAGCGACTCATTAATAAACAGTGGCGCCATCTCTGACTGCGCCGGAGCACCACCGCGGCTATGAGAGACCCGCTCTCCGGCCATGCCACGCCCCGGGAACAGCTCAAAGCGGCGTTCGAAAACAGTGTCCCGGACACTCCTCCTTAGAAATTTTACGATGACTTTCGAGTCCGACTCCAAGCGATGGGCGACTTGGATATCATCTGACGAAAGCAGGAGTCCTGGGAAGCGAGAATTGAGGACCTCGACCACTCTAGGCACCATATCTTCTCCCTGAGTGCGGTTCCCAAATGCCCCACAAGTCAGAATCAGAGATGAAAGACGCCGATTTCGGTCAATTCCATCCAGCCTGTCACGCAGCTCCTCGTTTTCCTCCTTTCTCTGCTGGCATTCCTTCTTCAGATCAGTTATAGCCCTATCTTTGTCGAAAATTTCACTTTCCAATACCTCCAGTCTTTTTTCCATACATTCAAATTTCCTTTCTAGCGCTTTGATGATTTGGTCGTTGCCTTTCTCTATGAGGTCCTTAACACGCGCATTGACGGGGGGCGGGTACCCGCCCCCCTCGGGTTTTTCGGAGTTAGTAGAAAAACGGCGGCGCGTAGCGCCACCGTACTTGGTATACCTTTTCCTTCATCATTTTTACAACTTCTGTGAAAATTTTAAGGTTAGGTCGTCTCAGGTCAGGTCACCAGTACAGGTCAAGTGACCAGACCTCAAAAAAGTTTAAGATAGCATAAGTCGGAGCAGGGTGAACTTATCCGATTGAAACTCATATCACATAATAGCCCTACCGAGTTCTCTAAAATATGTTCCGGTATTTTTGATATCGATGACCTAAGGTCAGGTACGACGCATGACCTCTCCATTGGAAATAAATGGGAAAAATGGTTTTTACGGAATAACTCAGTCTCTGATGGTGATAGAGCATTTATTTTAGCTGCATTAGACTCGCCTGGGCTTTGCGGTTCTAATGATATGCATTTTATATAATTTGACCCTGACCTGACCTCAGGTCAGGTCAAATCTTTGATTTGACCTAGCAAGGTCAAATTATATATCATTCGATTCGGCTTGCTAAGAGGATTCATATAGTTTAAGTCGTTTTGCTCTATCTTTACTTGTTCAGATGTAATGCCCGAAAAACTGAATTTTACATGTTATTCCTATGACGGGCATGTTTTGACCTCTCGTGACCTTAACTGTGACCTGACAAAGAAATGGTTCAAATGTTTTCGATGGAGAAGTGGATGGGCAGCCCAACGCCGTTTACCGTTTTTCGCTACCTACCGTGGTTCTCGAGATCTTAGGGGGCGGGTACCCGCCCCCCGTCAATGCGAAGGTGGCTCAGACCCCCGTCAATGCGCGTGTTAATCGCCTCTAGAGTGACGACAGCTCTGGCCGAACCCACCTCAGTATGCGGACGTGGCGATTTGTGATCATCTGGTTTTCTGATATTTTTTTGACGCTTCCTTTCCAGGTTACGTGTCATTTCACTCACTGATAGTTGTCGTTTCGTCCTGGAAGCCGTATCAGTGCCGGTACCGGATGCTGCATCGGTAAAAACCGAATCTCGGTCATTATCACTGAACTCAGTGTCCGACATGCTGATCTGTCACGCACTCGCACAATCAAAATTCGCAACAGATTATATCTAAGCTGGAAAGCATCCGAGTCCACACCATCTAGCTCACAAAGCGTATTCCACTGTGAAAATCAGCGCCCCGCAGACACCAAGCCGCCCGGCGCCCCGCGCCTCACACCTATCGGTTCACAACATACCCGGGAGCGACCCAGGCACGTCCTCACCCGGCGACCGGTCAGTGCTGACTGGAGCATGATGTATTACATTTAAGTAAAGGTAGACTGGTGTTGCAATGATATGCAGCCTGTTGCAATGGCAAGATATGTCTCTTACCTAGCTGCATGCAAAATTTCATTTCCCTGTAATGAATCTAACCACCCTAAACCCCGGTGTGAAGCAAAAATGAACCTATAAAAGTACCACTTTGAAATATATTTTACGACTTATAGCTCGGACGCCGTAAGAGATAAGGGGAGGGGGTATGAGTGAGAAAAATGACGGCACCAAAGTTTGCTATCCAGCCGTGTTAAGTTCAATACCCTAGCTATCATGTTCTGGAAACCAGGGGGCTGAGAAGAAAAAGTTTCAAAACTTATAATTTATTTTTGCCTATAAAATAAAAAGTTTCAGTCTGAAAGTTCTTATCTCTAAATATATAATAAGAGAGGCTATTCTCTTTTTTTATCTGAAATGGAAACTAAATTTTATTAATTAGATCCGAAGATATAAGGGTTTGAATGATATTTTGGAAATACAGACCTTCACGGAATAGGCCAAAAAGGACCCTCAAATTTCCGTTTTCATTTTTTTGTGTTTGTGCAGAACTGCATAAACAGGCTTATAAGTGGATATTTGACTTAGAACCTGAACTGCCGTAGCTTCAGATATTTCGAGCCTATAGTTTAGACCATGAGTTTTATGTCAAATTTAGGGTGCAAAGTTTAAAAGTTAATTTAGAGACTTAAATTTAAAACTTTTTCTTTCCAACTTTTTGTGTGAACTACAAATTTCCCTCATGTAAAAGGGTGCAAGTTTGAAGAGTCTAGATGAATTGGAAAAAAATAGAAAAATAAAAGTTAAAAATCACATAATGCAAAATTCTGGGCAAAATTTTGAAAATTTTGAAAATTGACAACCGTTGTGCTTATTCATTTGGAAGTGCCTTCTATCCACATAAGTTTTAGGTCTCTGATACCAGCGCTCAGAACAGACAACAACAACAACAACAGACCTCGGCCTGCGACCTCGGCAAGTGCCGCTCCGGCGCAGGAGAAGCCGGTGACAATGTACGTTAGGCAAACAGTTCGATTGACAGGCCAGTGTTTTCAGCAGTATGATACTTATCCCAACGCAATGTTGGGACTTTAGGTCTTGTTTTCTCATTATGAGTCCATTCAATCCCCTGTGTAAGCCCATGTTTTCCTAAATTAGCATGTCTCTGCACACTGTGCCACGTTTGCCCTCTGTTAATGTCATCACATAAATAAACACACGTATAATGTTTGTTTTGTTAAGCAAAGACCGGGCATGACCAGAAGAAAGGAGACACAATATAAACTATGATGGGTTTGCCGACCGTATTTCACCTATACCTGCATATTTTCACCCAATGCAGCCTATTTGTTACCGAGTTAGCTTCGGTAACCCTATGTCCTAGTCCGCATGAGCAGTAACGTCTGCAGTGAATGAGAGCGAAGATACCGTTATAATTGGCTGAAGTATGTTGGTATGCTGTGTGTTTGTCTCCTGGTCTAAATTATCCCTTATAGCCTATTATTCCTTAGAATTCCTACAGAGCATGTGCAGCACAGTACAGCGTCATAATGCCGCCAATTGGGATTAGCAGATAGTATTCTGCTTTTACTCGCAAAGATTGAGCAAAATCGGTCGATTGGCTCCCGAGATAGCCTCAATGACCATAAAATCTAATGCGCATGCGCACTGACCTTTGTAGTTATTAAGGGTGAGAAAAAGTTCATGCTAAATTTAAGCATGTTGGCTCTCCTCTGTTCATTTCTTCCTCTGAAATATCCTCAACTTTAAGGCTTAATTTGATAATTTCTACTGCGCATGCGCAGAGCAGTGCAACTTCAATTTGAAATTTTTGTTTTTATTCCGTGTAATTATCTTGTTCACAAAATTTGAAGGAAATCGACCCGTAGGTTGCTGAGATGGCCTCTGTTACACTTAGTTTCACTGCGCATGTGCAGTGACCTTTCATTGACCTGAAGACCACATTCGAAATCTGCATGACCGATTGTCACTCATTGGTATGGTTGGATAACTTGGAACAGGATGCAACGAGGTTTATGTATCATTTATATGTCTAAACACGGGGGCGGATACAAGGGGTGAGGCTAGGGGCTTAATCCCCCATGTGAAAAGTCCTACAGCTATGGCATAGGCGGAGGATGTTTCAAAGCAATGATCAGGATGCTCAAAAGAATGGGTGAATTCAGGGTGGTGGGGGAAGGGGGTATAGGGGCACGTGCCCCCTTGATCGACCCTCGGCGCCCCTTGAAATGGCCACGGCGCCCCCTTAGACATTTGATGGCGCCGCTTGAAATGGCACTGCCCACCCTCTTAAGATCCGAATATCTGCGCCCATCGGAAGGATTTTGCGTCCACTTGATAGCTTTTGCCGGTCAAAAGTGAGGCCCTCCGGTTCTGGATTACACCCCTTCCCCCGGGACGATTTCTCCCCTCTCGGAAATATTTGATCCGCTTTACTCGAGCCCCTTAGCTCCTCCCCCATACTGATGTCCTGGATCCGCCTATGCTCGAGCTCCTTAGCCCCACCTCCGTACTGATGTCCTGGATCCGGCTATGCTTGAGCTCCTTAGCCCCACCCCTGAACTTATGTCCTGGATCCGCCTATGATCGAGCACCTTAGGCCCATCCCGGCACTGATGCCCTGGGTCCGCCTATGCTCCTTAGCCCCACCCCCGTACTGATGTCCTGGATCCGCCTATGCTCGAACTCCTTATGCCCATCCCCGTACTGATGTCCTGGATCCGCCTATTCTCGAGCTCCTTAGCCCCACCCCCTTACTTATGTCCTGGATCCGCCTATGCTCGAACTCCGAAGCCCCACCTGATAGGTTTTGCCGGTCAAAAGTGGCGTCCCCCTGGTCCGGATGGCCCCCCCCGAGGTGCCCCCTCCGATCGGCAATCCTGGATCCGCCTATGGATAGATGATAAAATTTTATTGGACGAAAACAATATGACGGGTATAACAAAGAGATTGACGCAAAAGCCCGAAGGCTTAAGTGGTGGGGCCTCTCTTATCTCTCTCATAAAACACATCACTTTTTACCGTACGTATCACACACATACACAGTAAGATTTGGGCACCCATAAAGAAACAAATCACAACAAACCAAACAAGCATACCAGTTCCTGACCACCATTTTGTTTTTTATTCGTCGCAAGTCGCCACCGCGAGCGGGACCCTACCGAACGGCCGCCAACCGGCCGGCCGAGTGATCCGCTGCATGCACTCGGATAGAAATGTTATGCCTTTCTTGCACGCATTCACCGGCTGCAGCCTACCGCCGCAGAACACAAGCTCCATGCAAGAAGGGCAGAATGACGTCACTCCTGCTGCGGGAAAAAGGTGACCGAAGTATTTTGGCCCTCAGTAGCGAACTAGTCATCGGAGCGTCATGAAACAAAAACGGCAGAGCTCATAATCTCCCATACTACAAGTATAGAGAGAGCCATAGATTTCAGTTGAGTATAAAGGCACTTTATCACGTGATGAATCTATTACAACCTATGAAAACCGCATCAAATTCAGTCTTTATCATCATATAGCTCAAAACCTATGGGAGACGCGCGGGTATGGTCAGTCAGACGGTTGTAGAACTTGAGCCGGGCTTTTTTGGTACCAATTTCGAAAAGAAAATTTGGAAATATGTAGTCCTAAATTCCCAAAAAAAACAAAAAATATTGTATTTTTTGCAGAAAAATATTTTCCATTAACTCAGAAATTTGCATTTTGAATATGTTGTTGTAATGACAATACCCATCTCAACAAAGAAAACTGCGTTCATAAATGTCCAGAATTTTGAAAGTTATATGGTTTTAAAATTTTAGGCCATAATTGCAATGTTTTGGAAAAAGGGCCAAAACTGACCTTCACAATTCTGCTTTTGGTTCAGTTTAGTGTCTATGCAGTAATGCACAGTCCATTCTGTCTGTAAAAATCCAGTTTAGAACACCAAGCATCACATCTTCAGATATTTCGGACTTATAACTTTGGTAATGCATTTCACTAAAAGTTGGAGGTAAAAGTTTCAAAAAATCATTTTGGAAGCACAAATTTGGATTTTTTTCTTCAAACTGTGAGCAACAACTGGTAATTGATTGTGTGTAAAAGAGTGTAAATTTGACAGCTGTAGACCAAAAATAGAAAAATAGAAAAATAAAAGTTTATAAAAATATAATCCAAAATTTTGGAAAAGTTTTTGCAAAATTCGAAAATCTGCAGCCGTCGGGATTTTTTATGGGTTCCTGCGTTTCATCCCTGCAAGTTTCAAGTATCTGATACCAGTCCTCAGAACAGACAACAACTACTACTACGAGACCGGAAAAACTGTCAGAATAGAAGCCGTTTCTTACTTCGTTCGTCACCGGCTTCTGACGGACAACAGAGAACGAAAAACTGTCAGTATAGCAGCTGTTTCTCACTTCGTTCGTCACCGGCTTCTGACAACAGACAACGACGAGACCGGAAAAACTGTCAGAATAGAAGCCGTTTCTTACTTCGTTCGTCACCGGCTTCTGACTACTACGGACAACAGAGAACGAAAAACTGTCAGTATAGAAGCTGTTTCTGACGACGAGACCGGAAAAACTGTCAGAATAGAAGCCGTTTCTTACTTCGTTCGTCACCGGCTTCTGACAACTGACCACAACAGACGACGACGAGACCGGAAAAACTGTCAGAATAGAAGCCGTTTCTTACTTTGTTCGTCACCGGCTTCTGACGAGACCGGAAACACTGTCAGAATAGAAGCCGTTTCTTACTTCGTTCGTCATCGGCATCTGACAACGACGACGAGACCGGAAAAACTGTCAGAATAGAAGCCGTTTCTTACTTTGTTCGTCACCGGCTTCTGACAACGATGACGAGACCGGAAAAACTGTCAGAATAGAAGCCGTTTCTTACTTCGTTCGTCACCGGCTTCTGACTACGGACAACAGAGAACGAAAAACTGGCAGTATAGAAGCCGTTTCTCACTTCGTTCGTCACCGGCTTCTGAAAACAGACAACAACAACGACGAGACCGGAAAAACTGTCAGAATAGAAGCTGTTTCTTACTTCGTTCGTCACCGGCTTCTGACAACGACGAGACTGAAAAAACTGTCAGAATAGAAGCCGTTTCTTACTTCGTTCGTCACCGGCTTCTGACTACGGACAATTCTCACTTCGTTCGTCACCGGATTCTGACAGAGAACGAAAAACTGTCAGTATAGAAGCCGTTTCCCACTTCGTTCGTCACTGGCTTCTGACAACAACAACAGACGACGAGACCGGAAAACTGTCAGAATAGAAGCCGTTTATTACTTCGTCACCGGCTTCTGACTAGTGATGAGAAATAAGAGGATGTCTTCATGCTTTAAGAACTTCCAAACCAGCAGGGTAAAGGAAATATTCGTCCAGTGTCAGGTATATTCTTTGAAGGCCCACGAGACATGCATCGTGATCAGAAAGAACTAGACGCATGGTTTTAATTACAGTTTATCCCTGGACTGTTACAATTGACCCTTGATGAGGCCAAATGTAACATTTGAAGCAAGTTTTTCGAGCCAAGTTTCGACCAATAGATGTTTTTATTTTGGTATAGGGCTACATCTACCAGATAGCCAAAATGACAAGGCTGCTGAAAATATGAGGAAAAGTTGTCTAGCACAAAGCATTGCCCTTCCTGACAAAAAGTAAAATATTTTACAGTTGACCCCGGTCTCCCCTATCAACTTTACAGAAAAAAGTGATGCAACGATCTCACTATAAATTTCACGTATGCTACCAACACATAAATGAATGGGTTAAGCACTTCACACCTGCACACCAGCAACCAGTATGACGCGCTTTGACTACACTGTGTCCCAACTAATCCATGAACGAGCTCTAAGCGCTGACAGCCGACCACGTCTGAAATGTGAGCATCATTCAATGCCATGATTTTGTCTGGGGCGGGGGCTTCTGGTCGGATAGTAAACATGTTTGATCTCCAGCGTTGTGGTTAGTGTTAAATTTATGATGAGGTTACTTAGACGGGATTTCCCGTTAGTACTTGCTTTCTCTCGCTTTTACACGATGGAGAAGACAGCTTCTGATGGTAGTTTTTTAACACAATTTTTGTGGGTTGCCAATTTGGAACGAGCAATAGAACAAAATTAGTATTATTGGGTGGTGTTCTGTCCTTTTTTTGTTAGGTGCGTTTGTGTTTATGTAGTTTTTGGCCGGACGCACAGTGGTCAGTGGCCTTGAAAGTGCAGATATTACCTTGACCTGTGACCTTTGACCTTGACCTTGACTTTCATGTGAAGTGACCTTGACATAAAGTCCCGCTTATATGACGTTATGACGTCACCACTCGGTCTTCAATGCAAGCTAACTGGTCCGACCGCGCGTTTACGGCGATCTCAAAATGCAGGTCTGACTTTGAAAGCCTATAAGTCAAAAAAATTTCGGCCGATTTTCAAAAAGCCTTCACCAATCGACGCGCTATTAAATTCTGTTAAATGTGGTCACGTTTCATTTTTCGGCTACAAGCGGTTCTCCGGCCATCTCGGAAAAACAGGTGGGGGGCCCTCCGAGGCCCCCTCCAGTGCGCGGGTTAAGGAGTGCTTTGGCATCGATTGATTGCTCTATTATTGGGTTGAGGTGCGCGTAAGCCTTGAGCTCATGTAGCGCCCATATTGTTGCTAAGGAACGCTTATGCTATCAAAGGGCGCACTTACTATCCAGGGCCTCTGTTTTATCAAGGCAGTCTGTTCTATCCACGGGCATCTGATATTTCGGGGGCGGTGCCTAAGTTATTCAGGAGGCGGCTTTTTTCTCCACCGGAGCGCACTATTGCTTTCCAGGGGCACCGTTACTGCCCAGGTGTGTCTTTCTATCCAGGGGCGCATATGCTGTCTAGGTGTATTTTTCAATCACAGACATGATTGAAATACATGCCCCTACGTTATCCTGGGGTGCTTTTTGTCTCCGATGAGGCGCTATTTTTCTCTTCCGGGCACCAGTTTATTCAAGGGCACCTATTCTGTCCAGAGAACCTTTGTTATCTAGGGATGCCTTCGCTGTTAAGGGGCACCTTTGCTACCCAAATGATGCATTTTACTTTCCTGGAGTGCTTATTTCCATCTAAGGGGCGCATATGCTATCTTAAAGCGCCTTTGCAAACATGGGGCGCACTTTTCTATCGAGGAGTGCCTTTGCACTTGAGGGGGCGCCTCTGCAATCCAGGAGGAGCCCAAAATAGATGGACAATAAAAATTCTGAAATAAGGCGCTCGAACACTGAAATAAAGTGCCTAGTTATCAAAAAGAGGCGCTCATCTGCTGAGCGGGGAGGACTGCTGGTTGGTGAGGGCAGCGTTCTCGGAAGTGGGGCGCTACTGAAAAAGGCAGCCGGTTGCAGCGATGGAGCACTAAGCCTTCAGTTATAGCTTAACGAAATGTTCTTAAAGGAAGTCCATGCTCAAATTGAGCGCTCGAGCCCTGTAACAGAGCGCGCGACTGTCGGACAGGTGTGCCAAACCATAGACAGTAGGGCAGCTGAAGATGGAAAGGGACACCTATGATATCCTGGGGGCGCCTGTGCTCTCAGGTGAGGCGCTTGTTTTCTTTCTCAGGCGCCTAGTTTATCCATGGCCGCCTATACTGTCCAGATCATCTATTTCAAGAAGGGTTAACTTTGCTGTCCAGGGGCGCCTTTGCTATCCAAGGGCGCATATGATATCTGTAGGGCTCTTTATACAGAGGGCGCCTAGGCTGTCCAAGGGCACCGTTCTAACCAAAGGCCGCCTTTTACTTTTCCTGAAGTGCCTATTTCTATGTAAAGGGTGCATATATTATCTAGGAGTGCCCTTGATATACGGAGACGCCTTTTTGTCCAGCGGCGCCTTTGCTCTTGAGGGGCGCTGCTCCAATCCAGGGTAGCTGAAGACGGATAAGGGCAGTGGCGTAGCCAGGATTCGGCCAAGGGAGGGTCCGACTACCGTCGGGGGCCCCCAGGCCGGGGGGCCCCCTTAGTAGTCGGGGCCCATCTCCTATATGTTTCGTATAATATTTTGGCATTATAACATTTACACGACGGAAATTTTACTATCCCTTTTTAAGTGTTTGTTATTATTTTGCTTATAGTTTGATTTTTTTCGATCCGACCAAGTGTTGGTAAATTTAGGTCACCAAATATAAGGCTGGCCCATACCTATATGACAGCGTGGCTATGATAACAGTTTTTGGCACATTTTGGGAAATCAAATGCTGATGCGTACATGATGTTAAACTTGACTTTACCTCAATTCACTCTGGTAATCAGGTATGAAGTTATTGAAGGTCAGTTGTTTTGAGTACGAAGAAATGGTCTTCTACGGAAAATGATTACCAATTTTTTCCGGGTGTCGAATTCATGAACTCTTTGATCAGAAAGTTTCTAAAGAAATGGAAAAAATAAATAAAAATACAAGGGATATGGTGGATGGTGCACTGATAAAAAATTTTGACTCGGGAAAGAAAAGTTAACTCCCCGGAGCGGCGTAATTTGACCCTGTAAAAATGTTCTATCTTTTTCGGTGTTCATCGACACCGCAGAGGAAAGTCACCAGGACTAAGGGGGTCGCATGACTCTTTAAAGACGGGTCACTTGACTCGCCAAATAACCATGGAACCCGCCGATTCAGGGTCAGTTGACACTTCATTTATGTACGATGTGACCCTCCAAAACAGGGTCAGGTGACCCTTTATTGGAGGGTCATATAAAATGCCCTGGAAAGGATAATTTAAATAAATCGCTTTGAGTACTAGCTGCAAAAGAACACAAACGTTTGGTGTGTTCCGGACGTCATATAACGTCTATTCCGCGGAAAGATCCTGATGAATTCACCACAGTTACTTTCTTACCCTTGCTATGTTGTAAATGAGCAAATTACCAAAACAATAGGCGCCTGAGATAACTATCGCCTTAGATTACTCTGTCATTGTTATCTTAAAACTTTCATACCTATCTTTCTTTTTGGGATTATGCTCATCAATGTGTGTCATTTTCTTTGTTTGTCTGGTTTCCTACAAAAACATTTGAAAGTTTTCTATTTCAGAATATTTAGGACGGTAGTTATTGGGACTAAGCTAATAGATTGAAAACCAGCTGAAGTTCCAAATTCCCTGTTTGATTTGCTATTATGGATGCTAAAATTAGATTAATTTTTGCCTTTTCCTTCAGTAGTGGTGCCTGATCGACATGTTTCACTTTGTATTTTTTGGTACGCAGTGGGAAAATATAAATTTTTCCGAGGCATATGATTTTCGAAAATCTTCTTTGGGCAAAGATCTTCTATAAGCAAGATCTGAAGCGATATCTCTGGATTGTATTCTAAAATCTAAAAAAATGGAAAGGAAAAAGGACGCTCAATAAAAATGATATATGAGTGTGCCCCAGATGCTATATACAGTGGCGGATCCAACGGGGGAAAAAGGCATTTGCCCCCCAAACGGAAAAGCTCGGGCAAAACTATAGTTTGGCTCCCCCAAAGCGATCGACCTCCTCTTTTCCCCGACTGCTTTTTAGTTTATAAGCAAGATTTTGGTACTTCAACTCTCAACTTCAAACAGAACCAGTTAAGTTTAGGGTAAATATTGGGGCTTGGATAGGAAAAAAGTATCTCGAGCCTATATTACTCACCCTGTTTTTTTCTTTTCGCCTCTTATACCTAAAATTTTCCGACAGATCATATTTCAGCACAATTTTACACTGCGTGAGGTTTGTTTGTTTGTTTGTGTTTTCTTTTTGCTTTTCGACATTGGTTTGCCCCTCCCAAACCGACCGACTAGATCCGCCACTGGCTATATAAAACCTATTCCATGGACGGTCCTACTGATGAAACCGCTCACTTACTCCTCCCTAGCCATGGGTTGGAGATCCCGGGGGATTGGGGAGGTGAGTACTTCCTTGGACTTTAGGTCTCTGATAGGCTTTGTTCAGGGCTTGTAATGTTATGTCAGTGTTAAGCCATCCAGGACCATTACCCACCGCCCCCGCCCCCCTGACCCCTGGGGTGGGGCCGGGGGCTGGGAATGACTTCCGACAGCCCTCTGAGACTCACCCTGGGGCGCCCCCTGAGACTAACACTCGAGGAGGGAGGCGTGGAAGCACCCCTGAGTATTTGGCACGGCACTCCTGAGATTGCCTCTCGGAAGCCCAGATTAGCCCTCAGAGGCCTAAGGCTAACTCGGGGCCGTTTGTCTAAGAATTACTCTCAAAGCCCCAAAATTAGCTCTTGGATGAACCGGAGACTAGCTCCCGGGAGCACTCTGAGACTAACTTTTAAATGCTCCCTGAGATTGACTCTCGGGGCCTCTTATGCAACAACTAGGGGAGGGGCACAGCCTCAGGCTAAATCTCGAGGGTTCCCAAGATTACCCCTCGGGGGTCTCCTGAGATCAGCACTCTGAGGATCAAAAGAGACTAACTCTCGGACCCCTAGATTAACTCTCGGCGTCACCTGAAAGTAAATATTGACTCCTGAGAGAGACGCCCGTAAGACTATGGGACCGAATATCGGGGGTCCTCTAAGACTGACTCTCGGGGTCCCCTTTACTAACTCTTGGGGTTCTCTGAGACTGACTCTCACGGAGCCCCCTGAAATAGACTGTCACGGGGCTCTGAGAACCACTCTCTGGGGGACCCTGGGACGAGTTCTGCCCCCTGAGACCGACTCTTGGGGCCCCTGAGACCGACTTTTGGGATCCCCTGAGACTAACTCTCAGGGACCCCCTGAAATCTACTTTTAGGGGTCTTGAGACTGACCCTCAGGGCGGGGCCCCGAGGCCGACTCGGGACGCCCTGAGAACGAATCTCCTGGGGCTTCTGAGACTGATTCTGGGGGCCCCGTGATCAGAGAGTGCTTTGCAGTGGTTCAGATTGGCCCAAAGGGAGGTCCTCGTACTCCTAGAACCCCTTGGCTTCTTGGCATTCTCGGCCAAGCTAGCCGCCATTGTCCACTTCCCACCGTCAACTCGGCCCGCCACCCGACCGCGCACGCGACGAGCACGACCTTCTCTCTAATAAAATTTAGTGTGATGCTGGGAGCGGGTGCGACGTCGCCACCATCGTGAGCGAGCGGGTCACGGCCACGAGCAGCCGCCACAGCGGACCACCGAGAGGTCGGCCCGAACAACAACCACATCAGCGGCGAC
Source organism: Lepas anatifera (assembly GCA_034440635.1). Classification (NCBI taxonomy): domain Eukaryota; kingdom Metazoa; phylum Arthropoda; class Thecostraca; family Lepadidae; genus Lepas; species Lepas anatifera. The sequence goes on from JAOTON010001480.1 coordinate 475,526, forward strand.
GACGACAGAGCCCGACACGCACCGAGCGACGCGCCCTGCGACCCCAGCGCCCCCGTCACATTATTGTGATTTGATTGATATGCATACTGACTATGCTAGGCTAGATGGTGACCTTGACCTAGCCTTAGGTCAGGTTATTTTTATGTTTTGACCTAGTATAGTCATATTGTACATTATTTGATGATTCGCCGTAACGAGAGGAAGCGAATTGTGCCTAAAAATGATTCTAGCTCAACTCTGGCAGACGCTAGAGTATAGAGACAGAGACATGTTGTAAGCTTTGTCTCGGGGGAGGAACCCCAGCGCTGATCGCGGGAAAAATCCCTAATGGCCCCCAGGGGCCCTCAGGGAGTCAGGAAATCTGGCGTGGGTGGAATCCGGTAGGAGGGATTTTGGGTCTCCAAAATCAGCTGAGGGGCCCGTGCCAGTTGAGGGGGCCCAGATAAGGGCCCCCGACGAGCTCATTTGACCTCAGTGCCAACACAGGATTCTCAAGACCAGCGTGGGGTGCCTACCTATTTAAACGGTTTCTAAATAAGCTCAGGGACCCAAAACTAACCCAGGGGTCCAATTTTCAACTCCTGGGGCCCAGACGCTCTGGTGGGACCCTGCAGCAGCTCAGAAGGCCCATAAAACTAATAGGGGTAGACTAGCTGGGTGCCTCGACGAACTCGTGCCCAGATGCGCACAACGGGCCCCAAACAAGCAGAAGGGATCTATATCAGTTAAACGAAAACGGTACCAACCCAGGGGACCCTGACCAGCTTAAGGGACACTAATCCAGCTTGGGGCTCAGAGCTCAGAGCTCCAACTTTTAGCTCAGAGGGCCCATGATCTGTTGAGAGGGCCCTATATCAATAAAAGGGCCCCGAAAAGCTTAATAGGCTTCAGCGGTGACACATAGGTTTCAAGTTCAGTGTGAGGGCCTGGTTAACTAAAGCGGTCCCAGATTAGCTGAGGGGACTCGATATAAACTCAGAGAAGTCACCAAAAACTCAGGGGCCCAGGCCCGCAGAGGTTCTGCGGCCTATGAGGCTCAGGTTAGCGTCAATCGGCTGTTTCAGTATGGATCAGTTGGCCAGGACAACTTTGATAAGTGGAGGTGGTGAATACGACGCCTCAGTTTTCTCCATGACCGAAGTTAACACGCGCATTGACGGGGGGCGGGTACCCGCCCCCCTCGGGTTTTCCGGAGACAGCAGAAAAACGGCGGCGCGCAGCGCCGCCGTACTTGGTATACCTTTTCCCTCATCATTTTTGCAACTTCTGTGAAAATTTTAAGTATAGGTCATCTCAGGTCAGGTCACCAGTACAGGTCAAGTGACCCGACCTCAAAAAAGTTTAAGATAGCATAAGTCGGAGCAGGGTGAACTTATCCAATTGAAACTTATATCACATAATGGGCTCACCGAGTTCTCTAAAATATGTTCCGGTATTTTTGATATCGATGACCTAAGGTCAGGTACGAAGCATGACCTCTCCGTTGGTAACACACGGGAAATATGGTTTTTACTGAATAACTCAGTAACAGATGGTGATAGAGCGTTTATTTTAGCTTCATTAGACTTGCCTTGGCTTTGCAGTTCTAATGATATGCATTTTATATAATTTGACCCTGACCTGACCTCAGGTCAGGTCAAATATTTTATTTGACCTAGCAAGGTCAAATCATATATCATTCGATTCGGCTTGCTGCGAGGATTCATAGGGTTTAAGTCGTTTTGCTCTATCTTTACTTGTTCAGATGAAATGGCCGAAAAACTTAATTTACATGTTATCCCTATGACGGCGTGTGACGGCATGTTTTTGACCTCTGGTGACCTTAAATGTGACCTGACAAAAAAATGGTTCAAATATTTTCGATGGAGAAGCGGATGGGCTACCCAACGCCGTTTACCGTTTTTTTGCTACCTACCGTGGTTCTCGAGATCTTAGGGGGGCGGGTACCCGCCCCCCTCGTCAATCCGAAAGTGGCTCAGACCCCCGTCAATGCGCGTGTTAACTGTATTATTTGCTCATCGTGCTTCAGTTAGTGTCAGTGGGTGCTTTCAGCATTTTCTACCAAGGTGCCAGTCGTTAGCTGGCCCGAAATATGCTTGATAGTAAACGTGAACATGTCCTCACTAAGAGGAAGCTTTCATGAAAATAAGTATTTACAAATCCTTTTTAAACGTGTTTTTCATTGACACTGGCCGCCTTTTGGGTGGTAAATTGGCCAGTGGCGGATCCAGAGGGGCAAAGAAAGCATTCCCCAAACGGAAAAGCTCGGGGCAAAACTATGTTTTTGACCCTCAAAGCGATCGACCTCCGTTTTTCCCCTACTCCTTTTTAGTTTATAAGCAAGACTTTGGTGTTTCAACTCTCAACTTCAAACAGAACATAAGCTGATAAGATGTTCCCTGGCCTGTCCCCTCGAATCCGGAAATGTAAAAACACTGAAGATTATATATTCGGGCACAGCCCTTCATCAGAATCATGGAGTAAATATCAATAATTCTCAGTTATAGTATAGCCAGTCATAGTAGGTATAGCCAGCCTGGGATCTCGAGCACATATTTTTCACCCCGTGACGTTTTTTTTGTTTTTCGCCTCAAATACCCAAAATTCTACCGGCAAGTGATATTGGTAGCGCAGCTTGTTACTGCGTGACTTTTTTTTGCTTTTCGACTTTGGTATGCCCTTCCCAAACCGACCGGCTAGATCCGCCACTGAAATTGGCGCCCCTTAGGTTCGGTGCCCCCCAGGTTCGGCGCCCTCCGAGCCTGCCACCCCCCCCCTTAACGAAATCCTGGATCCGTCACTGGTTCCACCGCCACTGGCTTCGACACAAGCTGTATGGGCTCTCCTAATTTTGAGGTGTGACATCAGTAAGTTCGATTGGAGAGACACATGAAGCACTCAAATTATCCATGAATTTAATGATAAACATCAGTTATATATCCATAGGGCATCAGTTAATGTCTTTCCATTGACGGAAATTTCCGATGCATATCCAGGTCTATGCTGGGGTGGATGCAGGGGGCCAAGGCAATCTGACCATGCCCCCAAGCAAACAAGAGAGGTAGCAAGCCCTCTTCTGGCCCCACTCAAAGCAAACTAGTGTTTCAATTGGGGAGTGAAGTGATATATACATACATACGTGTACTTCATTCGAAAAACGCATTTATCATCAGGAAAAAATATATCGATTGGTGAAAGAGCTCATGGCGCTTAAATGACGGCACCTCTCCACGGTGTTACCTTGACATGTGGCACAGTCAGACCGCCCGTCGGCCATGGCCGCTCGCCTCTCATGCCAACAGGATAGGAAGGTGCCCTCAGCAGCGTCGGGGTTCTCGGGATGCAGCGTGAAGTGAATGATTGGGGAGGATGGATTCGCCAGAAACAAAACATTTTTAAGCGTTTCTCAGTTCGGAAGGTACATCTTTCAAGGTGGAAGAAATCTCCTCTGAAGAGAAAAATAAGCGGAAGGACCTCTTCTCTCAAAATTGTTTTTCAAAGTAATGTGATACACAAATGTTTTGTCATCGCGCGCTTGAGATGTCTGAAGGGAGCTTTCATTTGAAGAGATCGTGTGGGTGCGGATGATGTTAACGTTTATTTACAGCAGCACCGGTTCAATCCCACCGGATGTGGTCTCTGCTGCTCAAATGTTATTGTTTCCTCACCCACATGGGTTTGCATCTCCTCACCCAAACCTACCGGCAGATCCCCTGGGAATGTGTGAGTCTTACGTAGCCAACACTTATTGCCGTGTTGTCTCCCTCTCCTTGACGAATATATAGCTATAGGTATGTACATACCTACGTCTCTCTTTGCATTAGCACGATCTTCAACAAGCATCTTAGCACGATATTCGGCAATTATAAATGAAGCAGCTTGGGCATAGGCGGATCCAGGATTTCTAATCGGGGGGACCTCCTATCAGGTGGGCGCAAAACCCTATCGATGAGCCCCAATTTTCGCATCTTGGGGAGGGGGTGAGTGGGAGGCGACATTTATGGGGGCGCCGTCTACCTTTCAAGGGGGAGGCGTGACCATCTCAGAGGCCGTAAAGGGTCGATCCGGGGCACCTGCCCCCTTTGCCCCCCTGGATCCACCTATGAGCGAGGGAATATTGGCCCATGTCAGATTATTCTGACTAGCGTGCTGAATTGGTGCCCTGGGGTGATAAGCCGCACTTGCCTCCTGCTGGCAAAGTAGTATAGAATATAAATTGATGAGCCATTTGCATAGTTTCGGCCAACCTACGGTGCCGTCGACTGTGAACTTGCTCATTTTCTGGGTAGCAATCGATGCTTCTCGCTGGCTCTTAACACGCGCATTGACGGGGTCTGAGCCACCTTCGCTTTGACGAGGGAGGGGGCGGGTACCCGCCCCTCCCTAAGATCTTGAGAACCAGGGTAGCTAGCGAAAAACGGTAAACGGCGTTGGGTAGCCCATACGCTTCTCCATAGAAAAATTTGGACCATTTTTTGTCAGGTCACATTTAAGGTCACAAGAGGTCAAAACATGCTGTAATAGGGATAACATGTAAATTAAGTTTTTCGGCCATTACTTATAAACAAGTAAATATAGAGCAAAATGACTTGAACTGTATGAATTCTAGCAGCAAGCCGAATGGAATGATATATGATTTGACCTTACTAGGTCAAATCAAAGATTTGACCTGACCTGAGGTCAGGTCAGGGTCAAATCATATAAAATGCATATCATTAGAACCGCAAAGCCAAGGCGAGTCTAATGCAGCTAAAATAAACGCTCTATCACTATCCGTGACTGAGTTATACAGTAAAAACCATTTTTCCCGTGTATTTCCAATGGAGAGGTCATGCCTCGTACCTGACCTTAGGTCATCGATATCAAAAAATACCGGAACATATTTTAGAGAACTCGGTGGGACCATTATGTGATGTGAGTTTCAATGGGATAAGTTGACCCTGCTCCGACTTATGCTATCTTAAACTTTTTTGAGGTCAGGTCACTTGACCTGTACTGGTGACCTGACCTGAGATGAACCAACCCTAAAATTGTCACAGAAGTTGTAAAAATGATGAGGGAAAAGGTATACCAAGTACGGCGGCGCTACGCGCCGCCATTTTACTACTTTCTCCGAAAAACCCGAGGGGGGCGTGTACCCGCTGTAGTGGGTACACGCGCTGAAGTGGGGGGCAAACTATCTTTTGACCCCCCAAACGCCGGAGAAATTTTTGAAAAAGGTGTTTACACTAGGTCTGTAGAGCAAAAAAACCTTCGCTCCCCCGGAGGAGAGGCAGACATGGGTTTTGCCCCCCCCAAACTCGGGTCTGCGTTCGCCCCTGTAGGAGCACATACATCTGATGACTACGCCAGTGCATTAGCACATCCACAAGAAAAGGATATTTCACGTTGCGTGTCAGCAACTAGTTATTGCGTTTTTTTCGCACTACCCAAATTCCGAGAAGAGTTTTTGGCTGCAATGCTATTTTGTTATGGAATTGCTGTGGTATGCTTCATAGTCAAATAACGTGGCTCTCTGCTTGTGTTTGATTATTTCAAGCCAGTTTGAACCCTGCATGTATACATGGCGTGCTGTGTTAAATTGATTATCATGAACAATCAAGTTACTGTTACTATATGAGTACAATGTAGTGTTTATGGGAATGATCCCAATGATGCATTGATCGTGTAGCTCGCATTTTTCCCGGCTGCACCTGCTCTCAAAGCACTTTTTTGAAATGTGGAGCAAGGGAAAACATCCTCTTGGCGTGTTTTAACCCTAGTTCTGTCAAAGGGTGAATTTTTATCCACCACTATTTTGTACACGTCATTGCTAGTGCTCACCACTGGTTGGTCAGACACCCCGTACAAAATGCTCATATATTTATGGAGATTTCTTGTAGCATCCAGTCTTAAGCTGCCAGGTCACTGAACACATCTGACTTCGAAGCATTGCGCTGTCCCCTAAAGATCAGAGTATATGCGGTGGCTCGTGCAGCGTGCAATCACCAAGCATTATTTCATTGATATCAGCCTCAGCCTGGGCATGACATTGGACCAAGTGCCCCACAGCAGCAGCAGCAGCTACCCCAGATCACCACCATCAGCAACTCCGTCAGATCAGGGCAAACAATGCTAAACACATATGTGGGATAGGATAGAGTTCAGGGAGTGGAGAAACTCCTTCAGTCACGACAGATGACATAATTTTTGGTAGACTTCCCAGAATGTCTCCCCTGTTCGGTGAGGGAGGTCTATCAAAACTGATCTTCCACGCAATGCGAATTCAATCAGGTTTTAGCGCTAGCGAACACAAAATCAATGTTGACAGATGGCGCTTCTGGCACAGTCGGGGATACCCATACCTGCCTCAGGAAACGGACTAGTACAGCATACCTTTCTTATTCTCTCACAGATAGATATTTTCAAGTATACTACTCACATCAACTTCCTAAAGGCCCAGCAATATAATCGCCCGGGAAATTTGCACTACATTTTGCAAACATTAGTAATCAGCACAAAGCTAGGAACCAGGAATACTGACAGAATGGGACAACCTCGCAACTTCCGGGAGGAGTAAGAATGGAAACAAAATATGATGAACTTTACACCCGCCGCGACATGTCTGCTATGTCTAATGTAGATATAAATAATGTTCACAAGATGAACGTACTTTCGTATTCAATTTCGTAAAATTAAGACAAAGTGAAAACTGCTTGGTTAAGCGTTTCCCTGGCTCATGGGCACGGTTACACATCGAAGGAACAACACAACACTAATTTGCTTGCTATGAATTCACGCCACTCCCCCATCGGAATTTGGATGTTGGCTTAGATATAAACACAACGGTACTTAATATTGTGAACATAATTTTTTTCAAGAATCGGCAGCCTTTATCTCACTGGCTGCGCAACTGGGGGCGGAGGGGGAAGCACCGGAGCACGGTGCCCCTCCCCTAAATCCTGAATTTTAACACTGACCCAATGGCGTTGACTGGAAAGAAATTTGTTGAAAAGTCAATGGCGCCCCACCCCCTTAAATTCAGATGGTCCACCATCGCTGCTTTATCTAACCAAGTAGTTCAATATATGTAGGTTTAACACGCGCATTGACGGGGGTCTGAGCCACCTTCGCATTGACGGGGGGCGGGTACCCGCCCCCCTCAGATCTCGAGAACCACGGTAAGTAGCGAAAAACGGTAAACGGCGTTGGGCTGCCCATCCACTTCTCCATCGAAAACATTTGAACCATTTTTTTGTCAGGTCACATTTAAGGTCACGAGAGGTCAAAACATGCCCGTCATAGGGATAACATGTAAATTCAGTTTTTCGGCCATTAAATCTGAACAAGTAAAGATAGAGCAAAACGACTTGAACTATATGAATCCTCTTAGCAAGCCGAATCGAATGATATATAATTTGACCTTGCTAGGTCAAATCAAAGATTTGACCTGACCTGAGGTCAGGTCAGGGTCAAATTATATAAAATGCATATCATTAGAACCGCAAAGCCCAGGCGAGTCTAATGCAGCTAAAATAAATGCTCTTTCACCATCCATTACTGAGTTATTCCGTAAAAACCATTTTTCCAATGTATTTCCAATGGAGAGGTCATGCCTCGTACCTGACCTTAGGTCATCGATATAAAAAATACCGGAACATATTTTAGAGAACTCGGTGGGGCCATTATGTGATATGAGTTTCAATCGGATAAGTTCACCCTGCTCCGACTTATGCTATCTTAAACTTTTTTTGAGGTCGTGTCACTTGACCTGTAATGGTGACCTGACCTGAGATGACCTAACCTTAAAATTTTCACAGAAGTTGTAAAAATGATGAGGGAAAAGGTATACCAAGTACGGCGGCGCTACGCGCCGCCGTTTTTCTGCTATCTCCGAAAAACCCGAGGGGGGCGGGTACCCGCCCCCCGTCAATGCGCGTGTTAACGCGTAGGTATCAGGGATGCGGAGCCGAGACAATTTTGGACGGCTCCGGCTCCGGCTCCGGTCCGGGGTTATGATTTCGGCTCCGGTTCCGGCTCTGGGTTCAAGTGTCCTAACGGCTCCGGCTCCGGCTCCGGGCAAAATAGTCGGCTCCGACCGGCTCCGGCTCCGGCTCTGGCTCCGGCAATGTACCTATATCCAAAATGTGATCGAAACGTTCTCAAGGGCGTGAAAGTCCATCAGATACAAAGTGACTTTGTATTTCTACGAGTGAAAAATGGCGACTGGATGAACGAACGCTCTTGACCAGATGCCAAAGGGCAGTGAACCTCAAAACTGGACCAATCTACACTGCAGTGGAGTCGTATGGCAAACTGCACTGCACTGTTATGGCAAACAGAAATATGGGTCAGACATGCCCGCAAACCCACCTAAAAATTAAAGATACAACGATCAAGTAAACCTTGGACAGCCCGCGAAGAAAAACTTCGATGAGCTAACAGCAGGGTCGTTCAAAAAAATATTTTTGTACTTTTCAGATTCGAACCCACTTTTTGCCCATTATATATTCAATTCTGATTTCAATGAGCCACATTCCAAGCGTCTACGACAGCGGGAAAAATCGCCTCAAAACGGTTAAAGATTTCATGTTTCGGGCCCAATTGGCCACCCGGCGTTGCAGTCTCCCCTTGTTAAATTGGAATGAAAGGGGTGCATAACCTACCAGTAAAGACAGCCTGGCATGTGCGTGCGTATAAGAGCGGTAGTTGGGCTTTACCATGCAGGCATCTACATGTCAGATGTATTTGCAGCGCAATACAAATACATGTTATTCCACAAAAGACCTGAAATTAAATGATTCAGCACCCTAGTACTCTAAATCCCGACAGAACAGGAATGCCTTCCGGAGGCGAACCTTTCTCTGGTAAAATTCGTTGGAGAACATCGTTGGTGCAGGTGCTTCTCCCTATTCTCCTGCGAACTATTTAAGAGTTCTGATACTGCTAACAGAAGGCCCTGTTACATATTTTTACTGTTTGGATAGCTCACCAAATCTTCCACCAGCCTTAACCACATTCTGTGGGACCATTCACGACAGTAAGTTCTGGAATACCTTGAAACAGGGGAAGCTATACCAGTCACCAGCTTCTCAACGGAGCCATTTCATGTCAGAATCTTTCAGATTCAGGCGCTCGCATACCATCCAGCTTTCAGGAATGAGAAATTGGGAGAGGCTTGGTATCGAGCCGAGCTCTTCATAGCCTCTGTCGGAAACTTTAGCCTACCTAACTGAAAGGTGGATGGTTTTGCTGTTTAGGCCAGGTATTGTATCACTGCCTTTTTACCTTCAGCATTGTGATTCTTATTTGCGGAGCAGATTATAACTTTCTGGTCACAAATGACAGTTGCGTTTGCACATTGGCTTCAGCGCCTCTACACAATACCGGAGTATTATCTCGAATTGCGCAAGCTGGTTTACGTGTGGCTATCAGGAGAGGTTGTCTCCAACAACTGTCTGTTTAGAAGACCCGGAGCTCACCAGCGAGTCATATTATGGAATATAGGACATTTATGGCATGAAGTGCGTGCTACTACTGTGTCAGATTCCGTTCATCATTCCAGAAGATACTTAAAGACAGAATATTATAATTTTTGGAGTTTAACAACGCATCAACTGCTCAGGTCATATGGTATCAGAGGAGAGGGGGAAAGAATTAGCTCGGGCTAGAGCAGCGCGCCAGATTCTGCCTCTGGATGGGCTCGAACCCACGACACCCAGCACATAATGAATGTCATTGGCCAAGCCAAGCGCAAGCGCTAACCGACTGATCCACTCAGACTCCGAAATAGTTAGCGGCTTTCCTTATAAGTGGTTCTAAACCATGCATTTGGGTTCCTCCGTCGCAGATAGTCAGCTTTAGAGCCTTCTATGAGCCTCAAAGCTATCCATAAAATGCAATGCAGTGCTTTCATTAAGTTAATATAGAAATCGCCCCGAATGTGCTGAAGTCAATTTGTTATCAGCTGTGGTATCTGTGCACAGAAAGTTATATTCTGTCCCGCTGATGAGAATTACCATCTTAGCGGTAAAGAGCCAGTCGCACAACAATTGGCCAAAACAGCAAACGATTCACATTTGACTAGGGCAGGCTTAAGTTTCCGATAGAGGCTATGAAGAGCTCTGTAAATGGTCGGTACTAAGCCTCAGCCAGCTTGTTACTCCTGACAGCTGGCTGGTATTCGAGCGCCTGAATCTGAAATATTCTGACCAGAAATGGCTCCGTTGAGAAGCTGGTATAGCTTCCCCTGTTTCAAGGTTTTCCAGAACTTTCTGTCGTGAATGATCCCACAGAACGTGGTGTGAAGCTGGTGGAAGATTTCGTGAGCCACCTAAAGGGTAAAAATATGAAACAGGATCTTCTTTAACAGTACCAGAGCTCTTAAATAGTTCGCAGGAGAATAGGAAGAAGCACCTGCCTCACGACGTTCTCCAGCGATAGTTACTAGAGAAAGGTTCGCCTCCGGAAGGCATTCATATTCTGTGGGGATTTAGAGTAAAAGGTGCTGAATCCTTTAATTTCAGGTCTTTTGTGGAATAACATGTATTTGTATTGCGCTACAAATACATCTGAAAAATAAATGCATGCATGTTAAATCCCATCTACCGCTCTTATACGCACGCACATGCCACGCTGTCTTTACTGGTAGGTTATGCACCCCTTATATCCCAATTTAACAAGGGGAGACTGCAACGCCGGGCGGCCAATTGCGCCCGAAACATGAAATCTTTAACCTTTTTGAGGCGATATTTCCCGCTGTCGTAGACGCTTGGAATGTGGCTCATTGAAATCAGAATTGAATATATAATGGCAAAAAGTGGCTTCGAGTCTGAAAAGAAAAAAGTTTTTTGAACGACCCTAAGCTAACAGTGTTCAACATCAAAAACCACATCAGATAGGCCGATGGCATAATTCCTCTTCGAGAAAAAATCGGAACCAACCACCCTACTGCCCAGGGCCCAGCAGCTGGTTCGCTCTTTACACCACCCAATTGCGGTTGGAGCGGAGCAGCAACATTGCCTCCAATATGTCTGCTCTTAGTCTGGACCTGAGATCAGTAACCAGTAGCTTCATCGCGGAGAACAACCTCTCCACGGACACCTGAGTAACTGGTAGCGCGGCCATTACCAGGCTAGCCGGCTGGATGATGGCTGGATATCTATCTAAGATGTCGCATACGGTCGCCCTCTTTAGGCGACCCAGGTTTTTGAAGTCAGCTAGTGCCGCATCGAGTGACGGGGATGCTGTTTTCTCCGCCTTTTGCCCTGGGTTCTCGACATACCTAGTATAAACTACTTCTCCAAGTACATGATACCTCCCCTGGGGGGGAGGTGGGAGCAAAGATTTTATTGCTCGACAGACCTAGTGTAAACACCTTTTTCAAACAATTTCTCCGGTCTTTTGGGGGCCAAAAGATAGTCTGCCCCTTCCAGGGCCTTGGGGGGGGCATGACCGGAATGGCATCCCCCTGCGTCTGTCAACAGGGGTGGATGCAGGCCGACGGTATGGGGTAAATCGTGAAAAACATATAGTTTTTTAAGAAAATTTCCGAAAATTGGGCAGTTTGGGGGGGGCAAATGCCTTTTTTGCTCCCCCCTATGGATCCGCCAGTGTCCGCCAATGCTTTCATTTGTTGCCGATTTCTGCCCATGCTAAATTTCCGGGGCGCATCACCTGCCCGAGAGTGAGACCGTCTACGGAACACCCTAGTTGCGATATTTCATTAATCTCGATATACATAACATATTGAGAAAATGTAATATTTCAGGTGAATAAAGGTGTTTCCATGCGACATCTCACGGGGTAAAATGTGACCATTTGACGTTTGATTTTTGGTAATTTTAGAGCTCTTTGGGAGCCGGAGCCGGACCTCTTCTGACGGTTCCGGCTCCGGCTCCGGCTCCGATCAAAAGTGTTTCGGCGGCTCCGGCTCCGGCTCCGGGCAGAATGGTCGGCTCCGACCGGCTCCGGCTCCGGCTCCGGCTCTGGCTCTGCATTCCTGGTAGGTATCATTGGCAACAATTGGCACCAACAATTGTGCCGTTTAACATATGAATTGAGATTCCGCTACACAGCGGGATCCTTCAAAAATTTGTTCTTGAATATAAGCTCCTGCATTTAGCTTTCACATCATTTTCAAAGCCTATTTAAATTGTATCTTCACGGATGCAATGCATTATAGATTTTATGACCTTTGTTTTTTTCTGAGACAATTTCCGACGTCAAGTATTGACGATCGATGAAAGCTGGGAACGGTTCCAGCGCACCGATCGAACCACGTTAGCTATTGCGGCAATTTGGTGGATCCAACTTTCGTTATTGTAAATATTACCTGACCTGTGTAGAATTTGTGCACCAATCAGGTTTGTTAAACATTGGTCCATGACCCTATTTCCTTAAAGGGGAATGTGGCACTTTTATCAAGTGATTTTGACTGAGATAGCCAAGTTGCAAAGCACGCCAGAAAACCCGGTAGGTACTCTATATATAATTTGTCTTGAAACTCAAAATTTCCGATGAGAAAAGCTAAAACTAACTGAAATTTACCCTACATGTACCCTTAGCAGCAGGCCACAGTTGTCAGCTGTTGGTGTGACGACATATGCTGACGTCACGGTGAGTATCAGCCAATCGAAGCCCTTGAAGCGTATTGAATATGGTAGTGATTGCCAGATCATGACATCATCCACAAGCAGATATTTAGTTTTTCCCTAGAGGAGCATTTTAAAAATAAAAATTGATCTTATCCTACATTTTTTCAGAGAAATCATGGACGCTTCCATGATTTTCGGCTAAAAGTTCCCCTAATTACACTAAATTCCAGGATTTGAGCAAGGTGCCACATTTCCTTTAACCCCAGCATTAGCACTTAACAATAGGCTGGAACAAGAGAAAGACAGTTGTGCCTTCCCTTTCATAATTTAAATGTTTGATGTTATTCCAGCAAATAAGCGATATGTGACACATGGAAGCTTGTGATTTATTTTATTTTATTTATTAGTTCATATCGCCAAAAATGCATATACATTTACAGGCGAAGTCGAGCCGAAAAAATAAACGCAATATGCTTCAAGTAAATAACACGCATCTCACACAAGAACAATAAAATGCATCACCCTAGGTTGGGATGCTCCTCCCCGAGTATAAATGATTCTGGGAAAGCAGGAATCAAAAGCTAGAGAAAATACATTATCTAAGAATTACCAGCTGCGGCGATAGCGCTAGCTCGCAGCAAGTACATGGGGTGAACGGAGGTATGTTAAAACATTGACTTTAAAACTGCTAAAAGATTCTACAAATAGGTCGGAGCCGGAACATGATAAGAAGGCATTCATTGCCCGCGGGATCCGACACAAAAGCCCCTGGCCCACAGTGTTCACGCGCCCTCGCCGCTCCGCGAAAAGATGACGCATAGGAGTTGATCGAGATGGCTAGTGTAGAGGACTTTTACTTTACCAAATTTCAGAGTTTATTTTCCCACAATAAATGCTTTTTAGAAAGAGCAGATCGTGTTGAATTCTTCGAGAAGCAAGATATATTACGTCAAAATGATGCATGAGAGCGTCATAGGACAATGTAGTACTAATTAGAATTAGTAATACTAATTGGACTTGAGTCGCCCATCATTGGTATAGCAAACACGTATGCGTACTCTGCGGTAATCTAATACGTCACCAGATAGCAAGGCGGACCAAAGATTTTGCACTTAAGTGACCCTTTTGATTACTGAATAGCCCAATGCTTCATTCTGACGACTATGGGATACTCATTTCAAACGTCTGTGCAAAACTGACAACTCTGTGCAAACGCGGTGTACGTCACGGTCGGTCTGCCATGCCACACTGTCCCGCCTGACGTCATCACAACACACCGGCAGCGGCAAATGCCGCAGTTGCACGTCAGCAGCGGCAAATGCTGCAGTTGCACATCAGCAGCGGCGAGTGCCACAACTCCAAGTCACCAGCGGTAAATGCCACAGCTCCAAGTCACCAGCGGAAAATGCCACAGCTCCACGTCACCAGCGGCAAGTGCCACAGCTGCACGTCAGCAGCGGCAAATGCCACAGTTGCACATCAGCAGCGGCAAGTGCCGCAACACCAAGTCACCAGCGGCAAATGCCACAACGCCAAGTCACCAGCGGCAAATGCCACAACTCCACGTCACCAGCGACAAATGCCACACCTGCACGTCAGCAGCGGCAAATGCCACAACTCCAAGTCACCAGCGGCAAATGCCACAGCTCCAAGTCACCAGCGGCAAATGCCACAGCTCCACGTCACCAGCGGCAAATGCCACAGCTCCAAGTCACCAGCGGCAAGTGCCACAGCTCCACGTCACTAGCGGCAAATGCCACAACTCCAAGTCACCAGCGGCAAATGCCACAACTCCACGTCACCAGCGACAAATGCCACAGCTGCACGTCAGCAGCGGCAAATGCCACAACTCCAAGTCACCAGCGGCAAATGCCACAGCTCCAAGTCACCAGCGGCAAATGCCACAGCTCCACGTCACCAGCGGCAAGTGCCACAGCTCCACGTCACCAGCGACAAATGCCACAGCTCCACGTCACCAGCGGCAAATGCCACAGCTCCACGTCACCAGCGGCAAATGCCACAACTCCAAGTCACCAGCGGCAAATGCCACAGCTCCACGTCACCAGCGGCAAGTGCCACAGCTCCACGTCACCAGCGGCAAGTGCCACAGTTGCACGTCAGCAGCGGCAAATGCCACAGCTCCACGTTACCAGCGGCAAATGCCACAGCTCCACGTTACCAGCGGGAAATGCCACAGCTCCACGTCATTAGCGGCAAATGCCACAGCTCCACGTCACCAGCGGCAAATGCCACAGCTCCAAGTCACCAGCGGCAAACGCCGCAGTTGCACATTAGCAGCGGCAAATGCCACAGCTCCAAGTCACCAGCGGCAAATGCCACAGCTCCAAGTCACCAGCGGCAAATGCCACAGCTCCACGTCACAAGCGGGAAATTCCACAGCTCCAAGTCACCAGCGGCAAATGCCACAGTTGCACGTCACCAGCGGCAAATGCCACAGCTGCAAGTCACCAGCGGCAAATGCCACAGCTCCACGTCACCAGCGGCAAGTGCCACAGTTGCACGTCAGCAGCGGCAAATGCCACAGCTCCACGGCACCAGCGGCAAATGCCACAGCTCCACGTCACCAGCGGCAAGTGCCACAGCTCCACGTCACCAGCGGCAAATGCCACAGTTGCACATTAGCAGCGGCAAATGCCACAGGCAGCGGCAAATGCCACATTTGCACGTCGCTGCTGTGGTCCTCTGTTTTGGCTTTGCTCCTACAACTCGGGTGTTCTAATGCTGTAAGAGTGGTGGCTCAACTCATCGGGTTTTATGCGGCTCCATCACGGCTTGGAGCTATACTGCACACCTTCTTTCAAGACAGCCCCAAAAATGTTTCTATAATTTTGCACGTAATGAACATTCTAACCAAACATCGCTAGAAGATATGCACGGGAACCGGTCCTCACTTTTTATCTGGTCATGCCCAACATGCTCCGAAACAAAACTTCTGATATCGGTACGTTTCAGCAACCACATTCATCTGCATTCGGCACCCATAACAACCATCACTCTCTCACTCAGCCAGCAACAAGTCAGGTGACCGGGCTAGATACGGGCTGGCCCACGGGACAGCTCTCTGGAACTTGGCACGTGAACAGAGAGGGTACGCATGGGCACGGTGGTGGTGCGCAGTGGGTCGTGTCGGGACGGTGGCTTCCGGCACCCGAACGCTGCCAGAAACGACTGTCTGAACCCCGAATTCATGAAACAGTAGGTGATGGGATTGCAACACGCCGACGTATAGGACACCGCCTGGCACAAGCTGATGCCGCCGCTGCCCAGGATCCTGTAGACAGACGTCGGATAGAACAGGCTAGCCGTTATGATAATATAAACCGGTGTCCAGCACACGAAGAACTCTACAACGACAACGAACAGCATAAGGATGACCCTGCGCTTGCTGGCGAGCGACTTGGCAGCGTTGCTGCGTCGAAGGCGGAGGGACAGCGTGCCGTTGGTCTTGTTGTCCCCACTGTTGGCACACAGCGCCCTGGTAGCGAAGTCGGAGGTGTTGTTGGTAGTCTTTCCCTTGTGACCGGAATCGCTAGCCAGAGCAGATGTTTGTGCTGGGGGAGGGAAGACATCGGTAGTGCTCTCATCTGAGCGAGCTGCAAGAGGGTTCTACTGCACAATGTGCTAATAGTGTACAGACACAGTGTCGCAACTTGATTTGTCAAACTTTAGCAAGATGATACTCAAAGCTCATCAGCCAGTATTCAGAACTGAAACCCTATGTTGATTGCGCTCATCTGGCAAATGCCGAAGCTTATCATTGACCCCCTATCCTAACCGGACGGTCGCCGACGATCGACGACGGTTAGCGTCAGTTGTAGAGCAGTAATTTACCTGTCTCCTGGAGTTTTGACTGGCAGAGGAAAGGTTCACCTTTGGCAGCAGTCTGACAGCTCAAGTTGCGATGAACGCTGTTTACCAATAATCAAAATTTAGCTGGTGGCAAGAACTATTAAAAGGGTGGTTTAGGCGAAAAAGGCTTCCAGTTTCCATAGGTTGGTCAGTATGAATTTTAATTTGAATTGTTATTCTAAAACACATATTACATTTATCGACTAAAAACAACAACACATAACACAGATATCGGCTTCTGACACAGGACGTCGGCGTCAGAAATTGTACATTGTTCAACTTTTGCTGCGACGCGTTGCAACGTCTTGCAACGAGTTGCGTCAGTGCCTTTGTGTCCAAACCGAAATTCCCAGTCGTTGCGGCAGATCGACGGCTTGCGACGCGTTGCGTCTTGGTTAGGACACCCGGTTAAAAGCTGCGATTGTTCGAAAAATACCGCATCAAGACAGCCATCATGAATAAGATAAATGGGCACAAAATGACCACCCTAATACCCCGAACTAGATGATGGTGCTAATTGAGATGACAAAAAAGTATACTGTGCCAGGAAATAAATAGTTTTGAGGTTGTTTAAAAATAAACTTTTCAGTGTTTGAATACATTTACTTGCCTGGTAAGCTCCGACATTTTGAAAATGAATTCTTAACTGCCAAAAGTAAGCACATGAAAAAAACAGTAGGCATGATGCTTTTCTCGTGTCAAAAATCCCAAATCGTTCATGTCTATTATCTTGCTCTGGTATATCAACAATTGGTGCTCAAAATCTTATTCTAAAACTTTATCAGGCTCTAAAATATTATCTAAATTTCCATTCAAAGGCTAAAAAAGAATAGCATATGCTTGAAGTTAGCTTTTGGCTGGTCTGCTGCATTTTCATTAAATGCGAATAACGACAAATAGTGACCGCCCCTCCATCAGTTTAATCGACGGTGTTCTTGAATCATGGTGTCAGAGCTCACGTTGCTTTCGTCACAACCACAACACCAAAAGAAAATGATATTTTGGATCATCTCCGAGTGGTCCCAAATCATCTGGATCTGGATTTTTTAAGGAGCTTGCGCAAATAATCATGCATGAGTCATGTTCAATGCGGCGGTGCACCGCCCTAGCTTTTTTTAGGCGACTCACAAAAACCTAAGCGGGCTTGAGAACATCCTCCCACCTGCTCCAAAAGGAAGGGTGTTAAAGCATATAGAAGCAATACCATATCCATTCTAGTTGAGCATTAAACATTTTCAGTCTCTTCTCTGGGATATAGCTAGCAACCTCATACGAACTGTCTTCACTAAGACAAATCGTAGAAAAATGGAGGCGGGCTGCCGAACCTCAGGCGAAAGATAAATCGTTTTGGTCAGATTCATTTAACCTCTGATCAGCTTTTACGGCAGCGTGAGATCCAAATAGTGGAAGCCGAATTCATCAAAACTAATTCAACGATAGCCAAGTCTGACACTGTGTAACAATGGACTTTTGTCGATTTGAAAAGAAACACATTGTATATGCCTCAGCGGTGAGCGGTGCGTCCGGTCAGATCTAAGTAGAGATACCAATTGTGTTGTTTCTGAACTCATTATCTGGCTTACTTGACCTGAAAAATTCCGTTCAAACTTAGCAACACCACCGTCGTTGGAAAAGTAAGAGTCACAGACACCGGGCTGGCGCGAAGTGAGGAGGAATCAGTCATTAGGCGGCCGCAAACCGCGCTCAAAGCAGTGACATGAATGGATACATCCACTCTTGCTTTATTCATCGCTGGCTTTTCACTAGTGTGTACATTTTTCGTCAAATTGTATAAAGAGCGTTTACAATATTTTGGTGCAGTATTTCTCGGCTTCGTGTGCATTTAGCCGAACACACTGTGTACGCATATTTCTGACAAAAGGAACAAGTCTGGAAAGTCACATATTTCTGATAAAAGTACCAGGTCAGGAAAATCCCACATGACGGCGACGATCAGTTCCTGCGCAATACAAGGCTAAAGAATTTACTTTTGGTATCTGTAAGTGTATTGAAATTGTGCTGTTCTCACAAGAAATCGATATGTGTATCAAGTCTTTCCAATGTGTTTAACCCAAATCGCTGCGTCAGCTGTTCCTAAAATAAAGCCAGGGGCTTTTTAAGCCTGAAAAGTAAACTAGGAACGCACATCTAACGAACATAATATTGAAAAGAGTAAGTGCATGGCCTATTATTGTCATCATCATGTGAACATTATATTAAACCAGCGACATTCCTCTTTCCTGGAAGAAAGAACTACGTATTAAATGATAGGCAATATACAACTCAGAAGTCACGTTGACACGAGCGGCGGCGGTGGCTCATGGGGCTCATGGGACTGACCACCATGCACGGGGCCAGGGATGACTTTAGGGGAGGGGGCAGCTCATGAGGTTCATGGGACTGGCCACCATTCACGGGGCCAGGGTTGACTTTAGGGGAGGGGGGCAGCTCATGGGGCTCATGGGACTGGCCACCATGCACGGGGCCAGGGATGACTTTAGGGGAGGGGGCAGCTCATGGGGCCAATGGGACTGGCCACCATGCACGGGGCCAGGGTTGACTTTAGGGGAGGGGGCAGCTCATGAGGTTCATGGGACTGGCCACCATGCACGGGGCCAGGGATGACTTTAGGGGAGGGGGGGCAGCTCATGGGGCCAATGGGACTGGCCACCATGCACGGGGCCAGGGTTGACTTTAGGGGAGGGGGGGCAGCTCATGGGGCTCATGGGACTGGCCACCATTCACGGGGCCAGGGTTGACTTTAGGGGAGGGGGCAGCTCATGAGGTTCATGGGACTGGCCACCATGCACGGGGCCAGGGATGACTTTAGGGGAGGGGGGCAGCTCATGGGGCCAATGGGACTGGCCACCATGCACGGGGCCAGGGTTGACTTTAGGGGAGGGGGGGCAGCTCATGGGGCTCATGGGACTGGCCACCATGCACGGGGCCAGGGATGACTTTAGGGGAGGGGGGCAGCTCATGGGGCCAATGGGACTGGCCACCATGCACGGGGCCAGGGTTGACTTTAGGGGAGGGGGCAGCTCATGGGGCTCATGGGACTGGCCACCATGCACGGGGCCAGGGATGACTTTAGGGGAGGGGGCAGCTCATGAGGTTCATGGGACTGGCCACCATGCACGGGGCCAGGGTTGACTTTAGGGGAGGGGGGGCAGCTCATGGGGCTCATGGGACTGGCCACCATTCACGGGGCCAGGGATGACTTTAGGGGAGGGGGGCAGCTCCTGGGGCTCATGGGACTGGCCACCATTCACGGGGCCAGGGATGACTTTAGGGGAGAGGGGCAGCTCATGGGGCTGGCCACCATGCACGGGGCCAAGGTGGACTTTAGGGGAGGGGGGCAAGCTAGACGATTGGGCTACAGCACAAATAGCTGCTGTTTTCTTCTGGTTTTATTTTTCAACTCTTACTTTCAACTGGACCCAACTCAACATAAGAAACACTGAATGAAGTGCTGTCTTTAAAACCCACTCATCACGGTGCTGGACTCGTACTTGCTTTGTCTACCAGGCACGCTCAGCGCATGTCAACCAACAAGACAAATAGGGTTTAAAGGCAACACTGGGTTTGATGAACAGTTGGAAGTGGAGTCCAGAAGACAACAACAGCTATTCGTGCTGTAGCCCAATCTTCCAGTTTGTCCCAAAAATACAGCCCTGGCAGCATGCATATTGGCCGGCGTCTGCCAACCGCTGCAAACAGATGTGAATGTGAAACACTTGTGAAGGGTTGTGGCTTGCAAGAGACCAGTGCTTTCCAACTTTCAGAAAGCAATCCTGTTTTTGTTATCTCAAGATCCAAAAGGACAGGACACCTCAACGCTTATAATTGGTATTGGTATTGGGGTCAAAAAGGGAAGCTTGCTCGAACAGTCTTGATTATTTCTTAGGATTTATGGGTCTCTTTTAAGCCAGAGTTTTATTAGTCTAAGCCATCCATCGTTAAAGCTCGTCGACTCTGTTATTTCCTCATTATGTTCCAAAACGTAGGAGTCCCACCGATGATTTGCTGGCCGGCCTCCTCATTTCGCATCAGGCCGCAGAGAGTGAGCGTAATGGAGACGAAGGTGACGACCATGGCAATCAGAGGCAGCAGCAGGTAGGTCAGGTCGATGAAGACCATGTAGCCTTGCTCCAAACCCGGTGTCGGCCACTTCTCCCGACACTTATACCGACCTGGCGGACAGAAAGGTCAGCATGTAAGGTGTGCAGGATCTTCCACAGTCTTAACCCTGGCCCCGGTGGGGGGTGTTGGAAAACCCCCCCGGATTTTTCCGGCGGTACGAAAAAACGGCGGCACGAAGCGCCGCCGTACTTGGCACACCTTACCCTTGATCGATTCCGCATCTTTCCCTACAATTTTAAGGTAGGGTCATCTCGGGTTAGGCCACCAGTGCAGTTCAAGTGACCTTACCTCCAAAAATGTTTAAGGTGGCATAAGTAAGAAATGGGTGAATCCAGATAGAAACGTATACCACATAATGGTCCCACCGAGTGCTACAAAACATATTCCACGATTTTTCATATCGATGACCTAAGGTCAAGCACGGATCATGCATGACCTCTCCATTGGAAGTACATGGGACAAACATAAATTGGGTTGTATTTGCGTAGATACAGCTGAGAATACCTTCATATTCTTCAAATCGTAGTATCCTGGGCCCCTTTCCAGTTTCATGTTGCAACTTTTGGCCTGTGACCTCTGAGAGGTCATCTGGGGCTACGTTAACAGTTTTCAGACTTGGGCCAATGAGTTTGCATGACATGATGATACCGGTTTATTTTTTATACCATTGCGTTTGGACTGACCATTGCGAGTTGATTGATGTGCATATTGGCTATGCTAGGTTAAAAAGTGACGTTGACCTGACCTGAGGTCAGGTTATTTTGTGTTTTGACCTACGAGTAGTATGATCATATTATACATCATTCGATTCGACGTGACGAGATGAAGCAAATGGTGCCTAAAGATGATTCGAACTCCTGGCATATGCTAGAGCCAAAAACTCTACTCAAAATACCACCTTCTTTGATCTGTCATGACCTCAATATTGACCTGAGCCAAAACGTGACTGATATAGTTTCTTCATGAATTTGTGTGGGCTATCCACCAGCCTCCGCATTTTTCGTTATTCTGCATAGTGACTTATTTCGAGGGGGTTTCAAACAACCCCCACCAGGGCAAAGGTGGCTCGGAGGCCCACCGGGGCATGGCTTAATTAGGCGTTTGCATGTAATTTGACGCTGAGCAGGCTCTTAATAACACTTTAAAATGTTTCGATCCCTTTTTATAACCAACATTTGGTTTACTCACCGTGCTACATGAACACTGGAAGGGGCCTCGTAAGCCCCCCCTCCACCTATTTTTCCGAGGTGGCCGAAGAACCACTCGTAGATGAAAAACATACTGAGCCACATTTAACCAAATTGAATGGTGGGTCGATTGGGGAAATAATTTTGAAAATCGGTAAAATTTTTGACTTTTAGGTTTTCAAAGTCAGATCTATATTTTAAGATTTCGACAATTGCGGGGTCGGACCAATCCGCTTGCATTGGAAACCGAGTTCTGACGTCATAATAGGGGCGCAGCCAGAGCTTTGGTATGGGGGCACACCAACTTTGAGGGGCACCCCGGGAGAAAGGGCACTTTTTAACGTATCCTAAAAAACTCACCATATCTTTGTTTATTTCATTTTTTGGGCATCTTTGGTTAAAAAATGCACATAAATCATTGACAGAGAAGGAAAACTCGATTAACACGCGCCCCGCTGGGGTCCCTTGCATTACGCGCCCCGCTGGGGGGCGTTCTTCGCCCCCTCCGTATCTCGTTCCCAACGAAAGCTAAAGGAAAATTACGGGCGTCGTTCGAAAGCTCTGGACAAGACAAAGAGAATTTATAAGGGGAATTTTTATGTCAGGTCAATATTGAGGTCAGCATAGGTCAAAGAATGCTCCATAGGCTTACAACAGAGCAGTGTACGTTTCCCTCCCTAGATTTGCCCTCAGGGGAGCTAGAGCAAGTCTTTATGCATCATTGGATTCCTCTCATCGCGGCAAATCGAATGATGTATAATATGACCTTGCTAGGTCAAATAGTCAAAATGACCTGACCTCGACCTAGGTCAGGGCCACAGACTGACCTGGTATGGTCATGTTGCATATCAATCGATTCCCCATGACAATATAAATACAATGCAAGCAAAATGGGAGCTTTATCTCAATTCAGTGAGAAGTTATTGGCAAAACAATCACTCTCTGCTCCCGTGACCTGATATGACCTTTGAGAGGTCAGATGCGCAAAAACTCAACTTAATGGTCAAGATTGTGGTAAGAACAGACAATTTGAGGATTTTCAGCTTTATCTATCCCGTATTTACTGAAAACGAGTCAATTCTATTTTTCACCATAGACTTATAATGGGTGACCAAAAAATTGACCCCACCTTAGATCACCAATATCAAAATTCCCAGATAACAGGTTTGTAGACCCTAATGACTTTATCATATTGTGGTAGTTTCAAAGTGATCGGTTTGCTAATGTTCCCTGGGCGCTGCTTCAAGCTCGTAATTTTAGGTTTTGAGGTCGGGTCACTTGACCCTGAATAGCTCCTTGACCTGACACGACCTTAACTAAAAAATTTGGTCAGATGTGTAAAATTGATCAGGGATAAGGTACTGTAAGTTTTGTTGTTCTGCGTTTCTTCGTTTTTAGGCTATCTGGGAAAAACCAGGAGGGGGTGAATTTCGCCCCCTCCCAGCGGGGCATGTGTTAAAACCGAAAAATATCACCCAAAATATCATGAAAGTAGCCAAAAACGACTGTTTTAAATAGATTTAAGGGCAAATCAGCCAATTCATGCAAGTACTTAACATCAGAGAAATCCGACTAGCATGTGGTATCTGTTACAATGTGCAGATTAAGACATATTGGAGTCGAAGATTTATTTCATATACCCACTAGTTTTGTCGTGACGAGTGAGCCTTGGCTGAATGCGGATTAAGTTCCTTGCCTCCCCCAATCGCCGTGGGAAGAGGAGTGGCGTAGTGTCTTTGGAAGAACAAAATTGTTGCTGCCGGAATAATTTAGGAGATACCTTTGGAACGCGTCTATTAAGTTCCATATTCTCAAGGATCGGTCCCAGTTAAGGGTGCGTTATCAATGTTAACCCTATGAGAGCATATTTCGTGAAATATCTCGTAAAGTAACGTGACTATCGTCGTGATGTTTTCACCACGGGTAGATGATAAGTGTATCTTTACGGCGGTCTCTATTTTAAGCCTGACGCATTTCTAGTTGTTGTACAATTTGCCGTTCTTTTTCAAATTTCTCAAACTTAAAGTTCGAATAACTTTTTACATAATGTAATCATTGAAATAGTGTGGGTGGACCTATGTTCTACGAGTCAGTCTTCACAACTCTGTTGTTTTAATTTTTTGAATTTTTGTCTTCTAAGAAAGATATTAGAAACTGAAATTTGAAAGCGTTTTCCAAAAATTCAGGGCAAAAATCGGGAAAACGGAAACAACAAAGTTTTGCGGCTATCTCTTCTTTACCATTCCCATACAAAATCAAAAACAAAAAAGCTCGGCGAAAAAGTTATTTCAAGATTTATAAAACTTTCCCAATAGATGGCGCTAGCTGTACCGGATTCGAATGAGTGGCCGCTGTGGCAGGTCTGTTCATTCATGCTTTGGTGAATGGGACGGGAGCAGTGGCATAGCCAGAAATATGTCAAGGTAGTTAAAAGTAGAGAAACTGTGGGTAGAAGCAAAAGTGAATATATTCACGAATGTGGATAGGAAATATTAAAAAATGAGAGCGTGTAGCCTGGTCACCTCTTGGCTACGCCACTGGCACACGGACACCTGTTAACCGGCGGGACCGGTGCCTCTTCGCCTCGGACGCGCACCAGTGGCGTGGCAGCTGACTGAGGACAGGATCCAGTTGCTGGGTCCTGCTGAGTGGACAAGGACTTCTCCATTGAGCAGTGCCGGATCCAGCCGGTCGGTTGGT